>VZZY01025701.1:115552-171240 GCA_013400335.1 Eurystomus gularis | reverse complement strand
CGCCGCCCCCGCGGGCGGCCGGAGCTGCTCCCGCAGCCCGGTGGGGCTCCGCGGGGCAGGGAGGCTGTGGGGGAGCCGAAGCCAGTGATGCTTCTCCCGTCCGCAGTCTGGTCCTGTCCCTGACGCTTAAAATAACGCACGGAGGGATCCCAACACCGCACCGAGACTATATTTCTCCAGAATCATTTCATGATGTCGTTGTCATCAAAGATAACCTGAAATATGTCCCCAGAAGTATGTTCCCTCTGGCCTCTGAGATATCCTAAAGGTCTTGGTTACAAGGCAGCGAGGAGATATCGCCACGGTTTCACCTAACGGAGTGATCTGTGGAGTACTGAGAAATGTGGCGTTCGTGTATTACCATAAATTGGCTGAACTTAGTTTTGGAGTAAAGTGATTGAAGTGGGCGGGGTCTGAATGAAATGGTGCTGGGAGCAATTACTTCGAGCTGCCGTTAGAACAAATTTCAGAAGACGCCCTTAGTGCCTGTTATTAATTAGCTGAGGGAAACAGTATGTACAGTCAGTGTTGAAGATTTGTGCATATTAAGTGATAATGAGGTTGTGTTGCATACAAAGACGTACGGCACCATCTTCAGTTGTTGTGCCAGGAGCAGAATACTGACAAAGGATTGTGGTCTGTGACAGTATGAAACAGCAGCTTTTTTACTACTTTTTTTTTTTTCAGCTAACACCCAAACGATTTTAAAGTCCTAGGTAGCCTGAAAGCTGGGAATCCTGTTAAAACAATGCTCAAAAGTTCAAGTTGCCATTTCCATGGAAAATCCCTCCCTGTTCAAATGGTGCCTGGGTCCATTGAGGAAAGGTGTTTGAATTTTCAGGCTTTCAGTATTAGTTAATTCTCCTTAATTTTTGCAGAGCAGATAGAGACGTTTGGATTTCAATATTCAAATGTTTTCACAAATGTGGTGTGTTAGTATGGAAAGGTACTTCATTTCAGAAAAGATGGCAAGTGTATGTCGCAAACTGCTACCAGTAAGTGTTCGGGGTCTGTCAACTTTGAATGTTTCCCTAAGTGGGACTCTCATAATCCTACAGTGAGAACAAGTCTGTGCTCCTCAGCTCTATTCAGTAATGAGTGGCAAATGAATAAATGCTGGAGTTGCACAGAAAGACACTGTAACACTGTGTTCTTTAGCATTACTGTAGTCTACTGGTCAAGTACTGACAAGTTTTAGTCATATTTAGAAATATTAGAACATTAGAATATTTAGAATATTAGAAATAGAAATATTTAGAAATATTTAGGGGCATTCACCATAGAAACATGAACTTCTATTCCTAGAAATTCATCATTAGTGGAGTGATTTGGGGGAGCTTGAAGTATGTCTTAGCAGAGGCACACAAACAGTTTTTCCTCTGTACTTCACATTCAGTCACTGGGGTCATAGGGCCAATTGATTTCTGAGGAAAGAAACAGTCGGGATCTACAGATACCTCATGTTCCATTACTGGCATTAAGAGTGACTCTGAAACTCTTCTTGGTTATGTTCACAGGAGTTTAGAATGGCTTGACTTCCAAAAAGACAGAAGGTTTCTTTTTAACTGGTGTATTATAGAAGAAAAAAAATACGCAAACTGTTTTGGAGTTTGCTGATTCCACCCAGCAGAAATTTGGAGTAGCTTTATTTGCAGCAAGCAAGATAGTTTTCAGCTTTATGCCAGGCAAAATAGCTGATTAGTGATGTAACTGTTTATTAATGCCTAGTGTACATCTTCAGTGTGAGAGTCGGGATACTTTCTGAACTAGTCCATATTGTTATCAGCAGTTCCGGTCACTGAGATGCTCAGCTGTGTCACCAAAAACTATGATTGTTAATACTCAGCTCATTTGATATCTTCATGTTGTCAAAATAGTTAAGCAAAATATAAGTAGACAATTTGTACTATTGCCTTAGAATTTATGTATTGCAAGCTGAATGCACATGCAAAGAATAAAGAGATCTTCCAGTATCTTGGTTAATAAGCCAGCAGAAGGGCAAGTCTGGAGCATGCAAAAGAACAAATTGCAAGATTGCAATTACTGAAGCATTTTTAAGATATTAAAAGATATTAATCTGCCATTACTTGCATATTCAGCAATAAACAACCAGTGTCATGAATAAAAACCACTGTGAAAATTTGTCTTATTTATATCTGTATCCTGTTTGGTCACTACTACTCTACATGGGACTCCTCTGTTTATTCTTAAAGCCAATGGGTCGACTTCCATTGACTGCAACATAACAAAGATTTTGTTGAACAAAACCAGGATCACTTGACTCTGAGAGGTTCGAGATGTATTTCTGACAAGTCTAATTCTCAACACGCATGTTGTCTGAATTTTCGATGCATTTTGATCTTTCTGAAAACCTAAGATGCTTTAAGAGGCTGAGGCAAGAGGGCGGCATCTCTTAACATTCAGAGTAAAGGGCTGTGATCTACTGAAGGTGTATTGCTTTGGAGTTTAAAAACAACAAACACAACCCCACAAAAGAATAACCCGATCCCACAAAGCAGCAGTTCAGGTTTGTAATAAAAGCCACATGGGAAATAGGAACCATCTTCAATAAGGAGACACCATAGAGGGAGCTGCCCAGGCCTAAAGGGGGCTTGGGGTTACCATTTGACAAGGTAGTTTTAGACTCTATCCTGAGAAGTGACCTGATGTGCTGGCTCTGTGAAACCCAGGTTCACAGCTTGGCTGATGGAATGCACCAGGAGGTCTAGATGAGAGCCATATAAGCAGCTGGGAAGGGTTCTTGCTTTTAAGAATAACCCAGAATTCTGGGGCTTTTCCTGACTGTTTTTAATTGTGCTTTCAAGCTCATAATGAAGATCCTAAAAAGGAGAAGATACATTAAAGACAAGCTGAACAGCCATTTTGAGGCCAATGCTCAAAGATAATTCTTAACTGAATTTGAAATGAGAAAAACAAGTCTGTCTGTATTAAACTCATATTCAGGCACCCACATGGAGGGAAGGAAGCATGTCTAGAAGCTGACTGATCACACCTCATACCTGAATTCTGCACCAGGGATGCCCACATTTCAGGCGATGTAAAGCATGTAGAATTCTTATTTCCTGCATTTTAAGTTAGTGTTTTCTCACCACATTTCAGGTGGGTTGGGGTTTTTTTGTTAGTTTCCCAGTTTTTTCTCTCAGGTCTTCCAGTTCTTCAGCCTGCTTCGATGCCCATTTCTTCTGCCTTCACAGCCCAGATAGAGGTTCAGAACTCATCCTGTTTGTGCCCAAGCCAGAATCAGGCCCAGGGCCATTGCTTTGCTTCTCCCTCTTCCTCTTAGGGCCAGTGGTACAAACAGAGCTCCTGGAGAAGCTGGCTGTAACCATAGTGATAGTAGCAGTCCTGAACAGATCTGTTTAGCTCTGGGAAAGGGGAGAAAAGGACTTTTCAAAGCAGGAGTATCCTCCGGACTTTGTATAAGGTTGATGGAACCATGCAGGTAGCAATATTCTCCCTCTATAGCACATACAGCAGAAGTTGCAAAACACCAGTAGATATCCAAATCATGCAAGACCCAGGGGTTCCTATGCTTCTCTGTTAAATATAACCTCACCACTTGGTCTTGTGCCACTTCTATCCACAACAATTCATCTAGCCTCTGTACTCACCCTCCTTAATGGCAGCTGTTCCAGTAGTTCGTTTGGTTACCGTGACAAAAACCACCGATGAGAAATTAAAGCAAGTTGTTAATTTTCTAGTCAGAATGATGGCCCAAGAAGGATAAAGCCTGAATGTGCTCATACATCCCATTCATTAAATTTTGGGAGACCACTTGAATTACTGAAAATAAGAGAATAATAATATACAGTGGTAGATCATAGAATCATAGAATTGTTTTGGTTAGAAGAGACCGTTAAGATCAAGCCCAACCATTAACCTAACACTGCCAAGTCACCACTAAGCCGTGTCCCTCGGCACCACATCTACACGTCTTTTAAACAAAGACGTCTTTTAAATAAAGACGTAAAGATACAGACTAGGTGGTGTAAGTACATACTTTATATCCCATAGGAAATGCCTTTTTTGTGTGTTTGAAGAACTTGAAAAATTAAAAAGATAATTTAGATAAGCCGGAGAATTAATATAAGAGAGAACGTTATACAAAGAATAGCTAACAGACTCTTTTACTGGTCACTAAGCCATGTCAAACCGAGGTAATGTTCTGCAGAACATGAATTGATTGGCATATTGCAGAGTTGATGATTACAGAAACATGCTAGTTGGCCCGTGTTGTGCTGTTCTGTACAGAGCAGACAGCAGTGTTCCCACAAGGACAACCTTAAAATCTGTATCATCTTAGAGACCTCTGTGGTCTGATGCATTAGTGGACCCAGTCACCCACATCACAAGGATAACCTTTGCTGCTGGAGTAGCTTTTGGATTGGTCTGGCAATAATGCCAAGATTAATAGACCGGAAGTGGGACAGATGGATACACATATCAGAAATGGGGCAAAAGTCCTGTAATCATGGAAGTCAGTACCCATGAAACACCTCACTATTTGGTATTGATTTTGGTCACTATTTCATAATCTTGATAGAGCCACCAATTCAGAAATCTGGAGTAATGAAGTATATTGCACTTCTAAACAACAGACTCAAGCTAGGATTAATTATTCTTTTTTTTTCTTTCACTGTTTCTTTTATACTGAGCACTAATCTTGTTCTATGGATTTATTTAAACAAGTCTGTGTACCAAAAGCTACCTAACTTGCTGCTTCTATAGGTAATGTATATTCTGATATATTCAATATAGAAATAGCAGCTTTATATTGATATTAGACAGATGTGTGATTTAATTTACGAAAGTCCGCAGGTCAGCTTAAATACAAATATATATTATTCCATTGAAGCTGCTGATAGTGAGAAGGGGAACATCTGTCAAGCAATTTAGGTGAAGCCGTGCTTGGCTTCACAGACATTAGCATGAAACAGATTTTCAGGAGTATAGAGAAACAGATAATTTACTACTAATTAACTTCTAAAATTTATTGCTCATTGACTAATTGACGGTCCTAACTTTGAACACAAAGTAACTCTGAAGGCGTTGATCACTGCTGCATCATTTCCTCTAAGAGGGAAGGATACTACCCGATATAAAATCGAAATTTCATTTCTGCATGTGCCATATTTAACAAGAAATTGTGATCCATGGAACAGGCAACAGACTTGTAACCTACCTTGGCTTTGTGGTCTGTAAGTTTTTCTGTTCAAGCAAAACCAGCTTTTGTTGGTAAAGGTGCATTATGTTGTTGTTTGTACTGACAAAGTGCCAGCATTTTGCTGTCAGTGGTGAACTGCTGTTGTAGTCAAGAATTACAATAACAGTCCAGTTATAATAAATGTATTTTAATACAACTGCAATTGTATTCTGGCTATGGCCACCATAGCCAGGGGTACTTCACTGACTGTGACTTGTCCAGCTTCTGCCAGCTCTGCCAATGCAAGCCTTTTGCTTCTGTACACTGAGGGGAAGCAGCACAAGTGGCTGACACTATGGTTGAGAAGCAGTTAGCCAGGATCTGCAAAGGAGGAAGCTTCTCTATACTCTTGCAAGAAGCAAAGTCTGTCAAGGCAATTTCATTTCTTTGCTGTGCCAAATCAGTAAGGCATAGCTGCCATCCTGAAGCCTAAGCCTGGTCTCTCACCTACTTGCCTGGCACCTGGCAGCAAATCTAGGTGGCAAACTGTCCATTTCTGTGATAGTGGGGCTGTTATTAAACAGTAACTTAAATTTGCTGAACACTTTTCAGTACATTATGTATGTTTACAGCATGTTTTTATTATATGTGTTGGCCAATATCTGCAGAAGCTGGCAGAGAACGTTAGGCAAAAGCTATTGACACAGTGAGCCTTCAGTCAAGGCCAGGAAGGACAACCCACCTCCTGCTCAAGAGCTCTGCCAAGTGATGTAAACTGTTTCTTTGAGTTTTTCAGCATCCTGGAAGCAGGTTCAAACCAAACAGGGACTTGGTGTATTTTAGAAAGAAGCTGAACTAAAAGGAGGAGTTTGCTGGGGTTTGGCATAAAGCAATTCCTCATGGTCGGTGGAAGCATGGTACCATCAAAACTTCAAGACTGAGCTTTCAACTACATACCGCACGTCCTGTCTGCTGCTGCTCTAGGCTCAGAAATACACAGGTGTACCATGAAGCGACAGCAAAGTATTGTCAAAGCCTGTTAAGAAATTTCTGAAGTTGTAATTTCAGTGACAGGTTTGTTCAGGAGAGGTTCAATAGATGTCAGTTACATGTCAAGTAAAAGTAAAATTTTCAACCCAGAGGGTAGAATAAATTTTAAGAAAAAAAAGATAAGCATGTATTTAATAGAGGAGGGAGGCTATGAATTATAATACCTTATGACCAAATATGACCTCTGTTCACTTGAGAAGAAGCTGGGTTAGACAATTAGACACAAGAATGCATGCTAAAACTTATATATGAAGATATGTATAGCATAGTGATTTTTTTTCTGTTTTTAGCAATACTTAATCCTTAATTTTGTAATGGTTCTGGTATTTTCAGTGGACATTATAATATTGCTAAGACCTTGAAGTGCTGGGGCCCGAGTTGTGGGCCCCAAGTTGGAGTTGACCTGTGAATGAGTCACAGCCTAGCAGAATGTTTTTGTTTTTTCTATTGGCTTCATGTTCCAGAGGCAGAACCTGGCCCACCTGTGTCTCCGTGGCTCTGCCCTCACCCAGGAGGTCATGGTTGGGGTGGTGGGTGAGGCCAGGATTATATTAACTGGGAGCCAAACAGTCAGAGGAACTTCCTGTTGAGTGTGGCTTCTGTTGGGGCTAGTTGCATCTTGCTGAGCTTTCTAGTTGGTGTCCTTCCATGTGAAGGGCCACTGAGGGAACCATCTCTGTCCGTTGTGTCCAGCAGGTGATGCTGGCACCACAGTGGGCAGTGGAGGAGCTGTGTCCACAGGAACTTATGGCAGGACTGTCTGAAAGAAGTCTTCTAAGGGGATATTGCTGAGTTCAGCATTGGCCTGTGTGATCAGGCAACTGATGGCAGTGTAGAATGATGATGGCTGAACCAGCACAACAGACCTCTGAGTGTAAAGCTTGGTCCGCCAATGTAAGACCAAATTCTGCAGCTATGCTTTTGAAGTGGTAGTGTGACTGGTATGGTTTGCTATGTTCTCACTTCCTACTCTTCTAAGCTCGAAGTTGCTCTTTAACTGAATCTGTCCACCCACAGGAAGACACTTTTGATTGTACAGGCCCCCAGTGGCAAACTAAGGGCCATTTTGGTGGTGGGATTTAATCAGTCAACTCCTTCTTGACTTAATTAATGCATTATACATTTAATTGGTCTTGCACAATGTTGACTGTGTCACAACCATATAAAGACTAAGACCTTCTGATTTTGGATTGCTAGGTAAACTGGGGTCATCACCAGTACTTTAATACAGTCAAGTGCATATATCTAGAAGCAAATCCTATAAGATTACTTTCTGGAAAGCTTTTACTCTGAAAAAGGATTAGGGATCATAATAGGCAAACAACATATCTGAACTTCCTATGTGATGCTGTGTGGAAAGACCTGGTCAGACTTATGATTTTATAATCAGATACCATCAACAGGACTGGAATGTGATTGATGACACTGTCACTACAAGACTGCTTCAAGTCTGATTCTCATGTGCTCTTTAAAGAATTTTGAGAAAACGATCTATGGTGTTAGGAGGCTCTTTCTGTCCTCTTGTTAGAGAGGTCCATGTACCCTCATGATAGACGTATGGACCATGGCTGTAGGCTGCTTCCAATAAAGGGGAAGGTTTTTTCTACTTCTCCAAATTAGCTACATCATTTGATAAACTAGAAAGCAGAAGAGGACAATTAATTTTCTGTGTCACAAGCTTCTGTAAGAGGTAGGATTTTATTTCTAGCATTTTTTTTCTGCCCAGCTGTAGATGTTGCTACTGTTTCTGTAGAGAGAGAGATGCATTGTTTTGCACAGGATGGTTGGTTCAAGCTGCCTCCAAGCCAAAAGAGAGATTTTCCACTGGCTGTCACAGAGCCAGGACTGAACTCAGGCTGTTTGCAATCTCCAGTCCTGACACAGACAACTGTAATGAACAGTAACAAATATAAGTTCCTCTACCCATTCTGCTCACTGTGCAGTCTGATAATGACAACTTACTTGGAAAAAACTTGTTCCAGCACAGGAGGGAAATTGGCCACTCCTATCTTTGTGTACACACCCTGCAGGTAAGTATTTGGCATAGGCATTGCCCAGTGCAACTCTGATGCTCGCTGCTGCTCTTCCTTCAGCAGTTCTATCCAGTGCACGTAATGGGGCCATGTTTGCTTGCCTATAGGGCGTTCTCCATTTCTTTTCTTGTATCTTCTGGTTGTGGGATGATTTTCTCATTTCATCAAAGCTGCATATACTTAAATACAAAGAAGCAGTCCTCAACTTCTTGAAAATTAGGACTATAGCAAACAGAGTCATGGATTTGGCACTGGGCGGACAGAAGAGTTTATTTTATTCTTAACTCCATGGTAGGAATGTTTCTTCATAGGCTACACTGTTAGGTTATCACAAGAAATCATAATTTCCACAGGAGGTGCCTATGTGGTATACTGCTCAAAATGTACAAAATTATAGAAAATACTACAAGGGGTGTTTAAGCATCATCCTTAACTAAGCCAAACTGTGTTTATCCTGCTGCTGCAAAATACTAAGTCTATGAGAAAAACAATTACCTGATAATTACTTTGTGTTCAGAAAAAAGAGCTAAACATTTCCCGATGCCACATTGTGTACAGCCTATGAGAAGAATAAGCCCAACATTATTGAGATTTTTTTCAATCTTTATTTAGCTATCTGATGAGACAGGCTTCTTTCTAGAAATGCTGAGTGCCAGTGCTCTCCTTGAAAGTGATGGTACTATGAGTATCTTGCAGCCCTGGAAAGTGTTGTTGTTGGTTTTTCAAGATCCAAGGATTGACAGGAGCAAGTTATTGACCCTTTCTCAGATTAGAAATTACATATGTGGGAGCTAATATTGTGCTAAATTTGGGATGAAGCAAGAAATTCAAGGCTAGAACTAGAAAATGTGATGCTCTTAAACGCGCACACTTGCATATGTAGCATGCGTGGTTTCATCAAGAAGTGCTGCTTCTAATGGGTGTAATGGAGAAAATTATCTCTAGGAGGAACTGTGGTGAGGAAAGTGGCTTGATAATCATGTACTCCCAGAGTGAAGCCACATAAAAGAAAGCATGGTAGGACTTGCAATAGTAAGATGCTAATGATTACAAATTCTTATGCTTGAAAGAGAGGAGAAGCCTTGAGATGCAAACATGGATCAAGACCAATATGTGGACAGGGATTGCCTATCTGACCATGTTTACTGGGCTACTTATTCATAAATATAATTAAGTGCCTATGTGGGTGTATAATTAAGTGCCTATATGGAAGACTTCAGTCTAAAATAATAACTGATCCAGATCTAGCATGAGTTTCATTTCTGTGTGTTGCTAATAGAAAAATTATGGCCGCTATTGACTAGCATTGATTGTTGACATTTTTGCTTCACAACGTGCTTTGCTTTAGCCTTCATTTCTATGGCGTCCTCCATTCAAAGAAGTTAAAGTACTTCACAAATGCTAATTTAACCTCCTGACTTCACTGTGTGGAAGGTATGTATTATTACCCCCAGCAACTGCCTTCTCTTTATGTTGAGGAAGTGCTTACCACATTGCTGGCTCTGCTAGAAACCTTCTGTAATAAGCTGTTTGTGGTGCTAGGGACTCGAGGAGAAAATCCAATAAGGGGCTGTCTTTGTTCAATGTGAATCAATTCTGCTAGTAAATCTTTAAACAATAAGTTTAAAAATGGGCAGGAAAACACCGCTTGGTGAAAAACAATTAAAAAAGACACAGCAAGGATGTCATATAGAAAATACATGTGCCATTTCCATTTATATTGTATTGTTCAAACAGTATGAATAAGCACATGGATGCATATGTGTGGCTTTCCGCTGTGTAAATGGCAGTTGATGAGTCTTACAGCTCTGCTGAGAAGATGGAAGTTTGTCCTTTTGCATCTTTTTTGCATTTACAGTGTCAGACTTGGCAGATGGGGGCAGAACACTCAGGATTTGGGGGTATTTCATCTTGATGAGTTTCAGTGGGACTATTGTAAGAGGAAGGCTAACCCACTGCAGAATGCTAACATACTGTTGCGTTAAGAGCAGTAGTTTGGCAGGACATAAACCCCCTTGCATTCCAGCTTATCCTCAGATATCAGAGGGGCTGGGGACAGCGAGGTTTAAATCCTGAATAATGTCCAATCTGACACTATGAGTCCGGTGCCTCGGATTCACTCAATAGTGTGCTGCGTTCCCGTCCAGCCACTATCTATGGACTTACACGATGCCCAGTGAGAAACGGTGTGGCTGATTACGTGAAGAGTGCAATTTATTTAAAGCAACAGAGTACAGGGTCTTTGTGGATTGCTGGTGATGAATACACTGTCTGCAAGGGTGTATACTCAAATGTCAAGATTATAAACTACTGATGTGCTAAGTTAAAAGCAACTCTATAGAGATTTCTAAGTCCTGAAAGAGCTCTCGAGGAGGTTCAAATCTTACCCAAAGGCGTCCCTATGGGGGGGAAGAAAGGCTCAACCTGTCCACTGATCCCAGAAGTCAGAGGTCTGTGGTTGGGTCCTTCCTGACTTGTCCACGATGGTGTCTTCCCAACATCCTCCCTTTCTTAGGCTACTTTTATATTGTTTTTTACCTTCAAGGTGGAGCTTGAGGGATTCTAGTCATACATACCTTTATTAGGATTGTTGTAAAGTTTTCTTGCTTTGATTTAAAGGTATAAGTTACCTAAAATTCAGAGGGCATGCTCGGTAAGGAGTGGTCTCAACTTGGAGGTGGGTAGCTTTTGGGATGGAGGTGTGTTTTGGTATATTATAACAAGCAAAGTTCGCGCAAAGGACAGCAGTTCATCAGAAGATGGCAGACTGTTGGCTCAGGGTAGCAAAAGTACAGCTTATCAGTTTTTGAAGTATCACTAAGTTCCCACCTCTGCAGCATTATCACAGAGCCTGGCCACGGAGTCTTCACTCTGTTCCAGTCTCCTTATGGGTTCCAAGGTTGCAGGTTATGTTGCTTAAGGAACCATCATGGAAGGGATTCCATGCATACCAGCTGTACACCACCCTGGAGGCCTCCTTGATATTACTTTCCTTAATGTGCGAATAATGCCCTATCTTTTATATAAGTTTAATTTTTAAGTTACTTCCAGTGATTGTCCTACACATATTTATATGTCTTTCCAATAATTAATTACATGCATTTATGTCTTTTTAGTAAGCATTCATAGAAATAAACAGCCTTTTCTGTATGTCTGGATTAGACACTTGTGCTGGTTCAGCCATCATCATTTCATGCTGCCATCAGTTGCCTGATCACACAGGCCAACACTGAACTCAGCAATACTGAGTTCAGAAGACTTCTGAAGACTTCTTTCAGAAGACTTCTTTCAAACAGTCCTGCCATAAGTTCCTGTGGGCCTAGCTCCTCCACTGCCCACTGTGTCACCTGCTGGACACAATGGACAGAGATGGCTCCCTCAGTGGCCCTTCACATGGAAGGACACCAACTAGAGAGCTCAGCAAGATGCAACCAGCCCCAACAGAAGCCACACCCAACAGAAAGCTCCTCTGACTGATCAGGTCCTGGTTAATATAATCCTGGCCTCACCCACCACCCCAACCATGACCTCCTGGGTGAGGACAGGGCCACAGGTGGGCCAGGTTATGCCTCTGGAACATGAAGCCAATAAGAAAAACAAAACAGTCTGCTAGGCTGTGACTCATCCGCAGGTCAACTCCAACTTGGGGCCCACAGCTCAAGCCCCAGCACTTCAACACTGCTTTTCACTTACACTGAATTTCAATGGAATTATAAAGCTCTTTGATAACTACTCATGAAAAAGACAGAAGCTGTATACCATTCCTTTAAACCTGGAATGTATGCATTTTATGCATGTTAATAGTAGTATAATCGTGAAAGAAATTAATTTTTCAATAGGGATGAAGTGTTCTTTCTCTCTCAAGACTGACATTGGAGGATTCACTCAATTCGTTATGAAAGTTTGATATCCAGAATGCTTGATAGTCATTCTGATCTCTGATAATGACTTTGGAATACATGTAATGAAGTGGAATAACTCATTTAGACTGCATCTTGTGAACATCATTATTAATTTAAAACACGCATTTTTGAAGATTAAAAGTAGCTGTTGATGATCTACATTGGCAAACAAAGAACTGAGTGGAATAGTGGGACTGGATTTCCAATCTGCTGCCACTCTTTATTGACACTCCTGCCCCATAAAGGATCTGGAAACCTACCAGGATCATCCCATAAGTATTTCTGCTGACATAAAAAAAATGTATGTATGGCATGCTCTCTCTTTCCAGCCCCTGGGGAGGAAAAATGGCTGATCTCAACCATGAATGGCAGTAATGGGGACACTACAGCCCTTCATCATGGTTTTTCTAACCTATAACAGGCACCGCAGAGAATTTTAGTGGTGACTGCAATTTATCAAATAGTCCATAGCTCAGCTGTATTGATGGAACTCAGCCTAAATTATGTGGTAAACCTTTATTTTAAATGCCAGAGCAGTTTGTAAAGTAAATTCAAACTCTTAGAGATTACCATAGCATTTAGACTGTTTGGATGTTATGAGACAACACCAGAATGCCCCTGCATGCTCTGATTTTCAGAGTACTGGTTCTTCACTGCACTCAGAGATCCTTGAAATGCTATTGAACTGCCTCAAAAAATTCTGAAGGAAGAAATAGAAGTCCGCTCCTGAATCATTGGCTCACAAACTGAGAAAAAGCAGAATCAGAACTCTTCAGGCTCTTGTGTGCTGGCAGCAAAAGACCATGAGGTAACACCTCTTTACCCAAATAGATGCAAGCAGTTGTGCCTGTGCATCCCACGCACACTCACAGTTCTCTACATTGGTTACCTTGAAGGGTTAATGTCTGATTACCTTGTTTTACAATTCAGCCCACTATTCCTGTATTTCCTGTGGAAAGTTTTCATATAGGTGCTTTATGAGAGCATGGAATGCAAGAGGATGGTATATAAAAGTACAGAATATAAAATGTTAAAATTTGACAGATTTTCTGTATGGGTTTGATACAGATGTAAAAGAAGAACCTGGGTCTTACAGGCTTCATTCACAATCAGTGTTCTGAATTACAGTAAGTGTAAGACCTCACATGAAGGCTTTAAGAATGCGATTCTTCTGAGATAGAGTGGTGTTAAGGAAAACAGAACTCTTCATGAAAATCAGGTACATTCTCTTTACAATACAAAATCCCACACAAATGCAGGAATCTGAAGAACCCAGATACAATAATTTTAGTTTATTATTACAATTTTGTTGTTGCTGTGCTGTAGAGGTTTATTAAGACACTCAGAAATTTCTCTGTTCACAGGTCTGGAAGTCAGGTTTAATTATAACCATTGCTGTCAACGTTGACACACAAAGCCATAAGCAAATAAAAATTATTTCTGAAACTCACTGAGCCATCTTTAAGTTTTGCACTGAAGTCTGCTGATTTTGAACAATTGGATGAGGTGGATTCTTCATGATTGCTAAGCACTGTGGGTCAATAAACTGTGTTCTGGCTCATGTTCAATCCACAGCAACAAGAAACTTCTTTTGGTATTTTAGTGGAAAACTATGTAGCAGAGATATCTGTTCAAGTGCCTATGCTTTTTCAGGTTATGGGTTTTTTGTTTTAAAGCAAGGATAACTAAGCATTTCTTCTCCATGTAACATACAGAGCAAATAAAGTATTAGATAATGTTTTTGAGTGGCTTTGGATATGTTCCAGCTTGGGTCATTATACTTCTGTTGTCCCAAAAGTACAATACTAAATTACAAAAATTCACAGCAAAGAGAAAATAAAATAGGGTATTCTTAAAACAGTAATAAAAACTGCAGTGAGCCTATGTCAAGCACCCACTCGAGAGACAAGTGAAAAAACAGCTACTTAACACTTAATGATCTAAAAATGTTGAGTTGAATCATACACAGCTTGAAATCAATTGAGGATGCTTTGGGGATAGTTTCTTGACAGTAGGTTATCTAAACATGGAATACTTTCATGGTTCTTTTTACAGTAGCTAACATGTAAGTACTGTCTTGAAAAGAGTAAAGAATATGAAATTTTCTTAGAGGAATAATCACTGGGAAAAAAAAAAAAAACAAACACCAAAACAACAACAACAACAAAACCACACAGAAAACCCAGATAAAACAAACAAACAAAAAAATGAGTGAAAAATCAAAAGAAGCTAGATACTTGTAACTGGGGAAGCACAAGATCATTACTCTCCAGAACAGCACAGGACCACTGCTCTCCAGTTCTCACTCAGACAAGCGATGTCCTTGTCTTTGGCTGTTTTTATATTCTATAACCTTCTTCAAAGTTACGTGTGGTGTTAGTTCTCATTTGCACTCCTGTCATCATTACAGCAGAGTACATTGCTCTGGCAATATCACAGGTTTGAAGAGATGGAAATCTAGCTCTAGGAATGTGATTAATTTGTTGAAATGTGGACATCCATCTGAGCTACTTATCTGCTTTTTAGCCAAGAAGTGGCAATTCTGAGTTACAATCAGTCTTCTCATAAAATAGATGTCTTCATAAAGATCAGATGAATCCTACATATTTCTTTCCCTTGACAATAAAGGAAAGTCAGGTAACGAGCTCACATACAAATATCCATGGTGTGGACTTCTAAAGTGACCTAAGATGAATCCAAGTCCCGGCTTTACTAATATTATTAAAGCTCTGGGGCCTTTACTTCCCTGTTAACACTGTTATTATTATTCCTGAATGAATGATGCGAAGCAGAGATGATGGGACAGGACACTTGACAAGTATTAGCTCTCAAAAGCACATAACATGCTGGAACCTTTCCAGTGTCTTTATATGCTTCTGCCAGGGATTTCAAGAGCGTAACCAGTTCCTTATAGCTGACAATTTTGGAGGCTGCTGAAGTGCAGGATGAACACCTGGTCTTCAGCAATAATAATGGCTCCAGGCTCTATCAAAGGTCACAAAACCTGATACCCGCTGAGCTGCTGAAAATACTTGAGATCATCCTTCTCTGCAGTTCTCTTTTAAAAGGAAAACAGTTTTTAGAGGGGGTGAAATTAGAGCTCTCCACAAATCCTGAGTAAATGGGCTTTAACAGTCTTCCTTGAAACTGAGTGGGAGAGGTGGGGAAAGAGAAGGGAAAGGAAATTCTGTCTGTTTTACAGATGCAGATGGAGGAGGAACAGGACATCTGCTTCTACGGCAAGCTGCAGTAGTGGCTGCTTCCCTGGAAGAGACCATCGGGAGGGTTTCTGACCTATTTGTGCCATGTCCTTTTATCTCCTGCTACTTACACAGCCCAGCAATACTAGAGCGGAGAAAGCTACTGCAATTTATTCAGCTGTCTATGGAGCTGTTCGGGGACTTCCTTCTTGCACTGCTCAGGCACCCCTGCAGGCTAATCCCCACCCCATCCATGCAGCTGTGTAGGATGGGTAAAAGGGTATTACCTTAATATTACCATCCCATTCCCTCAGCAAGTCAACTCCAAGATGACAGATTTTACTAGAAATACCACACTAAAATCTTCATTGAGTAGAAATCAGAGTTATTTTATCTTAGGAGAAGAAACTGTTCACAAAATTTTGAAAAGATGTTCTGTACTGTTGTACCCAGCCTGGTGACGCTCAGACCCAGTGGCACCTCTAGTGCCTTTTAGCTGGCAGGATTGTCAGAACAAAATTTAATGAGAGACTCTGCATGTGTGTGCATGTGCACAAGTGTGCAAACAAGCACACATAAAGTGATGGAGATTTTAGAGATCATGATCACACAAAATAAGAGGGCACCACAACACATGGGAAGTATATGAAGATGTGCCTGTGTAGTAGCCCTCAGTGCTTTTTCTAAGATCATATAATCTTTGGAAAAAAAGCTTCCCTTGAAGGAGAATAGAATTTAATTTCCGTATATGTAAGCACCAGGGAAGCAACTGGGAGGAATCATCATAGAATCATAGAATGGCTTAGGTTAGAAGGGAACATAGAGATCATCTAGTCCAACCTCCCTGCCATGGGCAGGGACGCCTCTCAACTAGACTAGGTTGCGCAAGGCCTCATCCAGCCTGGCCTTGAACACCTCCAGGGAGGGGGTATCCACAGTATCCACAGCATCTCCGGGCAGTCTATTCCAGAGTCTTACCGCCCTCATACCGAAGAACTTCTTCCTAAGATCTAGCCCAAACCTACTCTCCTTCAATTTAAAACCATTTCCCCTTGTCCTGTCACTGGACATTCTTGTGAAAAATCCCTCTCCAGCCTTCCGGTAGGTTCCCTTCATGTATTGGAAGGCAGTTATAAGGTCACCTGGAGTCTTCTCTTCTCCAGGCTGAACAATCCCAGTGCCTTCAGCCTATCCCCATAGCAGAGATGCTCCAGCCCCTGGATCATCTTTGTGGCCCTCCTCTGGACTCGTTCCAACAGATCTATGTCCCTTTTACGGTGGGGACACCAAAACTGGGCACGGTGTTTGAGGCGGGGTCTCACAAGAGCAGAGTAAAGGGGGAGAATCACCTCCCTTGATCTGCTGGCCACACTCCTCCTAATGAATCCCAGGATACAGTTGGCCCTCTGGGCTGCATGAGCACACTGCCGGCTCATGTTGAACTTCTTGTCAATTAACACCCCCAAGTCCTTCTCTTCAGGGCTACTGTCAACCAACTCTGTACCCAGTTTGTAATTGTGCCTGGGATTGGCCGGACCCAGATACAGGACCTTGCACTTTGACTTGTTGAACCTCATGCAGTTTGCATTGGCCCATTTCTCAAGCCTATCAAGGTCCCTCTGGCTGGCTGTTTTCCCTTAAGTGAGTCCACCACACTACACAGCTTAGTGTCGTCAGCAAATTTACTAAGGGTGCACTCAATGCCACTGTCCATGTCGCTGACAAACACGTTAAACAGCACTGAACCCAGAAGAGACCTCTGAGGAACTCCACTTGTCACTGGTCTCCACCTGGACTTTGAGCCGTTGATCACAACTCTTTGAGTGCAACCTTCTAGCCAGTTCCTTATCCACCAAGTGGTCCATCCATCAAGTCCATGTCTCTCCATCTTAGAGACAAAGATGTCATGTGGGACAGTGTCAAATGCCTTGCACAAGCCTAGATAGATGACGTCAGTTGCCCTTCCTATATCTACCAGAGCTGTAACTCTGTCACAGAAGACCAACAAATCAGTCAGGCATGATTTGCCCTTAGTGAAGACATGTTGGCTGTCACCAGAACAGAAGATGCAAGTCATTGTGTGTATCTAATGAAAAGTCCCTAATTGCCAAAGGTGACCACTGAACTACGGGACTATGAAGGGAATAAGTTAATATCTGAAGTGAATACAATTTTTAGGATTTCAGGCTCTAGAAAGCATCCTGAATATGTTTAGATATGTTTAGTTCAATTTTTGAGCTTATACAGAAGTGGCAGACATAGATCATCACAAAATACATTGCTCCAACACTCTTGTAACAAATAGCTGATGCGTAATCTTTCAGAACTGAAAATAACCTTAACTTTATTTCATGTTTCTCTGTACGATTCAGTACCTTCTGTGAGTTCAAGACGCATTTGATTGCTGGCAAATATAGATAAATTTCTTGTATTTAGTTCTTTAGTTTAAAAAGCAATGCTTTCCCTGCCAGGATGTAAAATTTAATAAATATTATTCTACCTTCTGACAAATCTCTTTTTTTGTTTATAATAACAGATGACCAATAGGGTACATATTTCATTCCAGATCGCTGTGTCATGTTTCTATAATAAAAAGAACTGATATTTGATCACCAGCTAGCCAGCATTCTTAGTACAGGCTTTGAAGTCACAGCTAGACATATTAGTAATTCTACTATCAAAAAACAATTATGAAACAATTCACACTGTAAACCTTGAATTCAGCCCAATTTGGAGACACATGGGAGTTGCTAATCTTTTTTTATTTCTTTTTTATTTTTTTTTTTAATTAAAAATCTGTAAGACCAAGGAACAGAGTTAAATATGACATTGATTTTACATGCTTGCTTTCTGGCTCGCTTTTGATGGCAGTGCTCAGAGCATGCCAAGCAATGCTTGTTTAACATGATTTACATAGTTATGCTTCCTGACTTTTTTCCTCTAAAATCCAATTATTTCTGTCATTGGTAGGACCAAATATCAAAAATATAAATCAGAGCAGTTGTTAAGATAAGGTTATATATATCTAAAGGGTTATTAAAATAAACTATAATTTAATTCAGTGGGCTAACAGTCAGTAAAGGCTGAGTCCTATTTGCCTTACTTATGCGAGTTACGACATTGCAATGAGATTAGTCACCTAACGCAAGTAGGAGTTGGTTCTGTAACAAATCTGCAAACACACAAAAAATGGAGTTAATCCGGAAATACCATTTTTAGCTTGCTCTCATTGTGTCTCTTTAATATTATAGAGGTTTCCTAACAGTGACAGTTTTAACCTTGGTTCTCTTGCTTTTTGAGGAACGAAGTCAGCCCTTCATCTGAATGGTTTTTTCATAGTTTAATATCCTCATCAGTTTTACTTGAAAGCTAGGCTAAAAAAATGAATAATAAATTTGATGAGAGATGGTTAAAGAAAGCATTGCAATGAATCTGGATTGCTCCCAGCTGTCTTAATTGAACAAAGGGAAAGTCTCCAAATACACCTTTTATATTGGCTGACTGCCTTAAAAGTTCTAGAAGAAAACCTAGGTTCTAGAAGAACCTAGCAGAAAAAGTCTTTCCTTTCCAAATTAAAACATACACTGTAAAAAACCCCACTATTGCAACCTGTTGTATGAAGTTAGACCAGAAATAATATAAAACAGATTATTTCATTGTAAGCTGGCATCAGAATTAACCTATGTTATGTATCTGCTTTGGTGTCTGAATAGACAAACAAGAGTTCTGGTTTTTGTCATTGTCTAACTTTGCATATGGAAAAAAATGCAGTTTTTAAGCAAAAAGTCCTGCGGTTATTTGGCTAGATGTAAATCAGTAAAAGTATGACACAATTTCCTAATGATGTGGAAGACGGTCTTCAAGGTCTGGCCCCAAACTGAAACAGGGGCTGCTGATACCTGGAAGCAGTTGAAGAGAGCTGGCTGGTGGCATCAAAAGAATCAACTAGAGCTTGGTTTGTTTTACCATCTCAAGAGAAGATAAACCCAAAACATGGTGTTTCATGGAGCAACATCATGTCTTAAATATATTACCTCACGGCCTGTTGTGGCCACCAGTCTGCATAGCCTGGTTTTCCAGCAGCAGATGAAGGGTGATGTGGTAGGTAGGTTGATAACCTCCAGTGAAAAAAATTCCAGCCTTATTATATTGGTGCTTTCTGACAGTGGGGTAGGATTTCTGCATCCCTAAACTGCCAGGGAACTCCCTCTGGTGATGGGGAGAGCCCATGGGAGAGGAAAAATGAAAGCCTCACAAGGACTTTTCCTGGGACAGAGGAACAGCAGCACAGTGGTTGTTAGCAGTTGTTAGCATCCCACCACCATGTGTATTTTGAAATACAATATCCACACATCAGTTAGCAAAAACCCCTTTAAAATCAGCATGTTCTGGTTTTGTCTGGTATGGCATTCCTAGGCTGTGGTCTGCCAAAACCCACCGGTGGGATGTCAAGACCCATAAGGAGATTGCTCTGTAATGCCACGAAGGTGGCACTTGTGTAATTGAAGGCAGTGGTTTGTATGTCATGTGTAACAGCCTGCGCTCCCACCCTGAGACCAAAGATTTTTCCATATGGAAAGGATACCAGCTTCTCAGGAGCAGCAGAAACATGCGATTTTCATAGTAAATAAGCCTGAGCAGAGGAAGACAGCACAAAAAGTACATATTTTGAGCAAAGGGGTGTTACTGATTATTATTTGTACATGATGCTTCAGTCTGCTCACAACAGCAATGTGACATCTTCTCTGTGCATAATTCCCTGTACTCGTCACACAAATTGCAAGTTCATGGGAGCTGCTATTTGCCATTGGGCGTATGGCAATTACACCCAAATTACACCAAAAAAATAGTATACACAGAATTGGATACGCAGAGGCATGTAATATAAGAATGTTAATGCTTTTAAAGAGCTATTCCACCTATTAAATGTCAGGAAGTGACAAAATTAGGAGAGTAACTTGAATTTAGCTCACTTGTGAGTCTAGTTAATAATACCACACCTAATGACAGTCACATCCTTTTCCCAGAGCACTCCTGCCTCATTTTGTCTGGAGGATGGACAGACTTCACTGACGGGCAAGCTAATCAAATATTCCACTTTCAGTTAGCTTGAGCCTTACTTGCACATTATTAACACAATTTTTCAAATCCTCTATTGAATTATTAATCTCCATATGAGATTTACTACAATGATCTCTTTGCAGTATTATCATTGTTTACCAACACTAATTAATGTATTCCTACAGCTCTGTTTAGTGTTTACTCTTCCCTCAGTTTTATGCCCGGGGACCCAAGACAGAGAGAGACCTGAGGAACAGATGTTAAACACAGAATTTTCAAGTATTGTCTAATTTTGGGTGCCCAATTTTAGAAGCTCAGAGCCTGATTTTTTTCCGTGTGTTCAAATTGCAGCTAGCAATTTTAAGTGCAGCTGTGAATGTTCAGCCCTTTTCTAATTTAGACCCAGATGTCTCCCATTGGGCCACAAGAAAATGAAAAATGACAGAGGCAGGGATAGCATCAATCTCTCCAGGGCAGCATCCAATTGCCTGCAGTCCCCTGCCTCATTCACTGCACATTTTATAACTCCTGGAGCTAGTGAAGCAGGAGTCAGTCTGACAACAGCTAGACCAGCTACATGACCCTGAAACCATCTTTAATTATATGACTACTTAGGATTTTTTTCCCAGTTTATCCCACTTATTCTGTGCAGATAAAGAATGATCTTCAGAAAAATACCATAATGCAGACCAAGTTGCACAGGAACCTTCATTCTAGCATTTCCCAACTATTGAGAGCCTGACTTTGCAAACTTTGCTTCCTTTTACTGCATGCTACCTAAGCCTTCTCCGGTAAATCAACACATTAACGTCCTGGCAGCATCTCCATGCAACATATTCAAATTATTTCTTAATAGAAGGCCTTTTTCTTTTTTTTTTTTTTTCATCAGTGTCATCCTCTGGAGAAGAACAGTCTTGTGGTGAGAGCCTAAGGCAAAAACCAGGAGATTTTGTTCCAGAATTGGTTCTGCCATAGACTTTCTTTGTGACCTTGGGCACTCTTTATCCTTGTTGTCATTCCTTTTCATCATCTTGAGGATGGGACTAGCACAAGGTCTGCTTCAGGGCAGTTTTGTGGAGCTCGACTCATTATTCTTGGTAGAAGGTTGGATTCTCAAGTGGAATGTGCTATGTAAGTGTGAAGTATTACGCAATCGCATGCTGCAATAGAAGTGTCAAACACAAAGGGGTGTTATGAAGTACTAATAATGGTATAATTGTTTTAGCAGATAAGTCTTTATAAACCGTGTACCTGCTGTACAAGATATCTTTATTAATATCACTATTTCTCCTTATCCCAACCATGACGATCAGGTACCAAGACTCTGATGGCTAGTATAAAGTGTCCAGCATCACTGCCTGGCTTCAGAGGTGTATTTACCCCGATCACCAAGTAAATACACACAGCTTGCCTTTAACTGGGATGACTTGGAGTCCAAACAGAATTTTACTGTAGTTTTATGTATTTAATACCCTGCTTCTGGCAAATTCTTCACCTTTTCAATTTACTGCTATAGCCTTAGCTTCATCAGCTTTGTAAGAATCTTGGCTACAGGAGCCTCACCCCACATATTCCATTTTTTGATAAATCTAGCTTTGTGATTGCCACCTGAGACACTTTTGTAAGGACATTAATCTTGCTTTCCAAGTATGGTTAAGCAGCACAAAATACCTATAAAGAATATTTAAGCAGGATTGAGAAAAAGCTACAGGAAGCATTTTGGAATTATCCTTGGGGATTATTACCAAATGTAAATGTTTTTAATAGGGCTCTATGTGGGATATGTGGCTGCAGGGCATGCAATGCTCTCTGTGATCTACAACAGACCTATAACACTCCTGGTCTGCAGAGGACAAGGACTGGCAATATGGTAGTGATGAGGACCAGGGTATTATATACACAGATCTGAACTATTTGGTTAACTGCACCAAAATGTATTTCAATATCTAGGAACTGTGTCTCTGTAAGGGAGATGTGTCCATGAGAAGATGTAAGGACCACAGCAGACAAGCAGCTCACCGCAAAAACCCAGCACCACGCACGATGGATGAGGTTGCAACCAGAAGAAGTGTGGGAAGATAATACTGTAGGTGGAGCTGATGAGATGTATACTGAAAACACCACGCAGAGTCCTTTGTACACATCTTTAGAAGAAATGGAAGAATGAAAAAAAAATGCAGGCAAAAGACACAGAAATGAGATAATTTCTGGCTAAGTGCTAGAAATTGCAGTTGTTACTGGGGGTAGTTAAAAATGTCAGAATTTTTAAAGAGATCAAATTACAGCGAATCAGCATCTTTCTAGAGAAAATACCATAGGTAGGATAAGTCTCATCAGTTTGGGAAGGAAAGCTATAAAAAAACCAGTGCCTGGAATTTTAAACTGGACAAGCTTAATAGGATGAAAATTAGGATTTTTTAGTGGAATGGTAACTAATCATGGGAGCATGTCATCACCAAGGATAACAGTGGATATTTTGTCCCTTTGGATTCACAGCTTGGATGCCATCTGGAGGATAGGCAGTAGTCCAACACAACATCAATATCAATGATATACAGGAAGGTCTAATGATCCCTTTTGGCCTGATACTCAAGGAACTAAAGCTCACAGGAGTTCTGCCATTGACTTTAACAAAGGCAGGATTTCATCTTCTGTTCCCAAGGCTTTAATAATGGAAAAGGTATTAGTTACCTCTGCTCAAATGAATGGAGGCAGAGTGATGTGCAATATCGTGAAGGAAAGCCGCCAACAGAAAGCAGCAATGATGCAAGTAGAAACCAACTTCTTTTTCTTTTTTTTTTTTAATGAGTATTTTCTGTGTTTCAGCTGCATAGTCTCTTGAAGCACATCTGTGTGGTCAGTTCTAATTATAGAACACTTCTGGGACATAACCCCGCATACAGCAAGAACTAGGACTGCATCACGGGCTTTGGAAAGCAGCAGATGAGAGGGGAGATCCTAGTGATCCAGATTTTGCTGAAAGAATGGATGCAATTTTGGTAATTGAAGGCCAGCAAAGTTGTCGAAGATGGGGCAAATTGAAGGTCATCTGCGTTCTCAGTGAACGAAAGCAGGATTAACAGCAGTAGATAATTCTGGGCTTTGGAGATGACTGCATTTCTGTCAATGAGCCAAGAGAAAAGATAGATTCTTCTGCTTCAGCGGAGTTGACTATTGCTTCAACTTCAGAAACTGGCTTGTTTGTATAGCCGCATTTAGATGCTTTGCCAGAAGTGAGGCTTCTGGCTATGCACTAGTTTTTTAATAAAGACATGTTCAAATGTTACAAATCTGTAAATGTTTCTTTCCTTTCTATCTCTGCAGCATACCCTGTACATAAAAGGCTGATGAATTATTTAACCCCTTCATGTTAATAAGAGCTAGAATATTTTCTATAATTAAAAATATCCTGGCTTTAAGGTCAAGTATAGCAAATACTCTGATAACACTGCAGATACTGAAAGCATACTTTTGATTTCCCTGTTCTCTTTTAGATTTTTATTTTGAGGCACTGGATCATGACATGTTAGAGGTCCCTCTAAGGTACGAATATGATCCAGTAAAATATGGACATATATCCAAGATGAATGCATACCTACAGGCAAAGCCATAACTATACAATTGATCAGAAAATCTATGATGTATCCCCCAAAAGGATTCAAACATCAAATATTTCAAATATTTTTGAGAGTATGTACAGTGAAGCCATGAAAATAGTCAAACAATAATGATTAATTTTATGCTTTAGCTCTTTGAAAATACCAGTTCCTCCCATGAGCATGAAAAGGAAAATAGATGCATAAAGGAGTGGGTTCCAGGTTATCAGTCCTCTCTGGTATATGTCTTTCTCATTCAGAAACCCCTTAAATTTCAAACTGAGTTTGTAACAACCTCATCCTGGAACAAAGGTTATATGAATATCCATCTTCTCTAGCCATCCAAATACAGAGCTTGGTCCTCTTGGTCTTTCTTGAGAGGCAGAAGCCATTTGGACCTGGTCCACAGTGTCTTAGTTTGGTCTCTGCTCAAGGGTGACCAATGCTGGGGCCTGTCTGGTGCAGCTGAGCAGAGACAGAATTTAGGAAGACAAGACAGCCAACTTAAATCACTGAACTGAGATAATGTGACACACACACACACCACACACACACACACACCCCCCCCTTATCCTTTTACTGGTCTGTGGTACGCAAAAGGTCAAAAGAAAGGTAGGCTGCATTAAAAGCAATAATATGAAAGAGCTGACAGATATTATACCATCATATGATCTACTGTGAGTATTTGCTGGGGCTACCGATCCCAGATTGGGACCCTCATGCAAAAGAGACAAATTATAATCTCCTTACAAATGGCTAGGCTAAAAAGGTCATCACCTAATCACAGGAATGTAGATGTCAGGTCATAAATCCAGAAAAGAAATTCTAGTACATATACTGCAAGGCTTTAGGAGCTGTTTATACTATAGTGACAAGCCTAATAAAAAAATGTTATGAACATGCTGAGATCCAAATGGGAGAGAAGGCAACACATCATTCATAAACTTGCATTCACTTTCACATGTCTGATTTGCGTAGAATTGCCCTGTTTTTTCAGGATAATTAGACCCAGGATGTGAATTCTGTATTGCTTTTCCTGACATGACCTGTGATGTAAAGGAATCACTTTAGTCTCAGTGCTTCTTCATTTCCTTATCCAAAACCAAATGAATTTTCCTGTGAAATATATGCACCAGTAAGTGCCAAGTATTACAATCGTGTCGTATGAAGAAGACCAAATCCATCATTTCAGGTGTACATTGCTGAGGCTGGCTGCAATATTTACTACTCTTAAAGTAATGGCACTTGTAAAGCTTAAAATGTTATTTGTCTGACTAATGTATTCACCAGTTCAATTTTCCAAAGCCAGATGCCTCTTCAAGTCTTCTAAACACCATACCAAACCACAAACAATGCCAGTTGCACCACACCGACACAGTCACATCAGTGAAAATATCTGTATTTCTGAAGTTCATTGCACCTAGTTTTTCCCTCTTCTGTTTTCGACTTTTTTCTCAGCGAGGAAGAGAATGACAACGTCAGAGACGTCTGTCTGGCCCAGTCTTACTTCTGCCTCTGTCCTAAATGAGAAAATAAGAGGATAATTGAGTCAAAGATCTGTTAAGAAATTGCTATGATTATTAGACTATTAGTGGGTAGTTTTACTGTCACTGACCAAATTCAAACACTCTCAACAGTGCCATATCCAATCCTATTTCTCGTACTTCTGGTATTACAAAAGCCATCAGAATTCTTTATAAATACTGCTATAATGTTGCACCTACTCACCTTGAGAAAAAAAAGTCCTGATACTACACTGTATTTGTTAACAGCTTAATCATATTAAACCCTCTCTTTCAGTGATCCCGCACTCATTTTTTGGTATATTCACAGCTTTTCTTTAATATTCTTCTATGTTCTGTGTATCGGGGATACACATCTGTTTTCTTTTCTTTTTAATCCCCAGTTACATTTCTTACTTTCTGTTATATGTATTTCTTAAACAGTTTAGATAACTCAGACTGGTCCATTACATTTGGTTCCTACAGATAATGGAATACTTGGAAGTAATACCTCTTTCTAAGTATTATTATTTTCTAAAACCCAGCAAAGTAACTTACAGCCTACTGGCAAAGCACATGTCACAAATAATGAGCGGCTTTCAAATTCTGAGCCTTCAAACCTCTGAGTAGCAAAATTCTGGCTCATATGTAGTCTATGGCAACATTGTTATCAATGTGAAACAGCTGAATTCTAATCAAAATACAGAAATGCATCTCCCATCTCCTTTCCTCTGGCTCACACAGACCACACATGAATGCATAACACTTTCTTCACTCAAGTATGACATCAGAAACCTCACTGACATTGTTGGGAGATGCTCTCCCTGAGTAAACATCAGATTACTTGGAATATAGGGATGGATTTGTAGATACTTGTAGTCATTTGGCTACTTAAATAACCAGTTATTCTTCCTTTAAATTCAGTCGAAGTTCCCAAAACCTGAACTGACTAACTAGCATTGCAGCCACTAATAGCACTGCAGCTACTAATAATGCCAGTAGAAATTATTGGTGCAATATTACAAGTAATTCAAAGAAATAATGAGATCTGTTTGATACAGATACCACACCAGCTGGTCACATGTTGTCAGTAGCTGTACAAAGATGACAATAGTCAGTGGGTTTCAGCACCAGGTAAACACACCTGAATTTAAGTGCCTACTGTTGCCCACACACAGGCACCTAGAGCCTTTTGAACATGACCTGGTGTTTTTTCTGGGCCACCAGCTCCTGCTGCAGAAGGGTTTGGGTCTCCTGCAGGTCCCACTGTGCCATGTGGCAGCTCTGTGTGGATGATTGAGATGCATTAGGGCATCTTGAATAGCACAAGGTACATGTGCATGGGTGCTGCTTCCCACTCATCCCCTCTCTCAGTGATGCTGGGAGTTTGGATGCTTGGCCTACACATAGACCTAGATATGCAGACTTCTCTGTTCAGGGGTTTGCATCCTTCCCTGCATGTCATCTAGGAGAGAGACTCATTTCAAGAGGCTGTTTAGGAATACCCAGGACTGATCCTAGCATTGGTGTGCCCTAAATTTCTCCACAGATACTTTGGGAGGTCTCACAGCTGTCCACAAACACAGTCAGACAATGAGACTGAACTGAGGACGACAGTGGAGACACAGTCCTCTGCCTTGGGACGGGGAAGCTCTCCAGGCAGTGCTGAGTTTGTGCACATACCCTTGCTCATGCCACTGGCTGCCCCCAGAGGAGCTGCTGCTGGGGAGGGAGTCAATAGGCAGCACTGCCAACATTGTTTGCCAAGAGATGGACATGCAGACATGCAGGGACATGAACGATGCTGCCAAGGCCTCTGCCTAGCCGCTCAGTAGTTTTTACATCTGAGAGCTGTCTTTGCAAGGCCATGGGCATGGCTAGACGGCATGTCCCGAAACAACGCAATGACCTCTGGCTGTGGCACTGACCACTGCTGGGCCTTGAGATGCATGGGAGGAAGAAGGGGGTGATGCAGCAACTGATGTGTGTAATGAACACATCAACCACGTAGAAAAATAGATGCTGTATCTTCTCTGGCACCATGTTTCCTTTTCTCCAGTAAAGTTTCCTAACTCCACACCCCAAATTAATATACTGTTCTTTGACAATGAAGGCCAGTCTGAAAAGTATTTAGTAAATCCAAAAGCTACTAACACCCTTTGGGAACTCACTGGCAGCATTCAACAGCTGGCAGAGATGTGATATATGAATATTCATATAGAGAGAGAGACGCATTGTATCAGTGTAGTTGCTGATCTCATTAAAACACATCTCCATGCTCGCTTTCCTAAAATGATCCTGGGATGTGTAAACGAGTATCTGGCCATAGATGGCACCAAACAACCAGAAGCGAAGCAATCCCTTTTTGCTGCTGGAGCAGCCCTGCTGAGACCGCTGGCTTGTGGCTGCATTTCGTGGCAGCCCCAGCAAACAGTCTGCCATGAGATGCTACAAATTTCACAACTTCTTATTCCAAGAGACACTTCCGTATATCCTTCCAAAATCAAATAGCCTTTCTAAGCTTCACAACTGTTTTTGCCTGTCCAATTCCTCCTCAGTCATTTTTTTTTTGACAGCAGCACAAAGAAAGCCCTTCCACAGTCATGGATGGAGCATGTTGGCACTTTGAAAGAGCACATTGCTGCTCTGAAGACCTACCAGTCTGAATAGGCTGTTGCATACGATTGTATGTCATGAAGCCTAATTTTTGTTTTTGCAAGCAATTAGGTAAAGTAATCCTACTCATAAACTGATTAAGCTCTACCTTAAAATTTAATTACTGATTTTTATTCCCACAACAGTAATTAGAATGGTGTTTTGCTCTTGTGCCTCTCTGAAGCTTAGAAAGGTTTTAATTTCTAGCCTAGATTCATTTGTGGACATATTATCTTTTTTCATTCCTGTACCAACATTGTGTTTTATCTGAAACAGCTCTTCATCCTCACTGGTATTCCCTGCTCAACAGAGCTTCCCATCAGGCCCTTTAGACTGTGTGACTTCCAGCCAAGTGGTCACAAGCCAGGGAGAAAGTTATGTGCTTTTTTATCCTTCACTTCTCTTCCCTGAAGATATACCCAGAGTTTTTCCCTCCTTGGCTCTCAACAAAATGCCCAGCTGCCACTGGGGCTAGGGCATCACAGCCCAGTAAAGGGCTTGTAAAGACATCAGCTTGCTGAGGGCCATCCAGAGGGCACGAGCCAGGTGCGATCACAGGAAAGATGAATAAGGAGTAAACAAGCAAGGAAAGAAATGAGGGATGGGATCTCTGGAGAAGGGCAATGGGGTTGAGCAGTGGTGCAGATGGCTTGGGGCAGACTGAGTCTCTCAACTAGCTTGCAGGCTTCTGCCATTGCCTGATATGAGCATACCAGGGAGTCTAGAAAACAGGAATTTTGCACTACACATGAGGTCAACACTTGTCATGGAGTCTTGCCATTACAGTCATCAGTCTCCTTTAGCTTGCTTGCTGGATGCTCTGCGACCTGCTGGTGTCCTGCAGCTGTGTGCACCTTGGTGCACACCCATTCCTCAAACCTGGCAATTAAACAGGACTCCAGTGGTGGTCCTCCAGCATTTTTGAAAGTACCTTCCTTCAAATCATTTGCTTGCCTTCAAGCACAATGTGCTGTTATTATCCATGCCTCTTTCTCCTTCCCTCCTACCCAGCTGTGGCCACCTTGAAACTCCCCTCAACCTGCCATCCTTGCACAGTCAAGCTAATATTTTTTTCCATTTGGAGGGCTTATTAAATACTTTGCAGAGGTCGAGACAGGCTTCTCTCCTCTCTGAAACAGGTCATTTACTTTGAAAAGAGGAAGTTGAGACTGAGGAAGATTAAACAACAATCTGGTGTACTGACAGTACTGGAGGTTCATTCACAGTACTTATCCAGAAGTGGGCAATCCGTCCCCAAACATAGCTACCATACTTTGGTCCAACTCTACTACTCTTTTTGCAGACTTAAATGCACACACTGAAGTGAAGCTTTGTGTCTCCCCATTTAAGAACAGAGGCTGGGCAATTTGCATGTTGCTGGGCCTGAATGTCTGCTTTCATAGCCCTCAACTCAGATCTGCAGTATTACATCTGAGAGGACTCCTTTCCTTTCATTACATTTCCATTTCTTTTTTTCACTGGTACTGAATGATTCCTTCTGGGACTAAAAAGGGGAAAGTACCACATGGATATGGAAATAAGATGGGCAAATTTATTTTGCAAGATTTTAAAGACTTTATTCAGGACAGTTCTCTCATTAAACATAGACTGTAAGCTCCAGAAATCAAAGATTGTCTTGTGTATTCTGTAGCGCAGTTTATCTATGAAATCAATAATAATTCTACTGGGAGTTTTGCCTCAGTAAAGACTGAACATAAAGTGCAGAACTAGAATATAAAACAGGCTCAATTGGTTCAGCCCAAAAATTCATATAGGGTCTTCATCCTAGGAGAAGGCAAAAGGTTAGAGGGAACATAAAGGGATACTGCTTTACACCTGCAGCTTTCAGGACTCTGGCTCTTGTTCTGGTTCATGCTCTGCTTGTGCTCAACTCATCTCAGTGTTGCAGTAAAACGCATTTTGAGAAGGTGCATCTTGTTAAGTAAGTGAGGGTAATAGCTCTTGTTGCTTAGACATTTCATGTCCTTAACATCTGTTTCTTTTCTTTTGACCGTGTGATGCTGGCAAAGCTAATGTAAGTCTCAAGGCTTCTGCCTAACATCAACATTTATTTGAGCAGATGCATAAATTATATGTAAAAGAGACAAACTGATATCCAAGCTCAGATATCACAGCTTCTTGTCTCACTTAGCGTGAAGTAAAGTATTCTGAGCATCCCTCTTCTAACCTGTTTGCTACTGGTCATACGTGATTAATGTGATATGTCCAAATAACAGCTATATTCCCTGTTCACAAGTTTTCTGTGATTTGTATCAGTATATTTTCTTCTTGAAAGTACATTTCTCCATTACTGTCCAACAGAATGAAGTGTTGATTAATGTCAGCTCACTGGAGGAAAACAGAAAGGAGCTGTGGGATTACTTGACTGGCCACTACCCTTATCTGAGCCTGCTGGAATGAAACAACCATTTTCTATCCTTCCTTCTGTTTGTTTAATAGTGTAATAGCAATTTCATTTTATAGCTTTCCATGAACTTCATCTGTGCTTCCATTTCTTTTAATCACTCAGTCCTTTTTTTTAATTCTGATTTGCTTTTCTGTATTACCAATGTCCCTGTATGAATTAATGTTTGTATTAAAAAAGGAGAATATTTTCAGCTTCAGTTTGGAATCTGTTATCTATAATCTCCTTCACAGAAATTAAATCCAAAGCAGAGTAAAATTCACGCATCTTCCTGCAGATCGCAAGATACCTGGTGTCAAACTGATGCTTTTTAGATAGGATAAGCATTACCTGTTTTCCAAAACCTAGCAGCAGAAGGTGAGTTTGTATGATTTCAGGCAGTAAAACCATTTCCACATGCACAGGCAGGTAGAAAGCTCCCAAGGTTGCCAGCATGCCCAAGCGCATAGCAAATGAAAAGGCTCTCCTGTCAGGTCCTAGAGGGATTCAGAGCACATACTGGTGGTGGCATGGAGGGTGTTATTTTTCCCTGACCCTGAAGCCTGGAAGCATGCGATTTTATTATAATCATTGTCCCATTGCAGAGCTGCAAAATTTATGAGCATTAAGAGCACAGCACAGTCTTCTTTTCTCTATAGAAGACCACCAGTGGATATATGGGGTGAGCCCTTGAGCAGCATCTATTGCTTTCCTGGGTAAAGCATTCAGTCATTCACTCCTCTTTCTGTTCAAAGGAAGCTTCATTTCCTCTAAGTTTAGCTGATAATTCCTGGACCACATTTTGTTCCTATTTCCAAAGATGAAACCACCCCAGCTTCTCCACATTAGACATGGCTATCACCTCCCAGCTTCCTTTTTTGAAAGGTTTTTCCTAATCTCTGAATTATTTCTGAGTCTCTTTTCAAGATTGGTGCAGTGCAGGTGCTCTCCCAGCTGGGCTACGTGGGGTAAGTTTGCCTCCTCATATACAGGCCACCTCCCTCCCAAGGTGACGTCTCCTTTATGGCTTCAGAAGCAGCAGTGCACCTTCCCCATGTTTTCCTTTCCCACTTCTTTCTTCTCAGAGCTGCTCATTTCCAGCATATTCTCTAACACTGAAAATGTGTAGAAATAATTTTTTTCCCCTCAATAACTGGATCTTTCCTTTGTAGATGTTAGAACAAACCCTACTGTATTGGGACCATGTACACAACAGATCCAGAGCACTAAGCAGCTGATTCCTAGTACGTGTTACCAATGCAGTCTACTGAGATCTAAAATCTTGTCAACAAAGACTTTGTGACTCACCCTGTCAATCATCAATGTAAATGATGAATAGCACTGGACTAGGAACTGAATGCTGGGAGACCCAGCAAAATCAACCCAGTTCATCAGAGGTCTCCATTCTCATCTAGCTTGAGACCTGTCTGTGAATGTCTGGATGTACCACTTGCCTTCTTAATTTCCCCAGATAAAAGCTTTTAGATACAAATATATACATATAAATATAAATTATATATATATAAATATGTAAATACTCTTCAGAAACCCAAATAGGTGGTATAGATACATTGTCGTTATTGCCCAAACTGTAGCCAAGTCAGAGAAATTTCATTTGAGAAGATCTACCTTCCATGAAAGAATATTTATTACTTGTATTTTTAGCCTCTACCTCTCTTACGCTACAGTCTTATAGAAACTGTTCCAGTGTTATCTTCCATATATTTTCCTCTTTTTTATATTGCAAGTTAATACATTGAAACTTTTTGATACATTGAAATACTAGTGGTCAGTGGTTGCAAGATCTCTTAATGTATTTTCTTTAAAGTCCTTGGTGTGATTGTACATTCGAAAATATTTAAATTTAGGAGGCACCGCTTTGCATTCTCCTGTGTTAATTTTATAAAAATGAAAAAGAAAACTTCTATGCCAACTGAAAAATTTTTGCTGTGGTTTGAATTTTTCTGTTTCCCTGCACAGGCTGGTCCCTCATGTCCCTGAAGTCTACAGAGAAAATCTGAGCCTCACATGAGAAGTTCAACCAAAGGCAGCAGCTTTGGGGAGCCCTCCTTGCCACTGTGGCAGTGGGTGTTTGGGGCTGCCCTCTGTACTGCACATCCCTTGGTGCCTGCCACATTCACCAATGCCCACAGCACACTCATTGCTATTTCTTTTTCACCTTCCTCTTGAGAAGCAGCCGTAAATCGAATTCCCTTTCAGCTATTTGACTTGCAGTTTTTGGATTTGCATTCTGATCGGATACAATGGGATTCACTAGATGATTTTTCTAAGCATTCGGAGAGGTGCAAAGCAAGCAGCATTTCTGGTTTTAGTACTCTAACCACTGTTTAGTGATACACTGTGCCTTTACTCCCCCCTGCTCTACAGCTTTTCTCTCTCCAACACTTAATTCTAATCTTCAGGTTGTATTTAAGCCCTACAAAATTTAGCAGATTGTGAAGCAGTTACTGTGTAGCTTGTCAGTAATTGCATTACCAGTCTTGTTTTCTCTCCACAGTTATTACTTATGATACCTATATCAGGCCTTCCCCTAGAGACTCTAATTGATATTGATGTTATTGATAACTTGGGAACTCTTCCTTTCTGTTGTCGTAGGGAATTTTGCTCTCAGATTGCACCAAACACTAATTACCATTTTTAGTGTATTGGATTTTAAATTACATAAAAGGGAGAAGACTATTTAAATCACTTTGCCTTTGGTGTGGAAATAGATTTCCTACAGCTGGCTTACATCCATCATTGGAGTGGAATTGAGGAAGACACTGTGCGTGGGCTGAAACCCAAAGGCTAGCTTACATCCATCACTGGAGTGGATTTTGGGGAGACATCACAGAGTGGCCACAGTAACCCTGAGCAGACAACTGCTGCAGTGGTTCAGAATTGCTCAGCGCACTCCAGTGGTTTCCACATGAGCCACAACCATCTTTTTTCTTTCTTATCACGTTGCACGATGACAACCAGTAAGTTTTTTTTCCTCTGGATTATCATTGCGAATGGAAAATCACAACAGAAAGCTTGCTGCTTCATAGAATCATAGAGCAGTTGGAAGGGACTTTTAAAGGTCATCTAGTCCACCTCCCCTACAATGAGCAGGGACATCTTCAATCAGGTCAGGTTGCTCAGAGCCCCATCCAACCTGACCTTGAATGTTTCCAGGGATGGAGCTTCTACCACCTCTCCAGGCAACTTGTTCCAGAAGCTTCAGAAATATTCACTTGAACTGAAGAACAAAATTTGCAGCATGATGTGAAAGTGTTCGGAATTGGTTTGATTCTCATGTACTGAGGACGTGAACCTAAGCACTAGCTGCTTTAGCTGAAATACTAAAATAAATCCGAAAGGCTTTCTGCTGTCATTTGGTTTTGTAAAATACTTCTGATGTTTTAACCAAATTGTCTACAAGAACTAAGCAGGTAGACAAAATCATGTCCAGCTAAAAGAAAGGGCTATGCTCAGATATATTTAAATATTCCATTATACTCTTTTGGACTTAAATTACCTGAAAGCATCTTTCTAAGTTAACTTACCTTTGAAGGCATACAAGTGTGAGCTTAACTCATTCTTACTATGTTAGGGCATTCATATATAATCTCTTACTCCTGTTAAGTGAGACACGTCCTCAAGGAAGTTATATAATACTAAGGGGAAATATTAAGCATTAATCTATTTTTTATAATTAATAGCTATGTCTCCAGTATAGGTCAGAAATGCTAAAATATGTTGACTAAATGCTGGCCTATGTTGGGCAAGTATGTGAAGCTGCTGAAAAGCAATGCAACCATAAAAATATAATTAAAGGTGAGTTCTTAATCCTAAAGGAACTAAGCCAGCCCTTCAAGGAAGTGCAAAACCTGGGAAGTGCCACCGACATTGGATCCGTGCACAGGATGAGAGCAGTTGCAGGTCCTTCATCCTGGTGCTTCTTTCAGCTGAGCAGTGGTTTTGTTAAAGTATCAAAGTTGCATAGCATCAAAACAACTAAATATCACAACTGTGCCTTTTTAGATCATTCTGTTTTTTATATATGACAACTACAGTTTTCCCAGATAAACAGTGATTCAATAGATACATTAACACAAGTCACACACATTCATAGTGCAGTAAAACTGTTAGTGTACATTTGGGAAACCATTGTTTTTATTATAAAGCAAATCTGTAAATACATTTGCTTTATGTGGGAGCTCCTTCACTCTTTTGATGAGACACAGAGGGGATGATGAAAATATAAAATGAAAAACCTTGTAGTTTGAGAAGAGTAAGTGTATTTCCCTGTCTTCTTGTTAAAAATACAATTAGCCTTCCAAACTGTCACTTACTTCCTTCTATGGGTAGCATGGAGGATGCAAAAACTTACAGCGCTCAAGTAGAGCCATGAAAGATGACAAGTGATAGGAAAGTTTTCCCCAGAGCCTTTTATCAGCACATGGAACTTCTGCAGTCTGCGTGGCACCTCAGCCTGAAACAACAGCAACCTCCAAGCATGCTTTGAGTGATGGGTCAGCAAAGTCTGAAATCAAAGGCAGTTGCTTTCAGTGAGCTAAACTGATCATGAAAAGAATATCTTTTTAATTACGCTTTCCCAGGGGATACCCATGTAGGAATTATAGCTATAACATAGTACTATTTATTTAAAGGGCAGTGCTTTACTTAAAAGATGTGGGACTGTAACTGAGGAGTTGGCAGTTGGTTCTGAACTAATGATTTGGTTGTAGTAAGTTTAAAAAACAGATCTTTATCTCTAACATGTCTAAGCCAGTAGAGCAGGAAAATAAAATAAGCATTAAACTGCAGAACGTGCTCAAATGAAACATCATTAAAAAGCGTTTTTAATCAAGTGTCCAGTATAAATAAGTCTGCACTAGAACAGGCTGAATGAGCATTTCTGAGGCTTTCTGCATGGCTGTGAAGTTAAAAACATGGCTCCTGGTTTGTGATATTACAGAACTTCAGCTTTTGTTGTCATAGATGCTCCAATACCCCTGTGAGTCCTGATCTCTGCTGAGGTTAACTATGGAAGATTTAATCACGGGTCTAAGACCTCCTTCTTTTTTTTTTTTTTTTCTACCTTAGATTCAGTTATTAGGCTTCTGTATTTCAGATTTCTTATTTCTCCTCCTTTATATAATTAAATGGAACACATACAGTTGTACTTGCACAGCCAGCAGGCCCCAACTTTGATATGTCAGTGATTGTGACAAATGTGAACTGATTAAAAACTTCAAGATAAAATGCCTGCGAGAGACCCTAGATCAAAATTCTCAGGATATTATTTTGTGCTGTTAAATCTAGCTGAAAGAAAACAGGATCTTTGTTTCTTAAGACTTTGTTTCCTTCCACTATTTCTTTCTTATACTAAACCACAGATTGTAATCCTGTTTGTAACCACAGTCTCTTGTGGGAATTAAGATATGATGCTGTTCTCACTAGTGACAAAACTCGTTTTGACTTAGGAACACAGACAAAAACATTGTATAATCTGTTTCCTCAGTTTATATGATATAGATTCAACCCTAAGGTATCCAATGGGATAAAGACTAAAATATTCAGTTCTCAAATAAAGAAAAGAATTAGAAAGTGGCATATTCTAGTTATAAGAAAAATAATCCCAAACTGATATGTTTCTGCATTACGTATTTTTAAGAAATGTCATTATCCCTTACTTACTGAAAGCTAGTTTATTCACCAGGCTCAAGGTGATCAAATATCGTATCTAAGGCTCTTCAGGACCGAGATGCACAAAACTGGAGATATTCATCCTGGACTCTATGTTTTCTGCATAAGATTGTACAAACTGTCCTGCAGTGGAGCAGGATTGCCCAGTCAGAGAGGCACCAGCACTGCGCAGCATAGCATGGTTCACAGCAATGCAAAGGGATGCTCTGGGAACTAAATGAATCCCCAGGACCAGCCTTACGTAATTTGCTTCCTTGTCAGTGTGTGACTCCATTTTTTATATCATTTCATCATGAAGAAGTCTTGACCTTATTCAATCCCAACTGCTGTTTTCCTCGACTGCCCTCTTGTTAAATCAACACCAGCACAGGCAGTGAAATTTGGCTTATGAATGTTGGCATCTAATCTCGATCTATTAAAAAATCGGAAAGAAAGAAACCAAAATATCAATAACTGGGTAGATTTTTTCTTATAAACACAGAGGATCTTTATCAGAAAGGAAATGTTGTGTGAGAAACAATATACTGGACGTCGGGTGCAACACAATGATCTGCATACTTCCCACTGTGCTTTTTGTGCACCTGGAGCAAGGGATGTACTTTAAATCTACTTTTATTTTACAGGATGGAAATCTGAAGCCTAAGAAGAATAGTACAGAAAACCTCCATGGATGATGAGAGAACATAAAAGATCATCCTCTAAAAGACTGCTCACCTTGAGTCTGTCCATAGGTGCTGCCCAACAAAGAGAAATGCAGGCCCTATACTTCCAAGTAATTGCACCTGCAAACTCTATACTTTCCTTCCCTCATCTTGTGCCTTGTGTCAAATGAAGGTACACCCAGATTTCCTCAGAGTTGCCAAGGTTATCCAGATACACTCTCAAAAAAAAAAAAAAAGAAAGGTTTCATACTAACAGCAGAGATAATGAGGGAAGAGACTTAGACAGCACGCATTCAGCTTCTTTTCTCTGCTGATCTCTGGAGAAAATGCAGGTCAGTGTCATATTGAAGAAATGCCAATAGGCAGAGTTAAAATTGGAACTCAGAAATCCTGCACTGAATGTAGGGAAGCTGAGTGAGCAGCAGAATAAGGTAAAATCAGCTCTGAGAGCCACCATATCTGTGACACAGTTGGCAAGGAAGGTTCTCAAGGAGGAAAAAAGACAGTGTCAGAAATGCTTCTGCATAAGGAAGGAAAAACAGACATATATATTCAAGCTACAAAGTACATTTTAACTACTGATCCTGTGAATGAGGATTTTGGGAATAGTGTGACTTTTTAAATTACAATTGCACACCTGACAGCAACCTCCTCACGTGGACTGCAGGTGGAGGTTTCAGCAGTAAGGCACTCACACCCAGTGGCGGTGACCTCCTCCTGCCAGCCCAGTGCCCCTGCTTTCTGTCTGGCCACTCTACCCCTGACCTCCCTCTTGGTGTTTTCCCATGGGTCTCCCTCCTTACATCCATTTCCCTGGCCAATGTAGCTGATGTGCTTAGAGGGCTTGGGCTCCTACTGTCCTCTCATGACCTGTTTTCCTCTGCAGATTCAGGAGATGCTCTCTTCTATCTTATGGCCAGTGAACTGAAATACTTTTGTGGACAACGGAAAGAGTGTCCTCAGGAGAATTAGAAGGCTTCTCCATCCCCCATCAGGATGGCCTGTTGCCTCCTGATTAGGCCATTTTCTGGGGAAGTTGAAGACCAAAGTTTCAGTTCTTTCAGGCTGAGATAACAGTTAAACAGATATATCCTGGGGCAGAACTCAGCTGAGATCTCCCAGCTGGTTTATAAGAATCACCAACCCTTCAGGTGATAAATAAGGCAGATAAAAAGAAATCTCCCACAGCAGTCTGTGGTCCACCCTGCCTTATCCCTGGATTTAGCCCTCCAAACACAGTGGTTTGTTTTTCTGCTTAGTTCAATATACACAACTGTGTGGATACGAATAGGAAGTTCCTGTGCACATTATGTCTATGGCATTTCTAATTGTAATATAATTTGACTTTCAGGAAGGCTGGTCAGATGTGAAAATATAAAGGGAACTGATCCTGATGATAACGATAAGGAAAATTAACTAACAAAGGGGCGTTTGGTGTTTAGCTCATGTTCTCTGAGACAACGGCCTGATAATAAAAGGGAACAAAAGAAATGTGATGAATGAGAGTGGGACTCCTAAGAGGAAACAAAACACAGTTGCAAACAAAGATAGTGAAATAATAGGGATCCTTTAAACCAGTCGGCACTTTCCTGCAGAACCCACAAGACACAAAATTCACATAGGCCAGAAAGGCTGATTGCTAAATAGGTATGCATTTGTAAACAAGATGTAGCTTGTAGTCAGGAAAAGGGTAAGGACTAGATGATGTGTTGACTGAACACAATTGGGTCAATTCAGCCTTCAGTGCTCATAAAACATCAAAGACTTATTTAAATAATATTCCTATCCTGCAGTTCAAATGAAAAATAACCTTGGATACAAGCATTTCCCTACTTTCAGATTTTACAACACAGAATTTGCTACTTAGCATTAGAACACAAAATGACAAAAACAAAAACTCAACAAGTGAATCTTTTTCTTTATTTGCATCCGGTTTGAATGAAATAGAAATAATAAAGAGTATCAAGGCAAGTAACCAGGCTGAGGCCTGGTGTCTTCTAGTGCAAATGGAGGCAGGTGATTGATTTCCTTTTACAGAAATACTGACAATTTAGAAACCCCTTCAGCTTTCTCTTTCTACATTGTAATCAAAGACATAAGAAACAACAACAACTATCCCATTTTACCATATTTTCACTGCTGAGTTTAAACATGGCTTAATTCAGAAGCAAAATGAGATCCAACTTCATTGCTCAGTCTCATTAACTCTCAGTTAAAATTACTGCATTTCTGATGCATCACTGGGCCAGTGTGCAATGCACACATTCCCATGGTTCTCCAAAGCTGCCTTGCTCAAAACCACTAGGGAAGCATCACAGACCCCCTAGCAGGCCCACAGGACCTCAATCATACCGCAACTGGTAAGCCATCACCCTACCACATTGTTGCTCCCAAATCCTCTTCTTGTGAATGAGTTAAAGCGTTAATGGCTGCAATGCTGTTCCTCTGAGTACTCCCCGAGCAGAGCTTCCTCAAGAGACCCAGGAGCTCCAAACAGTATCCACAGTATCTTCCACAGTATCAGGAAGGACAACTGCTGTACGGTTCTTCTTTATCCTCACCTGTCCACCTCAAACACCAGCCAGCAGTTAAAGAAAAACCAACACAACTAAAGTGAATTCTGAAGAGTGGAGCTTTAAACAGCTCCTCAGATGGGCAGAAGTTCTGCTGGGGCAGTGTGAGCAAGTGATTGGTCTGGCACAGAAATGCAATCCCTGTCCTGATATGGCCACCTGAAATTTCTAGGAAACCCTGGAATGCTAATGGGGGCCCTTACTGGTCACTATACACTTGTATAGCCGTGCACATACCCGTGTATGTGTGCCTTTTACATATCTGTGTAAAATGGAGATTGGCTGGATACAAACTCGGACAAAAGTAACTAGCTTGTCCTGACCATGGCAGGGGGCCTGTAAAAAATTTGACTTATGCATGTCACTGTGCAGTACCTGCAGATTTAAGCTCCCATTACTTGGGGAGTTGGGTTTTGTTGTTTTGGGTTTTTTTTAGCTATGGGAGGACCAACACAGTTCCCCCCTCCTTATCCCACAGAAATGATTTCACACAAGAGATTCTACTCATAAGGTAGAGAAAAACAGGGTAAAATTACCTTCCTAAGTGAGAAGTGTGATCAACACTTGCTAGCAAGTCTTTCAGGACCATTTGTAAAAATAGCTGGAGTTATGTTGTTTGTATTAGCACTCTGAATTCCCAAGCTGAGACTAGATCTTTGTGTTTGCTCAGGCATAAGGGGAAGTGTTAATGTTTACCAACCCAGAACGCTGTTGCTTAAGGAGCTTAATTAAATTTATCATTCCTGGCTCATGGTGCCTCAAGACAAGTCACAGAATGCACTGAGCCACCAGAAAAAGGCAGATAAGCACAACCTCATTTTCCATGTTTTCTGAGTAACCAGCTGCAACGAGGGGAGGCATTGGTCTGAAAATAACCCTGTCACTGTTAACATTTTTTCTCACCAAATTCTCACAATAACAGAAGAATGCAAATGTGGAAATAATTGAATTGCACATTGAAAGATATAAATTTCATGTGAATTAAAGGTGTTTTTCTTCATTGAAATATCCAGACAGGGGGCTGCTGTTCTTCATTCAGTTAAGAAAGTCTTGGTATTCATGTTTGCTTTCCACTTAAAAATGAGAGCCCCTGGGATATTATAACTTAGCCAGAGCTGTTCATCTTGAAAGTATCACCGGGAATCCAGTCTGGTTTGCAATAATCAAAGGTTATTATCTGATGGGTAGAAGTGGAGAAAATAAAACTAATTTTGTCCTCCAACTTTCAAATGACTGTGGTTGGAATGTAAGAACAGCTATAGCCTCTCCAGTTCAGTCTCCAACACTGGATGCTGAGAAGTCTGGGATGTATCTGCCTTATCTATGTTTGATACTTTTCAAAACTTCCCTAGGCTTTTGGTCTCTGTAGTACCTTGTGGCAATGAGTTTCTCAGTTTAATTACACATCATATGGAAAAGCAACTTCTGTTAATTTTAAGCTTGCGACACGGCAATTTTATATGATGCTTCTAGATCTTAGGTTATGAAAAATAGCTTTTTACTATCTGTATATCAGTAATGATTTACAGATACTGAATAAAATTTTTAAGTCACCTTTCTTCTAAGCTGAAGAGTCTTGTAATGTTTCCTCTCCTTGCCTAGATACTGTTTCCAGTCTCTGTTCCTAATTGCTGCTTTTCTGTACCTTTTCTAGTTACACCATATCAATGGAGCAAAAGTCCATGCAATACTCAAGATACAGTTTCACCAATGGCTCATAAGGTGGTATAATAATGGGCTTTTTTTCATTTTTATATCTGCACTTAATGAGCTGTTGATACTTTAATGTCTAGTACATTGGTGAAATGTGGCTTCAACCTTTACAAGTCATGCTTACTCCATCACATATAAAACATTTACCTTTATTTTATTTTTTTATTACTTTGGTCATTTAACTAGCTTCATCATTTGTAAGCAGCTCCCTTCCTGAACTTGGGATGTTGGTGCCTTTTACATTTTTGCAGGGATACTAGATTTTAATAGATTAGAGTTATACAGAGTTACAGAGTTATTCCCCCGTAGTCATATGTAGAAATAGCTCCTGCAGATTGCTCAGGATTAAATCTAGGGGATTATCTGACTAGTTGGGCCAAGAATTAAAACTGGCTAAAGTTGTTGCCTCCAGACAATACTATGCTCTGAACTTTTCCTAACGCCCCTGCAGATAGCTGAAGTCTTGCACTGCATCTACCTGAGCATTGCAGCCTTTAATCTGAGGGTGGTTTGCAGCTATTGTCACCACCCAGTCAAGTCACTAGCAGCATAGCCTTGATCATCAGGTGGATTTATCATACTTAACTTTACCCATTGAACAGGTAACCATTTTGTTGGAGCTTGCCGGGCAGGCTCCTGAGCTTGTCATCAGCAGAGAGGGATGGAAACTTGAAGAGTGGGGCTGGTTCCACGTACTTGGTAGTGGTCTTGGGATGGGATGGGGTGGGCTGTCCTCCAGATAGGTTGCTCTGACCTCTGAGTACAGGACAATAGGTTTTTACCTATCGTTCCTTCTCAGCCAAGGAATTTCAATCCAAATTATTTTTACAGCACATTTTCATTCTGGTACTAATTTGAAACTTAGTCTTCTTTTAACAAAGACTATTACAGAATCATAGAATCACAGAATGGTAGGGGTTGGAAGGGACGTCTAGAGATCATCTAGTCTACTCCCCCCACTATTGCTCCTCTAATGGTATGACCTTCTCAGTTATTCAGATATATTTGCACTCTGCTGTAGTACAGTATCCCACTGATTATCTTCTAGCAGATGCCTACTATTACTAGTATTTAAAATTAAATGTTCCAGTTCACTAATCTCCATCCTCAGACTCCCAGCAGTCACATAGAGCACTTTTATGAGGAATATTGATCTAATCCCTTTTTGTATGCCCAATTTTCTTTGGATTGTTTGCACCAATCCTTATTGTTTCCTATCTGGATTTTGTCATCTTCTCTCAGGCACACAGAGTGTTTTCAGTTTTACCCTCTCGATAATGAGTCACTCCAATTGGCTTGCTTTCCTGCACCTGTCATCTTGTTCTCAATCCTCCATTTTAAAAGGCTCCTACAGTCTTATTTTAATCCTGAGTGCTAGCAGACTCTTTCCACTCCACATTGAAAGCCGGGTTTTTCACACATTCTGTGTTTGCCTTTTTTCTGTTCTGGAATCCTGGCTTATGGGAACAAAAAAAAGACTCTTAAACATAATACTGGAGATGTTCAGGGAACAGAAATATTAGCTGATAAATATGAATGTGTCCTCATGGGAAACTTAATCATAGCAGTCCAATCCAACAAGAGAGCAGAGAGACGTGGTGAGTCTGTCCATCTTGCTGACAGACTTCCTCAGAGACAGCTTAGTTTGGTTAGGAGGAACTGCAAAACCAGTTCATGCATAATTTATTAGAAATAGAGATGCATGTTTTTAAATAAATGAAATTCAAGTATTTCTCAGCCTATTTGCAGTTACATTACAAAAATAAAGAAACGTGCACACTCACACACAGAAGACAAACCTTTTGAAATATATGATTTGTTGAAAATTATATCCTCAGTTCCAGTGTTTGAGAAGGCATGCTATTAAGCTGAGCTAATTTCTCGCATGTGCCTCAGAAAGCCATTATCCCAACTGTTGCTATGGTTTGCACATGCAACACAGAGGAGGACACAAAACCCACGTCCTCCTCCTCCAGGAGTGCTCCCAGAAAGCTTATGCCAACACTTCTTTCTGTCCTTGAGATCCATCCAGATTTGCCCTGCTACTTGGCCTGTGATGGGGAACCCCATGTCCATGGGGTAAGACCATGAAAATAACAAAGCCTTATGCCATGCTTGCTTCTGCTCTTTCTCCACCGTCAGCCTTAAATACAAACCTAAAGGGTGTGCTGGAGAGGTTGAGGCTGATGCCATTCATAAATCCAAGTCTTTGCAGAGTATTCCCGATGCTTCCTCTTTAATTCCACTATGCCAAGGGCATCCTGGATGCAAGGGAGGATTAAGCCTGGTCAAGGCAGTACCTCCCAGGGATACTACCTACTGCTCCTGAAAAAAAATTTGAATTCTCCAGAACATTAAAGGTATTAGCATTTACGATATGATGACTGAGAGCAAGGAACTAAAAACACCATGTGAAACTTCGTATATGTGTTGTGCATGCAGAAACCCTTGGGTATTTTGCAGAGAAATGTTGATTATAATTATAGTACTAGAACATCTTTATCTGCCAAAGCGTCTGCCTTGCACCTGCTCTCCTGCCTTGGAAAGAGAGCAGTGAGAGAGAACAGAGGCTGCAGTGCAAAAGGGAAGAAAAACAGTAACCTCTTTAGAAGAGCTCCATCAGTTTTTCTTCAAACAATATTTTTCTTGGCCTCAGCATAGGGAAAAACAAGCACAGCTCCTCCACTGTTTCCTTGCTCATGGATATAAGCAATCTTGTGAAGGGCCACTCAGCTCTACAGTTCTTTGAAGAATTGAAATGAAAGGATGGATCCTCAGAAGCTGGTATTTTCTCTTTGTCTGGTTGAGCAGGCACAGGTCTTGCAGTGTCAAGACACTCTTTCTTCCCCTCCTTCTGACAGGAACGTGTTTACTGGCACCGCAGCATCAGCTGAGAATCGAGGCGACTCACTCCCTTGCAGTTCAAAGTAAGGTTGCTGCAGATTTCAGAGGAAGCCAGGGCAGGCTTTAAAACGGCATTCCTTTGGAGGCCATTGAATCTCTTCTAGATTGTCAGCATGCTGCCAGTCAATATGAGGGTTTTTTCTGAGAACAGCAAAAAATGCACTGGGAAATTAAGCCTCCACCTATTGTGCAGTTATTACAGAGCCTTGAGTTTCATCCGTTGCTAATCTAAGTGTAAATTCAGAGCAAAGGACCTTGTTTCAACAACGTGCTTAAGAGCATATATATTTAAAAACTTTAACAGAGCATTCACTTAATATTTGTACAAATTATGTCTAGCACTCCCTATTCATGTCCTCTAAATCCTCTCCAAGTAAATCAGTAAATAGATAAAACCACAATCAAATGGACATGTTTAAATGTATTTAAAAATCTTTATTTCAGACAAAAAAGCTACTGGTGCACATGTTAATATTTTATTTTGGAGTACTTGCTGAATGCTAATGTCATGGACAATATGAGTGATCTCTTGCAGTGCTGAGATAATGAGTACCCAAGGTAATCATTTCCATGATGAGCTCTGCATTTCAGCTGGAAAACACTCTGAATATTCTTTGCATTTTAAATTATTTCTTCTTCATAGCAGTCCCATTTTGAGAAATATGTATTTGTCAAAACTTATGTACTTAGGAAGAGATTTCTGACAAGTTTTAGATTTGCTACATGTCATTTTCCAACTAGGTCACATATATTCAGGTAAAAGTTAATTTAATATGTATTTCATACATAGATATATATAGAAACATACCATATATACATATTCATGGCATATATATATATTTTCTGGAATGGTAAGAATATATATATTCTATATAATATGTATTTTATAGTTAATACATTTTCACAGCATAAATATAAATATAAACAATTTTATGTATAACAATATAATATTTAATAGGTTATTAAATAAATATGTGAAATAAATAACATAATATTAATATATAGATAGTATTTTGCTATAAATATATACATATAAATAATAAATTTTGTGAAGGTAAGAAAAACCTAACGGCAAGAATTTACACTGTCTAGTATAGCCATAAAGTATTTCAGTAAGAAAAAAAAATCATATGATACAAATTGTTATTTTGGAGAAAGAACTAGTTTAAGAAGACAGGAGGTAAATGTAACGGAAATTTTTCAGACTTTTCTTTTTATACTTAGGCTGCAGTAATGCCTGGCGGCCAGAGAGATACTTGGCCGACTAACAAAATGCTAATTATTCAGAGAATTCTGTTCCACAGAGTAAAGCCACATCAGTAACTTGGAAAGTGGGATCTGTGGAATTCTTAAAGCGTACTAATGAAAAAAATCTGTCAGGAGAAAATTTAAAAGATGAGACAAGAATATTGTCAATAATGCGGTATCACACTGAACAGCTATTCTGTATTTCATACTGTGAACGCTGGGATGTAAAATAATGTAATGTGTTATAATGAGACTGTGGCTGCAGGTCAGAGAGGAAAGAAACCAATAAAATGCTGAGCAGAAGAAGCTGAAAAAAATATTGAGAACACAGCTTTAAAAACATCATGATAGTGATCTTTGAGTTCTTTAAAAATGACAAATTTATGACTATCAGAGAAAATTTGCTATCATCTACTTTGAAATTTTTCCCTATAGTAATCTGAGTGTATATATTCATATCAAAACCAAACATGGCACCTCATCCTTTATCACCCAATATAATATGTATTTAATATCTTGATGTATTTTATAGTGAATAATACCTTGACTATTAAGTTGGGGCATATAAAGACATGCACAGGAGCTTTTGAGGGAAATTAAGAAGTGGAAGATCTTAGGCAAAATCTCCGGATGGAATAAACCAGAGACACATCTGTCTCACACCCCCAGACAATCGTGTATCAAAACATTATTAAGATTGTGATAGTGAGCACCAGAAAGCCTACACAACTTAAATTCCATTTGTGTGTGTATACACATCATGGCGGTCAATGGCATCACCACCTCCTGTTTTTCATGAGTCCCTTTCCTCTCTCAGTGCCCAGAATCAGTGGTGACAATGTATTGCATTACTATCCAATATATCATTAGTTCTCTCTACAGCCTGCACATTCTGATGGTTTCCCTGCAGAGCAAAACCTTACCGACAGGATTTCAAAATGCTGCTCTGATGAGTTTTCTGCAGTGCCAGTAACCACAGTGGCTGCAGGAATTAATGAACAGAGTTCACAGAGCCTTTAGGGATTGGGGATGCCTTACTACTGCTCCCATTTAATACATAGTAACTAAGGACACATACTCATGTTAAAAAGGCTCTTTAAACCTGGCTGGCTAGTCTGAGATAATGATGGTCTCATTTTTCCACAGCCTTGAATTGCATAGTACTGTATTTAATGCATGATTCTCATTAATTTCAGCTGCAGTCATGAGCCTCGAATCCAGTGTCCAAACTATTAAGGACACACGAATTCAAGAGGGAATTTGCACTTACAAACCCTGGGAGGGCTGGACTTAAATTCTACAAATCATACTGCAGACTCTCATATCAGATGCACAAGCACAGAAACATGTCATTGGGATTCACATGACCTAGCTTGAGACGTCTAAAAGGTATTTTCAAGCTAAACTACACAGTTCTAAGCTGAACTAGTCATCTTTTTCAATCAGTAGAGAGACAGATTGTGCCAGAGTTGTCATCTTGCCTGCCCTGTGCTTTTTAGACAGCCTAGACATCTCATCTTAGGATAAAATCAGTTGTCCTCTGAAGGTTCCTGTGTAACAGCAGCCTGGATTCACCATCTTAGACTTAGATGACTAACCATTAAAAACTTATATTAAATGAGATATAACTCACATGTGAACCTCATTTTTTTTTTCCAGAACTTTCAGGATTTTTAAGTGATAGACTTTGCAGTGTTAAAAATCTTCCCCATCATTGTCTGGAGGTGAATTCCTATATTTGTGCAAATGCAAACGGAACTAGGGGGAAAAAAATAATCAGGTAATGCAATAGTAACACCTGGATAGGAAAACTTCAGGTCTATTATGCAATATCTTATTATTTGAGCCACTGCTTGCGGCACTGACTTGGAGCCTCCCTAGCAGGTGGTGGGACCTTGCCAGCAGGTTTTTCAGGCTTTGCTGGGGTAGGGTGTCCCAAAGTTCATCCCATGCTTTGGAAAGGTGTACACTTGGCCTACCACTCCTATACCTATTTTTTTCCAAACTTGATTTCTCTCTCCCTTCTCCTCAAATGTACTAATATTTTAGTCATGTATCTTCCCAATTTTGGCTCTTCATCTCACTTCTTATTAACTAGTCCCAGATTCTACCCTCCAGACCTCTCTCCAAACCACCTCTGGGACCAGGACATCCATGCCCAATGTCCTTCACTAGGAAGAACCTGTCTTGTGCATTTTGACTGTTTTCCCAGTCTTTTCCCCATTTGTAGGCACTTGGAGCTCTTCCTGTCCTCTGTCCTTCATCTCAGTCTTCTTACACAATTAGTGATATTTGCCTCTCTGTCTCTCCCAGTTTCTCTTCCCCTCCATCTTTCACCCTTCACACAGAATATATTCCTGTCTGATATCACTGTGTTACTCTTTTCCAGTTCAAATTGTCCTTCCCATGTTCAATGCTTTCTTTTGCCAGCTCCTGTTCCAGCCATTCTTGCTTTGCTTCTGCAATCTCATTCCTCAGTGACTTATCCTGTCCCTTCCCTCCTCCTGTTCTCCACTGCCCACTGGGGACCTGGATCTAGTCTTCTTGCTCAAACATGGTCTTTTCTCCCCACATCCTCAAGCTACCCTGCACCATATCTACCGGAGCCAATGCCTCCAGTTGTCCCCTGGACTCAGTACACATGGGTCTCCTCACCTCTCTCCAGACCCACTCTGGTTCCAGTGCCAGGGCTCTAAGTGCACCAACAGTCTCTTCCATGCAGATATGGGAGCATTATCTTTGTGGGCAGTCTCTGCTGGATGGGGAATGGTGACCCACTTGGCACAGAGGAAGTTGCTGTGACTCTGGAGGTTTTGCTCCTGGATCTGATTGTCTTTGTCTGCCTGTGGGATGAAGGGTGGTGTGAGCAGGAGAAGTGAGCTGGCTTTAGAGGAGGCCCAAGGGCTCCTTTCAAAATGTGTGAATCAGCTCCCCCTGTTTGGAAATGATACACCATGGAAGGCCATAGCATGGTAAAACATGGTCAGAAGAGTCAGGAGTCAGCACGGTCGCTGGCAACACCCTGAAGGTAAAAAACTGAGCTGTCTGGGTGAACAGGTCTACCGTTACCAGAATGGTTGCATTTCCTTGTGAAAGGACAGGTCTACTGTGAAATCCACAGGTGTAAGGTGCCGTAGATGGGCTGGTGCAGAGTGGGTCTCCAAGAGGCCCTGGGGTCTTCACAGAGGCCATTGGTGTGGACACAGATCTTGCAGGACAGGATGTAATCAACTACATTAGCCCATACTCTGGACCACCTGTCTGCCCAAGTAGTCAGGTAGTGTGTCCTCCAGCAGCCCCCATTCCTGGCTGCAGGTGCATTAGCCGGGGACTGGTGTCTCCCATGGTCCTCGGGCAGTGTATGGCTACTTGCTCCAAGTATGAAAAGATGTCTTTTTCTTGTAAGCAGAGACTGGAGAAAAGGGAGGCTGCAGGCTTTGTTACTGCAGCCAGGGTGTGTGACCCAGTCCCAATTCCCCTCATCTCCTTTTCCAGGCTCAGTCTTTCAATGAGTTAATTAAACCTCTCTGCTGCCTCTCCTGAACCTAATTTCTAGTCCTGGTTCTCAATATCCCACAAACTCCAGCCTTAACCCCACTTCCCAGTGTATGTCTGCCACCAAAACACTTGTTCACTTCTTCCCCTCCTTTTCTTCCTCTTCCTGCCACCCTCCTCTTGCTGCAGCCTGGGTGTTTGGGCTGTGCAAAGGAAGTGGAGAACAGAAGAAAAGCAAGCTCATCCCAGTTTGGATAACTCACTTCAAGATCTACCCTAGCCTCCAGCAACACAATGCTCAGGTTGCAAGGTGAGCCCTGGTCAGTTCTTGATTAAAGGAGCCCCAGGCAGATTTAATTCTTCAAGGAACTTAGTACATAAATTCTTCAAAGTCATTTTAGTGAGCAGTGCAAACTATCATTTTTAGAGACCTGGAAATTGGCTGAATTTGAGTGGACTTTTGGAGAAAAAAACAAAAGGCAAATACCTGGTGTGATGGCAAACTTCACAGTCCAAATCCATGCAGTGCTCCTGTACTTGTTACACTTCTCCCCAAAAAAGGCACTAGAAGTTTTTTATATTGCAAGATGATGTTTCTACCATTTCTCCTTCATTTTTGAAAATGGCTCAATGGTTTGACCTGTCATTTTGATTTCAGTTTCCCCCCAAACCAAGCCTGAATTCCCAAGCCATGGGAAAATATAGTCCAAATAAAATTTGGAAAGTTATAAGCAATGGAAAATGTGTTTCTTAAGGGTACTGACAGGCAGCCTTAACAAGAAGGTAACCTCTGGTACCCTGCCATTTATCTGCATCTTCATTAAGACAGGCAGATTATCAGCCCGTACAATGAGCTCCCTATTCCCTGCATTCTGTGCTACTATTAAGGATCACTGGGATGTGAGCATGCAGTGAAGAAGAACTGAAATTCTGCCACAATGGAATTTGCAGCCTCATAACATCAGTTGCCAGAAGCCAGGGAGGAACCGCAGGGCTGGGGGGTCTCTGTCAGCACTAATCTCTGGGCGCCTGTGTAAGAACTCTGACATCCCCGCAGTGCAGTACAAGATACCCTGTGTGCTCCTCAGGGCTGGCACTGCTATCTTTAGGACTCACGCTGCCTTTCTCAGGTGCTTCTTTGTAAGAGGTACAGCTCACATATCACTGCTCCTTGCAATTCATTCCCTCCTGCCAGAGGTTAAATGCAGCATTATATACATCACCAGCTCAGTGGCATGCATCCTTGTTGAGAGTTGATGCTGTGCTGATAGAGATACAGGGGAAACTGAAAAACAACCACTCTGCTTTCATGACTACCTTTGTAGCCAGGAAAGCAATAAATCTGAAGAAATAGTTAATTGAACGGAACATTGTGAGAGGAGAGATGACACTACTAGGGACTGTATTACCAGAGAAGTCAGATCAGGACATTCGAATGATTATCTAACTTTTTCCTCTCTTCTGTCAATAGCTGTTGGGCTGGAGCGACTTCATTTCATTTGGCTGCCTCTCACTTCTTTTTAGAACCAAGAGGGCAAATCCTGCCAGTGCCACACTGCAGCACCGTGTGCTCCAACTGCAGCAAACACTGTGACATTATGCTGCATTATGCTGAGTGAGCCAGGCACTTCTGCTGAGCCCCAGCATTAATGACATCTCAGTGTTTCACTGACTCTATTAAAAGAAGTTGCAGGATTGGTGTTCAGCAACTGATGTCTCTGTTTCTTATCTGCATGGAATTTAAAGTGCCTCCAACTCAACAACAAATGATATCCCTATTTTTTAAAAGATCCCTGTAACTGGTGGCTGATCCCATTACACATTCTCAGTCCCTTAATGTGTCGCTTTCCCATGTGGATACACTATCCGTTACCATTTGCCAGCCTGGGCCTGGGAGCGGAGTGCAATGGGGGAGGGAAATGAGGAAGCCCAACCTGCTGTGTGGAGTCACACCTTGCCACATGGACACGCAGGGGTCTCAAGTAGGTGCGTGTGTGCCACACACACAAACACAAATGTATTGCTTACTCCCCAGCAGATACCAATGATCACCCAAATGTGCACATGTGACCACAAACTTTCTAACAGCATCAGGGCTGGGATAAATCTGGGAAAGTTGGAGGTTTTCAGTCTCATTGACAGAAGGGACTGTAGAGCTGTGTTGCTTCAAGTGAGGCCATTCGCTGCTGGATTCTCTAACCCTAAGTCACCAGGAACTAGGTTCCCAATAGCACAAAGAGGGTGAAAAGACTTGTGCTTCCCTGGAAACGCATCCCTCCTTTTCATAAAATTTTCCTTCCAGCATTCCCTGCAACCCTCCACATCCAGTTGAATAGAGGAAGGGGAAGAATAATTTTCTCCATAAAATGAAAGAATGACATTTAATACTATTTCAGCCTGGGGAAAATTCAGAGAGATGGGGAGAAGTGGGATGGATGTCTCCATGAAAGTGCATTTCATCTTTAGGCCTCCAAACTAAGTTTCTTCCTCCTTCCTGTGGAACACTGGGCACTTGGGTGTAAGTGGAATTACACTGTTGGAATGTATACTTTGTGTTTCTGTAGAAATAGGATGGAAAGAATATACAACAGCAATAGGACAAGCATGGTCTTTATTAGCCAAGCAATAGCTTTACAGCCGTTGGTAACCTGAATAGATTGATCTGACAACTAAGTTTCATTCCCTCTTTTTTTTTGTCATAAGGAAACTTAAATGGTATTTATTTTATCGCTTGGGACCTAGTTTGGATCTCTCATTATTTACTGACAAAAAAATTCATTTTGTGGAAATGCTGAACCAAGCCCACGCTCAGGAACACTAGTGATATCGAAAATACTGTATCAAAAACAAATAATGGTGACGATAGAGGTTGGTAAAACCATCCATGCTGTTTGTTACAAATTGATGCTTTACTTTCAAATTGTAGCAGAAAAAATGCCCTATATATCATATCACAAATTTTAAAAATGCTCGACATCTTGTAAGACACTACTGCAAAGTTTCCAGCAAAGTAATTATAACGGCACACAGAAGAACATCTACCAAAATTGTGCACATAAATTTCCTATGAAAACTTTGCATTTACTGGCAAAAAATGGCCCATTTGTGAGCTAACAGAATAAATGTGAATAAATGACATACGCATGTACAGTCAATAACTGTATGCAAATACCAGGCATACACTTACTTTCCAAAACTTGGTCCTAAAGCGTTGCCAAAATTGGATGCAGCAAGAGGAAGCCCAGCTGTAAAATACCCAAGATCAAATTTTGCCTGTTAATCAGTTTCTCAGTCCAGTCTCAGTAAGCAGAGGAGCAGTTCCACGTTTGACCTTGCCTTTCTCACTAAAACAAAACCCTAACGAGAGCAAGCTGATTCTCTCCCTATAGAAACTCATGCAGTAATTTTCATAAAATGTCCCTGTTTTACAAATAAATGAGAGTTATTACTGCATTTGGAGAGGCTGATATGAAGCCAGCTGAGTGTCCTCTGTCCAGATATTCCCATGTCCAAGTGTGATTAGCACTGTCTTGTCAAATTTAGCTCTAAGCCATTTGTGAACACCTCCTTTGTTTATAGTAGCACGCTTAAATCTGCACAGATCTCTGTGCTTGCTCTTCTGTGTATCCTATTAACAGTACATTACATTTCAAGATGTCATACTGCAGAAAGCCACAAAAGCACTTTTAATCAATCTAAACCAAACCAAGTAAATGACTTTCATTCTGGATAACTACTGCCTGGTATACATTCTGAGAAAACCAAACTGGGTTTTTAGTTCTACTGCTGTAAATCCAGAGTGAATGTACATGAATTATTTGTACTGCACTTGGAATCGTTCAATTGCAATTATACAAAAATCCCTATAAAAATCAAACTGTGGCTAAACAGAATTAAACCCTGTAAATTGCCAGCTATGACTTGCTTGGGAGGTGATACAAGGAAATAAAAATAAATAAATAAATAATCTATGATCCTGAGAGAAACATTCAAGAAGCTGAGAACTGACAGAATGCTGAGATATTTTTATTATTGCATAAGAGAGTAAATAAAACCATACAGCATCATATTTCAGCTTTCATTGCACTGTAACGCTTACACTACAGACTCCCAGCCCCACTTTACAACAGGCAATCTAATTATGTGCATATAACCAAGACCAACCTTCAGCTCAGAAGTCATACTTTTTAAAAAAGGCTCAGATTACGAAAAAGCTGCATCTAAGGCACAGAAGAGAGAACATTATTTTAATTAGATGAGTCAAGAATGCATGAGGGGGCTGACTCTATCATACTTCATGTTGAATTCAGAACTATGCTTTCCCACTACTGTATGCAAAAAAACCTGTTTAAAGTGTGCTCCATCACTCCCATTTGCCCAACAGTTTTTCCAGTGGCTGTATGTGGCTTGGACAGCAACTTACCAATGCACTGTTGCTCTTGCTCTGTGCACAAACTGAAGAGGAAAAGACAGCCAAGACAAAGAATCTTCTAGCCTGGATTTCTAGCCTATATTTCAAGGTCAGTGGGAAGATGGTGAAATGTTAGCAGGGTTTTTTTTAGGATTTTATGGTGACAATAAGTTATTATTGCAAAGACAGACATTTGTATTTCTCCTAATAAACAGGACTGCATTACTAAACTGTAAAGCCAAGAGTCATACAGTGTGAAAATATGCAAGGGAACAACAGCTGTTAGTCATTATTTTCTCCTTATCCTTTCGGCACCTCTGTTTCAGTTTGCCCTGGAATGGGTAAATCACACTTTCTCCCTAGGACATTTTCTCATTTCAGGCAGGTACTAAAAAGTATCCTGAGACAATTAAGAGTCATTAGCCAAAGACACCCCTTCTTTCATTGCTTTTACTGTAGACGGTGAAACTAATTTTCATGCTTTAAACAAACAGATAAAGCTGATGATGTCCCTCTTAGTCCTCTGTCACTACTGATGTGATGGAGGATGTTTCTGCTTTTCTTCTTCAGAGAATTAATGTAGCCTCTATTTTCTTTTTTTTCTTACGCAGCCTGTGTTGCATTTCTCGAGAAATACCAACTAGAAAAAATTATTGCTCTCACTTCATTTAGGCAAAAGAAGAATCTACTATCAGACAGCTTTTATACATCTGTTTTATGCTTTACTTCATCTGACAAGGTTTTACAGTAGCCATCTGGAAACAGAAAAAGAATAGATACAATTGTGCTTATTATCAAACTCAGCTTATGGCACAAGTTACTTTGCTCTGTTCTCCATTTCTTAGTTGTAAGATTAATATTTACTGGGAGTTTGATCCTTTCGTTCATTCTGATTTTAATTAATCTGACTCTAGGCTATAGTGAAAATGAGGCGGGAAAAAATTAAAACAGCTAAAAACATCACAGCGCAGCAACTTTACTCTGGAAAACTTTTACACATTTGGCTTAACCCAAATGTCCGACTAAATTGGGCTTTTCACTGTGGAATACATTTTTTCCTTTAATAACTCCTAAAGCCATAATTATCAATTTTTCCGAGGGGTTAAATGGCAGAAACGCCCCAAATGATCAAACACATCCACTGATGAAGCTGTAATGTATCACAGCATGCTCAAGCTTAAATGTGTGCACTTTTCCATCTACTTCTCTTTCAAAGTAAGAAGTCGCTTTTCTTCAGGAAGGCAATTCAGTTTACAACTGGTTTTGACTTAAAGATCTGAAAAAAATGCTGTTAATCTAATGCTATTAATCTGATTCCATCTCCCACACAGCTTCTAATATGTAATGTTTTTTACAACTGGCACTGCTGATACCATTCAGTGAACCAGGTTGTGCTGAAGATACAGTGGAGAAGGCACGAGGAACCTTCAATCTGCAGCTATTCTTGGGCAGCACTTAGGTAAACACATCAAAAAAGCAAAATATTATTCCAAAGAGTACAGTGCCTTAGTCCGTGTGGTGCCTCAGTAACTGGAGTCTTTAATGGGCCAACAATTTTCCTGGGTTTGAAGCCCTCCTTCAGCATCTAGGGCAGCTCCATCCCACCAACCCTCCTAACTTCCCTAGAGATGACACAATGCTTACCAGCTCTTACACCATCACTCTATTGTTTCTATCCCGCTCACATGCATCCGTGATTGCAACCTCCGAAAGAAAAGGGGAGGGGAAAAATAAAGAAAACTAGAAATAAAAATAGTATCGCTTGGTACTGGGCAAAATGGAAATGGCAAGAGTTAGGCATAGAACATTGCGCATGGAGCAACAGCAGCTGAGAACCGCATGAAAAATAATAAGGGAAGGGATGTTTCCTCAGTAGAAGCACCCTATCTGGATATTATATTATAGATAGATAGATAGTAGATAGACAGACAGATAGATAGATAGATCGATAGTCGACAGACAGACAGATAGATAGATAGATAGAAAGATAGACAGATAGATAGATAGATAGACAGATTGATAGATAGATAGATAGATAGATAGATAGATAGATAGACGGATAGATAGATAGATAGACAGACAGATGGATAGATAGATAGATAGACAGACAGACAGACATGGATAGATAGATAGATAGATAGATCGATCGATCGATCGATCATATCTATCTATGTATATAAGCCACTGTTGTAACTAAGAAAGCCATGTCATCTTAGGGTCAACACGTACCCTAAGAGCGTACCGGGGGCGGGGGGTGATGTGTTATGAAAGAGGGACCCACCTCGTCGCTCTCTGCACCCCCCGGGCGAAGCCCTTTGTCCGTGCCTGCCCTGCGCACCCCGGGACGCGCTCCCTTCCCGCCGGCTCGGACACGGGGAGCGGCGGCTGCCGGCACCCGTGCCCCTGCCTCCCTGCCTGCCG
>VZZY01025701.1:46408-111418 GCA_013400335.1 Eurystomus gularis | reverse complement strand
ACCGCCGCCGCGGGGGTGGGGGGCCGTCGCAGCCGGCGCTGGGGCCTACCGCGGCCCGGGGCCCTGCGGGGCTGCCGGTGACCGTCACTGCCGTGTGGGCCGAGGCCCCGGCCCTGTGGTTTTCCCGCTTCCTTTCGGCCGGCTGCGTGGCCTGGCTACTCCCAGCGGAGCTGCTGTGGCTTGCCGCTCGGCTCCCGGTTGGAGCTGTGGCAGAGCTGCCTCCGGCCGCTTCCCTCGGGAGGTCTCGTACTCCGGCAGCCTTCGGCTGGAGGCGNGGCTGTGGCGGGGCCCCCGGGCAAGGAGCTGGCTCCGCTGCGTCGCTGAAAAAGACTTCGTACTTCTCGTTTTAGAAGGCAGCGGGGATAACGCTTCCTGCCCTGCCTACCCTGCTGTGCCGGGCTTCCTCCTGTGCAGAAACGGAGACCTGCAGCTCGAAATTACTGTGCGCGGTTTACACTTTATGTGTTGAGTCTTCATCTCTGGAGTGGTTTTGAGGGCACTTGGTTCCTGCAGACCTCACTTGGAAAGCAGACTCCTACTTAGACTAACGTAGCATCAAGTGATGTAGGTCTGCGTGATCTTCTTTTCCCGCTGCTGTTTTTGCTGTGGTTTTGTAAGACTGATTCTTTAACCCTGTTCCTTACTGTTAGAGTTTGGATTAAAGGAGTTTCTGGTCTGTGGCGGTGTTGAAAAGGAAGGTGCTAGACACCCTGAAGATCTGGCGCTGCCTTTCAGGGTGGGCCATGTGTAATACACCCCTGGTAAGCTAGAAGGCTTCAGTCCCAGCTTTCTCTGAGTGAGATTTTCAGTTGCTGTAGGGCTTTGGAAAGTCTTTATGAATGCTGCGAAGCTGAACTTTCCTACCTTGTCCTCCCTGGCTGTGGTTTTAAAATGCCTCATTGTGGCTCATAGGTTTCCAGGCCATATCTCAAATGGTTCTCGTGATCTGGTGTTTGCAGGAAGTCATCTACATGTTTGTTGATGTTCAATAATTCCCTCGTCTGGGCTACTAGATAAGACACTTTTTTAAGCACCCTTACTGCTGAATAGTAGGTGCTTCAAATATCAGTGAAAAATACAGGTTGTGTTACTTCTTGTTTTGTCTGAGCCCTCCTAGGTAGCTTAGAAAAGTGTATTGAATGGCTCTCTTTATCCTGTAGAGTTCAGTAGTGTTTGTTCATTTGTTATTTTTCAGGTACCTTTAAAACCAGGAAGGAGTCTTATGGATTGGATTCGACTAACTAAAAGTGGGAAGGACTTGACTGGTTTAAAAGGAAGGCTGATCGAAGTGACCGAAGATGAGCTTGCTAAACACAACAAAAAGGAGGACTGCTGGATATGCATAAGAGGTTGGTTGCTGTGAAGTAGCTTCTACATTTTTTGACTAGCTCTTCTCTTCTGTGCTTAAAAAAGTGACAAAAACCAAACAACAACAAAAGCCACACCCCAAAACAAACTATGTGCCTCCTAAGTGTAGGTCAGGTGTAATCATGTAATTAGGTCAGGTGTAATCTTCATGGGCACAACTTTGTTCAAGTTAAGAGATTTTTTTGTCACAAAGATTTTCTTTGCTTTTAAGGCTTTCTTAAGAAGTCTTCCGAATAGGCATATTTTGCGCCTATTTTATATCTGCATATGAAAATAATAACCCACAAGATTGTAGGCAATGCCTCAAATAACACTGAGCATTGAAAATGCTTATATGTAGTTACAGTCCTCAGTCTTGGAGAGCTTGTTATCCTCAGCAGTTGGCTATTTTTAGTGAACGCTTTAAAGCCTCCAGAGATAGATAAATATTTAAAATGTTACTTAAACCTGTAGAAGGCTCTTTGGGAAGTAAGTGTGCAAGCCCACATATTACTTCATAAAACTTAGTAAAGCAAATGACAGTTGCTGCAGAGCAATTGTAATCTCTCTCTAGCATAACAAATATCTGCAGTAACTAAGTCATTCCATTGATGTAATTATTTTAATGAAAGTTTAGCTCAAAATTTGAAAGTGTCATGTAAGTTAACAATGTGTGAAAAGTGGTTTGGAGCAATCACCGCGGCTAGAAGAGTATTTTTAATGCTGAAAATGAAGTTCCCAGTTGTCTTACAGAAAGGAATAAGACCTTTGCCCTCCTGTTTAATAATGTAGAGGCTAAAATACATTTATATTGCCTTAAGTTTGTTATGAAATAATAGCACTTCTATGAAGATAGATTAAGAAGATCAGAGTAGCTAATGTGATGTTTCTCTAGGAAGAGTGGTTCGTTTAGTGGTAACTTTGATCTGGTAAGGAACATCATTGATATTTGACATAGTATCATCTCTGAACTCTAGCAAAAGAAAGTTAAGAATTTCTCTATGAGAGCAACTGTGTTTTTGTTGGATGTTAAAGGGGATAAAAGTGCAAGTAAGGGTAAAATGTCATTCAGTGCTGGCTTTTGAACAAAATAATAGGATTGTTAATGCTCTGTGTGCTGCTCTTGCACATGCTAGCAAAACTATAGTGGGAGGAGAGCTAAAGAAAGCTTATTTGCTGTGGGGGTCTGTTCTTTGTTTTCTTTTTCAAAAAGGGACATCTACTACTGCAAACAGAATCACTGCTTAAAATGCTCCTAGTTTTGTTTTTAATCTATTATTCCCCCTTGACTGCATCTCTGAGGTTTGTTTTTAGAAGAACTCCATCACACTGCTTCTCTGTCTCTCTTTACATTTCCCCATCTCTGTCTTGTCTTTGTTCTCAGACCACTAATGAAAAAAACCATCATCACTGAGAATCCTGGTAGATTATCTGTAGACCTGATATGTGGACAGGTAGTAAAATAACATTATTGTGGAAAAGCTAAATGAGGTCTCTACGTTGGTAGCTAGACTATAAGAAAGAGCAGAAATTTATGAGATGTATGTGAAGTAAATGAAAAACAAGAGTCAACTTTGTTCCAAAACCCAGTATGATAATCATTAAAGAAAGCTATCATATAGGCCACAAATTTTATGTATAAGTGTGATGTCAGAGGAGTTAGAGAAAAGCGTGAAGGGTATATAAATGAGATTTATTTTGTTCCTTAAATTGAACATGTGAGTAGTATTCAGGAGATCCTAACTATGTAGATCCTTAACATTTTATTGTGTGCAGTAATCAGTGCTGCACACAAGATGGCATAGTGAATACATACATTAGAAGACCAGGTCAGTAAAATATGCAAAGATCCTTTGTTAGCTGGGTTGGTTGTTCTTGCCAGCTAGGGTTGTCCCAGATATGTCTCGCTCTAGTCCAGTGCTGAATCCCAGCCTCTCCTTCTGAAGCAATTAATGTACACTTCCTAACGTGTTAAAAGCTTCTTGTGAAAGCACTGGCACAGTTCTGCTTCTGGTAGCTTCCTGTTTTGATAATGTTATGTTCTGCTAGGTAGGCCTGCAATAGTCCTGTTAACAGCAGTATATCTGTTTATAGCTGCATTCTCCAGTCTCTAATTACTGTGGTTGCATAGCAACAATAATTAGGCTTTGTTTCAGACCTGTGAAGAAGCATTGTTTTATCTTCTTGGAAATACTAAGAATAGTAGTTGTGTGGAAAGAATGCTGAGCCCTTTTACTGGGACAGATTTGATACCAATGTTATAAACCATTAATGAGCATTGGCAATTTTTATTTTTTTTTTTTTTAAATATTGCTGAATCTGAAGAACGGAAGTTTTGTGGCTGATGATTCCAGTTTTTTCCTTATGGGAGACGGTTCATTCCCGTAGGCATTTTATTCCATAGGTGATGGGTGGTAGAGAAACAACTGTGACAGCACTTCAGGGGTAACCTAATTAGAAGGGAGAGTGAAAACAATTCTGTGTGCTAACTGGCTAGGTTTTATGTCTGTTTAAACCAGCCTCTGGTTCTTTTATCCCCTAGCTAGGATACATCCCATTCAACTTCAAGGGTTTATTTTGTTAAAGACTTAACCCTGCAGGCTTCTCCAGACTTTAACTCAGACAAGTGGTGTGGCGTGGCAGGACTGGCCTCCCTATGTGATAGGATATGTCTTGTGCTGTTTAAGACTGTGTAACTTAATGTTTCTGGTTTTGGAAAATCATACTGTTAGTTCTGATCCTGTCTGCTGCTTGCCATTACAGTGTTTAGTATGCACTAACCTTTTGGCTGCTTTGGGAGACGGGAGTGGTTGTAGCAGTTGTAGAAATGCTGCTCAGGCTTTTATATTCCATTTTCTGCAGGTTTTGTATATAATGTCACGCCATACATGGAATATCATCCCGGTGGTGAGGATGAACTGATGAAAGCAGCAGGAACTGATGGGACAGATCTCTTTGATCAGGTGAGAAAAACTGGCAGTGAGTGACACTTGCTCACTGAAAGGCGTTTTTCAAAATGCATGTTTTCTGATGATTTTTAGGGCATTCCAGTGGAAATAGCGATCTGAACTTTTTTGGGTCTAAGGAAAGGCAATAGGTTGCTGCCTAGAATGGCACTTGTGTCCTGAAAGAGGCATGTGTTTTAAACTTGGTACTGAAGGAGTTCTAAGAAAACATGCTGGGGCTGCTATTAACTGATTGCAAGATGTCAGTTGGTCTCTTCTTTGTTTACCACTTCTTTAAATGTTTTGAAAAAACTCAAAAAATAGTCTGCGGAATGTGTACTTTCTGTAAGGAATTGCTTGCAAACCTAATGCTGTAAAAGATGGGCTACTGAATTGGTATTTTTTGGAAACAGACGTTCTTTGGGTCTCCTTGGCTCACAAGGTTTGTCTGAGAAACCAGGAAAGAGCAGAAAGGAAATGTTTGTCTCATGCATCACAGTCTGTTATCCCTTTATTTGCAAAATTTTTTTAGCAACTAATGTAAATAAAGAAGGGATAATGTTAATAGCTTTAAGTTTGTCTTTGGTTAATCCTTTCATAAATGAAGTGTTGGATTCAGGTGTAATTCTCTGGTTTCAAGAAATCTGGAGGTTCTCTCCTAAAAGTTCACCCAGTATGAAGTTGTGGCCTGAAATTCTGGAGTTGAATCACTGTCAAGTATTGTTGTCAAGATTCCCATTTCCTAGTACCTTGTACATCAGGAACATTTGGGGAAGTCCTGCAAGTTGTTACTAAGTTCAGATACATACTTGCTCTAACTTGTTTTTTCGTTTGTGGTTTGTTTTGTCACGGGAGTGGAGAGCAGCATTCAGATCCTTAAAATACCCTGTTCGTATTTTTGTTTCTGGCTGATGTCTTTCCTGTTCTGGAGGCGTTTCTGTTTTTATCCCCCCTGCATTAGCATTATGTGTCTGTTGGATACTGATCTCTTTAAAAGAGTTTGATAGGTTGCTAGTGTTTTTCAAATTTCTGGAAAAATTAACTGTCATTCCAAATCCTTAATTTCTTTCTGGTATCTGTATATGAGGAAACTACAACCTGTGGATGGGATTCTTTATCTCATCTCCTTAGCTTGTCCACTTTGAAGTTTTTATTTTTTAAATCTCTACGTACCATTCAAATTTGTCATGCAGCGCTTTGTTTCCTTTTCTCTTCTTGTGATGTTATCCTGGATGCCCTATCAGAAATGGCTTTTCTGACATCCATTTCCTCTGCAAGCTCTCCAGTTCTGGTCTGTAAAGCTACTGCTTTTTCTTCACTTTTATTTGACTTTCTCTAATAGGTAATTTCCAAGTAATTAAGTGATAGTAAGAGAGAAACAAACAGAAATACACCAACTTTGTAGGAGGTGTTTGTGTGCCTAAACTACTGGTTTTTTTCTTTGTTTCATTAATCCCTTTTCCCTTTTCTTGTATCTAAATAAGACTAATTACCCTTGAGGTAAAGACAAGATCTTTATTGTTTTAATTGCATAGCATACGTCATAAAAATGCTCTTCTGAAATACTTTCTGTAGCTCAAGGTTATGATGTTCAGATATTGCAAAGCATAAAATGAATAAATTAAACTTGTCACTTTTTCATGGTTCTATTTTTTAACTTAATTACATGCTTTCTGTAATAGAAGTACTGAATGATACAATGAGTGTCTGTGTTTAAAAAAAAAAAATCTGCTAAATTACTTACAATAGCCACTGTACAAAAATGAACTCTGTTTCGGTGATGGTAAGAATTACAAATTTTGTCAAAACATTTTGTTAATATAGGTTCATCGTTGGGTTAATTATGAATCAATGCTGAAGGAATGTCTTGTTGGGAGAATGGCTGTCAAGCCTGTTGCTGCTCCAAAAGGTGAGGGTTTTAAGAACGAAATAATTTCTATTATGCTTTATTCCAAAGTTATCTAAAAATTAGGAAAAATTCTAAATGATCATATTTGAGGAGAGTCTCTCTTCTTGCCTTGATATGAAAGCTGTTGTATGTATTCAATCTTTTGACAGCAGATACCTGGAGATGAAACTATTTTATGCATGGAGATATTAAGAAGTCATGTACCGCTACATTTCTTCTTTTTAGTCATCAGAAAACAGATGTGCATATGTTATATGTCTATGTATATAGAAATACATGCATGTTTTTCCCGGATCCTTCCTCCTTCTTCTGATCCTAGGGGATAAACTGTCATTGGCAGCTGGCATCTAAAAGTCAGTATTTTAGATCTGGTGATTTCAGCACCAGACATAGGTCTGGCAAGTTGCCTACGTACTGAGATATTTGAATACACTTCGTGGAGAGTTATCCTTTCCAGAACACTTTATTGAATCCTTTAGTTTGAATTTACTTGGAGAGAAGTTTTTGCATGCAACAGACTCCTCTGAGCCAGGATAACAAAAGATGTAGTATATTGCCTTAAAATGCTGGTGATGGTTTCCAGAGACTGTATCTTCAGTATTGCTTTGGTTTGTAGGCCACAGCAAAAATTTCCTGCACCTGGGAAGCAGGCACTGTTACTGAATATTGAACCTTAGCAAAACTGCAGTGAAAACATGAAACAATTAATGGTTGCAACTATTTTTCTCAAATTCTGTGGCATCCTTCAGTTCACAAATTCAGCCATCTCTTGTAGCTCTTCAGCTTCTGACAGGGTGCACTGCATACTTGCTTAGCGCTTAGATCATACTGCCTAACAGTTAGGTTGAGTTTGGCCTGTACGTTAAGGGGAATAGTACTTTACATCTCCGTGTTTCTTGGTAGCTCATTTGCAGGATAAAGGTTGCCCACTGTATAAAACCAGTTCTGCTGCCTGTGTCTCTTCTAGCTGTTTCAGGCTTGAAAAAAAAGTCATTTCATTAGTTAAGAATCAAACTGAGTAGAGTGGATTTGCTGAAATTCTTCACTGTAAAATGCTCAAAGTTTACTTTGATTCCTATTATGTGGCCTTATCTTTTGATTTATTAAGCCCGAGATTAACTAATTTCAGTATCAGACAGCAAAAATTCTACTCTTGCATTCTTTCAGAAGACTATATTCAGCAAAGTTTGCCTTTGAAAACAGAAAAATGAAATAATGTGGTTTTGAACATAGGATTAGATGAGCCCGTAAGTACAGAGGAAAGACATGACTTCAAATTATGGAATACATTGTGTGCTTTTTGTAGCAAAGGGTAAATTATTTCATTACTTATTTGGTGCAGTCCCAACACAGTGCAAGTAAGGCAGATTGGGGCATTGCTGAAATAATTGTAGTTGTTTGGTGGTTTTTTTCCTGTGTTCTAGTGATTTTTTTGGAAGATGGTACAATTATTTGCCCACTGATCTGTTTAAGGAAGCTAAAGCTTGTTCTTTCTTAAAAAAAACAAACCTAGAGTATGTAAGAAGAGTTGTGAAGGTGCTGGCAATAGTTAATGTTTTGTCCACTTGTCTTCTGGGAACACTGCTTGATGGTATGGTAATGACTAATAGGGAATTCTGAAATGTCCCTTCTGTGGTGTTAACAGTGGGGCTGTGCACTGGAATGTGTAGTGTTGGTACCTGCAGTAACTACAGAGGTACCCAGGCATGTAAGAGGAGATTTCAGTATCTCCCTCAGCAAACCTATACAGCATTAAACTGCTTATTTTTCCTTCATGGTACTCAGCACAGACATTGGTTTGTTGTCTGGTATCTTTTAATACTGCTTGTGTTTCTCATAGACACAGGTTATATATGTCCTTTTATATGTTACTTCAGGGTAACATAACTTGGAAGTCATAATGTATGTTGTATTGTTGTTAATTCAGTGAATTAGCCTGAAAGCTGTGGTGTCATCCAAGGAAGAGAGGTAGGGCTGTATGTTGGAAATGCCTCAAACTGTCCTTAAAATTGCAAGGCCAATTTCAGTGCAGTGTGTTAAAATATAGTGAAATGAGAGTAGAATTTTGAACACAAAAAATTACCTTTAATAAGAAACGAATTGTTGTAAATGACTTGCTTATCCTGGCAGAAAGCTTGAAGTGATGTATAGCAGAATATGCAGACGAATACAGCCCCAACCAAAAATTTTGGTGAAATATACCATTCATCTTGTGGAGTGTTTTGTTTTTTCCTTGCAGTGGCACAATGTGAAAGCCTTTGATGAAGGCAGTTCTTGGTCAGTGCTGAAGTAATTTTGTGATACTGTATGTTTGGTGCTTTGTTCCTGGAGACTTTCCTTCGCTTCTCTCACAGGGGCATTTTTCCTTCAATGCTGGCTGCTGTGATGCAGAGCACTGAGTGGGATTCAGAAGAACAGGGGAGAAACGTTCATGTTTTGATTTTCATAAAAGGGAGCAGGAAGAACACGTTGGTTCCTCCCGTATCCCAAAACCTGGCTTCTGTAAAAGAGAATATAAAATGGGCCTTCGTATGGGGACATTCTGAGGTGTGCAATGTAGAGAAAGCAGAAAGGGGCCTGGGTACATCCAGAGGCCTAGTTTCCTCACAGATTTGATATGAGCAGAAGGGTGTGTGGCTGAGAGCTGCAGTACCTTTCCCCTCTAGTTGAGCACCTTATATATGAGTTGACACTGTATAGTTCACCTGCTTGGTCTGCGTCTTCTTTATTTTTGGCTGGTATTTGTTTGTTAGTTGTAGCATAATGTAGATTTAATTAAAAACTCAGATAATAACTTGCGATGATGATTTGATAGAAGGGACTTATTGAAAGATTTTCTTTTTCCTGGGTTTCTGCCAAGAATTTGGTTTAGATTTCCAAGAGCTGGATTGGTCAGATTCAGTGTCTACTATGTGTTATCGTGAGGGAAGTGCCACTGAAATTCTGACAAATTTGGCAAGTTTTTTTAGCTATGAAGTTTATAATTGCACAAGATAATTTGTGATGTTTGTTCTGAAGTGTCAGTGTTCTTGCGTTTCCTACCCTTTGGCATTTTGGATGTAGTATTCTATTAATTATACATAATCTTTTGGAATGGTAACCAGTACAGCATTTATTTGTGACTTCTTGATATCCGAAGCATCCTGGTCAATCTATTAATGTTTTGGAAGGTTTATTTTGTGATCCTTACTTTGGCTTATTTCTTTAGCATGTTATATGCAAGTACTGTGTTGTAACTTCTTACTGTTGTGCTCATTGTTTGTTTTTTTTGATGCTTGTAGAGGCTGCTTCTGCTCTGTCTGAAGAGAAGAAACAGCTCAATGGTAAGTATTCACCTGGAGTGAGGTGGGGAGTGAATCTTAAACTTATTTGAATATTATTGAATGAGCAGTGTTTACCCAGACTTCTGTCGGTCTTTATATTTCAATCTGATGTTGAGGCTCTAGTGATCTGTGGAAATCACAGAAGGCAAAATCCTAATCGGGTATTGTGGATTCAGTGTTTAAAAGCATTATAAGACTGGAGTAGAGTAGTAAGGGAGGTATGAGATGGACAAACTTTCTGCGTGAGTTGGACAAGATAGGTCACAAATTACTATGTGCTATGAAACTTGCCTCTACAAAACCGCCAGGCTCTTTGATCCTTCTCTGTATCAGAAAAGCTAGGTGGCCGTGGGGCTGGAGTAGTGGAAACAAGACAAAATATTGGGGAATACTTAGAATGAATAAGTCTCTACTATAAGGTGGAAGGTCATCACTGGGAAAAGAGTTGAATAACTGGGATGATAATTGGTGTAGCTCTAAGAGAAAAAAGTGTTGTCATGTAAATGTATCAGGAGATTGACAGTAGTCCTTGTAGAGATGGGGAAGCCTTCACTGAGCCCTTCCCCGAGTACTGGAGGTAGCTTTGGTTGCTAGTGATCAAGAACTATGCATTTGATTTTTATGCTTTTAGGGAGATATTACAGACTGATTAGTCATATTAGTGTAAGAGGCTTCCTAAAAGAATAGGGCTTATGAAGTCCGTTCAGATAAAGTGTGATGGGGGTGTGTTGGTGGAGCAAATAAGCTGAACAGCTATGAAGGGAAATAATACAATTTGACCTCAAGGCTCACCCATTGGCATGAAAGGAGACATACGTGAATTGGTCATGGAAATGTCTAGGCTGCAGATTGGGGAAAAGGAGTTTAAAGCAGTCAAGTTTTGGAGTGGCAGGAGGAGCAGAAACCTAGATGTGTCTTAAGATGAAGCCAAAAAAGTTCTCAGGGTGGTATCCCAGAAAGGCCAGGCACAGTGGGAGGAAGATAACTTCTCCAGATTGTTTGGGCTTTCTCTGGTGATCATCCAAGTGGAGAAGAGTGACGAGTAGTGTTCTGGGGAGACCTTACAGTGACCTTCCACTACTTTAGGAGGGCCTACAGGAAAGGTGAAGAGGGATTCCTTATCAGGGGGCATAGTGATAGGATGAGGGGTAGTGGTTTTAAAGAGTAGATTTAGATTAGATACTAGGAAGAAATTCTTTACTGTGAGAGTGGTGAGACACTGGAACAGGTTGCCCGGAGAAGTTGTGGATGCTCTATCCCTGGAGCTGTTCAAGGCCAGGTTGGATGGGGCTTTTGAGCAACCTGGTCTAGTGGAAGGTGTTGCTGACCACGGCAGGGGTGGATTGAAACTAGATGGTTTTTAAGATGCCTTCCAAGCCAAACCAATCGATTATTCTATAATTTGAGTTCCAATTTGTTTCCTTTTTTCTCATACTGTCTTCCTTGTCCTCCCTTTGTGTTCTGTGAATGATGTATTTGACTTCCGAAAGGCAGTTTACCTTTTAGTATGCACAAGCATTGAGCTACACAAAAAGTTAAACATATATAATGGAGGGTGGCTGAGACAGCACCTGTGTTTGATGTGACCAGGTGAATGATCTGCTCAGCCTGGTGGCTGAGTTGAAGGAGGAAGTTGAAAGATTGAGATCTATAAGAGAGTGTGAGAGAGAGATAGACTGGTGGTGCCAGGTACTACCATCCCTGGAGCAAAGGCAACAGGTAGAGGCTCCACGAGAAGCAGAGGAACCCCTACCCTCTTGTCACCAGGTGAAAGGAGGGGACCTAGGAGACTGGGGGGAATGGAAGCAGGTTCCTTCTCGGAGAGGCAGGTGAATCCCCTCCCCTCACTCCCTACCTCCCTCACCTTCCCAGTTGCCCTTACACAGCAGGTTTACGGCTCTGGAAGTTGAGGGCCAGATCGATCAGGATGGAGAGGAAGGTCCATCTGGGGAAGCACACAGCGGGTAATCTAGCTATCAAACCCAGCTCTCTCCAATGTGGCCCCGAGGATAATGTGAGCAACTCTATCACTGGCCTTGCTGTCTCATGGGATTCTGCAAAGCAGTTCCCAGAACAAGTTGAAGTTTGCTTTCATGAGATGCAGAGTTGTGGTTCACTCCACTGTTCATCCTGGCCACCTTAAACTCCTTAATTTCATGCCTGCCATCATCTTCTGGCTTCACCACCAGCTTTTCTTTATTTATGACCACTGTGACCAGCAGAGCACTTTCCTTAATTGGTTCGTTGATCACCCGAATCATTGTCTTTTTATTGCAGTGTGACTCCTTGTTTTCACATAGCATCTTACAGTGTTTCAGAATAATTCATAAATACTTGGTTTGTCAGAATGTTCTATTTTATTGTGGCTGTTCATACATTTCTGGTGACCTGCAGAAACAAACAGGAGTGTGTATGATCATGAATTCCTCTTATCCATTGAGGCCAACCTGAGCATATGATGTGTGTCCTCAAGAAAGGCTTAGGCTTGGAGATGGCTTTTATCATTAGGTGGTTTCTTGCCTTTTGCAATGGTCTGACTGCTCTGCCATTTAGCTTCCTTAGCAGCTGCAGATGGTGTGTACTTAGGGGTAATTAAAGATCAAAGAATAAGTCATTCCAGAGAGTTTTAATTGCTTTGGGTTAATTCCCCCATCTGGATGATCACGTAATTTTGACAAATTGGATTAAACCAGGGTGGCTCGCTTTGTTTTTATCTGCTTCCCACATGGTGGAGCCACTCAGTTACTCTGTTTAAGCTTGTAGTGAAACTGCAGAACTTACTGGCATTTAGAAGATAATCATCTAGGTAGCTGAGAATTTGTACGTTAATTATTTTGTGCGTAGCCATTTCAGAAACCAGTGTTTACCAACTGTTTATCTTAGACCTCTGCCTCGCCACTGTCCAGGAGAACTCCTGCTGTTCATGTGGTGGCACAAATCATACTGTATTTCAGTCTGTACAGCTTCCTCCGTCGTGATTCTATATAACTTCTCTGTGTTAAAACTGGTGAAGGATTGTAGTTGCTTTTATCTATCATTTCTGCTCAAGTTCTTGCAAAATATGTTCAGTTTCTATCAGGCCAGAGATGAGCACAGTTGACGTTTTAAGGGATGTTTTTAAGTGTTGCCTCGCAGCGAAGGCTTTTTCAGACTGTTTCGTGTTTAATAATTAAAGCGAGTAGGTGAATTCTGTGAAAATTTCTAGCAGAGAGATTAAGACTGATGTCTTTGCTTAAATGACTGATGTGAAATTTTACTTGTGAATTAGCTTAGACCAGACATCCCAAATTGAATTTATCTGAATTGTATAAACGATTTTGTTAAAATAGTTCTGTTAAAGGAAATTCATTTAGATAACCTATTTTCCATGCTTCACTATCACAAAATGTGAAAGCACAAGCTAATAGCAGATGAAACCAAGACCAAGGTACGTGTACCAGAAGGGCTGCATGCACAGGTTCTGTGGCATATAGAACTCTCATTAATTTCTGAAGTAGAACTTCATGTTCTAGGAGCCTGCTCTCCAAGAGAAACTGCTGAACAAAAACATAATTAAAAAAACCACGTGGATACTTCTGGCTGTCTGTGGAAATAAGGCAATTAAATATTGTGGAGGAATATTTAGAACATTCAATTAAAAAAAAAAAACCAAACAAAAAAACTCAAAGAAACAAAAAAATAACCCAAACCAAACCACTTCTGATTATTTCTGTTAAGTAAGCATCACAGCAAATATTTTAATGACTCTCTGGTCTTTGTAGGTGTGCTTCCTGAAAAGAAAGTACTAGACACTTCTGCTAAAGATTTAACTCCAAGGTAAGCCTTTATCTTTCATTGTCTGTTGAATATTCTATTTAATAATTCTGTGCGGTTCTTACTAAATGCAAGCAACATATTCCATGTTCTTGAAGTTTCAGCTGAATGAGCGTATATCATTGCCATCCTCTTGTAAGTAGGAAAGTTGAGGTTCAGGTCTAAACAACTTGCCAAAGGTCTTATTGACTGTATGGGCAGATGGTGATGCAAGGTTCTTGGCTTGCTGTGTTGTTTTCTTAACACTTGCACTGCCTTGCATCATATACAAATGTATGGCTTCTGTTTGCAGGCTCCTCAGCCTTGCTTCTTGAGAAAACTCCTGGAATATGATTCCAGCTGGGCTGATTACTTTTTTGACTTTAGTTAATTTGTCCGTAAATGTATGAGTTGGCATGCCTTGGAAAAGTTTTCAGGTTTCTACAATGTGCAAAGTGAAACAGGCCCTAAAACCCCACTGTGATACACCTGCTGTTGTCACTGAGGTGTCATTTTACTCCATAAAGCCTTGAGTCGCCAAGGTTCAGTTTCTCACTTTACATCAAAATCTCCTGTGAATGTGTAATCTCTGGGCTAGTTACGTGCAGTCATAAAATACCGTGGCCTGTGAACAACTGGATCAAACGTGGTTTATATTCTAGTGTGCTCCCCAAACCTTGCTGCCTTTCCTCCTGTGTGTTTCCTCCTGTGGCATGTTCTGGTGCGCAGCCTAGAATGCGTTGGCTGTTGGGAGTGTCTGCTGGAGTGGGAACCCTCCCTCTCTGCCTTCTTTTCTGGTCCAGGAGTCCAAACAGTAGACAGAAGTGGTTAGAATGTTGTGGAAGGGAGAAGATAGTAGTAATGTAGATGCGAGGGGTTAACTTCGTTGTGGAGACAGAGTTGACTTTTACTGGCTGGGATTGCAACCCAGCTGGAAGTCAAGTGAGAACTATAGATGTCTAAGGTGGAGAGCCAGGCATGAGGTTGTCGGATGTATGGTGCCCATGAAAACAGAGGAAGGAGTAGATAGCTTTCGGGGGTTGGGTGGATAAGTTACTTCTTGGCAAGTGTAAGGCTGTACAAACAATCCACATCTAAAGACTTTCTGTTTCTTACCTTACCCTGGTTTTATTGCAAGGCTTGGTCAGCTTGGGAACATAGGAATTTAAAATCTTAATTGGTAGAGATGAAGGGAACTGTGGTTTTGTGTTATGTGCGTGGAATCTGTACCTCTTGGAAGTCACATGCCTTTTAACTAAAACAATGCTATATAATTTTAGCTACAGTGTGCTGACTATCAGGATGCATAGACTTATTTTAATAGTCTTTTCAAAGTTATTTGCTCTGGATTTCTCTCTTCAAAAAACAGTAAATAATGTATTTGGTTTATAAATTCATTAGAGAAACTCTGCTTGAAACAGCTAGTTAAAGATACTATGGTATGCCCAAAGAAAGTAATTTTTTTTAACTGTATTTTTTTTCCAGTTATGACTGGTTCCAAACAGATAGTTTGATCACCATTGTCATATATACTAAGCAGAAGGTAAGGGAAAATTACAAGATCCAGTTGTGAGTCACCTTGAATTCTGGGAGAACTTTATTAAAATGTATGTTTGGTTTTTTTTCCCCTTGTCTATGAAAGGATATGAATGCAGAGTTGGTGATAGTTGACTGTCAGGGCAAACGATTGAGGGGAGAGATCATCGTGGATGACTGTTCATATCTTGTAGAAGTTGGTAGGTATTGTAATTTTGCAGTTGAAAGTACTGAGTTTTTTGTTCTGCTTTATTAAAAACCTTTCATCAGACCGTATGCATTTTATGTATACCAACTAATATTTTATTCCTTTCATTAGAGATAATTGCATTAAAGTACCTTGATAGAAATGAATTATGTTGTTCATCAACTCATATCTTCATTTCTTTAGTATGTACCTAGTTCTTTACACAGGGAATACACCTTAGTAATAAATCAATATAAAAGTTGTGTAAAATTCTTCTTTAAGTGTGTTTTCGATGGTTGTTAAAATGTCCTCATTCAGAAAGGGCAAGCAGAATGGTTTGGATAAAAGGAGGTTGGTAGCTTTATGTGAGTCATTATTAGAAGTAACAGGAAAAATGCTGCCTTTCTTAATGTTATGTATTAGGCTTGCAGAAGTCATGAGTGAAATTTCTGGGCCAGATGAAGATGCATAGGATTGTAGACACATGAGTTCAGTCACTATTCCTAGCCTTAAACCATATGTGTATATGGTGACTAGAATGTAATTTTATTTTTTAGCTTAACGTGGAGTTTGTTTCTCTTTATTTTAGACTTGGATCATGCAGTTCAAGATGGTGTGACTGGTAAGTTCCATCTCTTGCAGCACTTCTGTATTTCTTCTAATACCAGAATGTGGAACTTCAATTTATCTTTCTGACTTGTTAAATACTTTACAGTTTTGGTTACCACCAGGTTCTGACACAAATCAAACCATAACATTGAATTTTTATTTATTTTTTAATTATGGCATTTGGGCCTGTGAAAGTAATAAGTTGATGGTGCTCTGATCCCTCTGAGCATGACTAAATGTTAAAATAATTAGAAGTTAGTTCTGTTGGGTAGTTGTAAACTGTTCTTTGCTTGAACTGGGATTTTTCTGGATTTAATTGCTAATTCAAATGTCCTTGAAAAGAAAGGATGTAGTTAATAGTGGTGGTTACCAGTTTCCAGTAAATGAGGACTCTGAATTCACGAGCATTCTTTTTGACCAGATAGACTGTGAAGCTTTTCACAATTTGTTTAGTAAATAAGATACATTAATTATGCCTATTAAGTTAATACTTGTTGTTTTAAATGCCCTGTAAACCATTATAAAGAGATAGCTGAAAGTATATTTAATTTGATATTTTAATTTAATGGATTCATTCTGTGTGTTTTGAGAAATGACTATTCTAAAATTTCATTATAACAGAGGAATAATTTTTTTAAAAATACAAAATGGTAACTAGAAGTAATAGTGTGAAACCTTTTTCCCTTTTAGTAAATATTGCTGAAAAAGTTGGGAAGGTAGAAATTATCTTAAGGAAAAAGGATTACATTCATTGGAAAATGCTGGGACAGCCCTTGGAGAGTCATAATACATTTATCAAACGCATGGACAGAGGTAAGCAGTTTCATGGCCGTGTTACCAGCTGTCTTAAGACTTTGGAGCTTGTTAGTCATACTTGGTTTCTCTCAGGATTTTCTTTTTCTGTGGTCATACCTACATGTCTTTCAGGAATATTATCTGGTCTTGTTGAAAGCTCCTCAGGAATTCACCTTGAAAAGCTTCAGCCTAGAGGTGTTTTATTGCTTTGTTTTGGTTTGTTGATTTGTTTTGTCGTGCAACGGAATTGGAGGCCTTCTAGGCTTGCCAAAAGACTGGAAGAACCTAATAGGGGAAGGTGAAGACTGCTCGAGCACTGTTCCATCTCATGGCTGCCTGCATGCTTAACACCCTTTCTGTCCATATGAAAACCTCAGGAGACTCTGAGGAGATAGTGCATGGAATTGTCAGTCATTATAGGAATAACTGTAGCGAAGGAACAAAAGCTTTCTCTTCCAGCTGTTACTGCAGAAGTAGTAACATCTTTCAAGGCTGTAATGTTGTTCCAGCACACTGCATCTTTGTAACTTGAGCTGTTACTAAGTTAGGAACTTCAGGCCGTGTGTACATACCAAAGGCAGATATCAATAAACCGGTGTGTCTGCAAGAAGCAGTAAATGTTATATATTAGTTCTTTTGGTGGAAACAGAATGGGATGAACTTGAAGCAGCACCAACGTGTATTACCCTCATCAGTGTGCTGCTTTATTTTTACAGCTAAATTAAAAATTTCTGCACAATTACATTATATAAGCACGCTTCTGATGTTATTGCCCTTGTCCAGTTTCTCAAAAGTCCTCTGTCTAATAATGCTCAAAAATTTACTATTTGATGTTAGTCTGCCTTATTATGTGTGAAAGCCAAGCTGTACATTTTTAAGAGCTAATTAAATGTTGATCAGCATGTTGTACACCTCTTACTGGCTCTCAGTTCCACTTCTGTGGGAGCAAAATGATGTTATGGGTGAAGAAACTCACACCTTACACAGTGTGAGCACAGAAATAGTAATTAACAACTCTAGATAATTTCCTTGTATTTATTGGGTGTGCAGTTGGTTGTGTACAAAACTACTTTTTCTTAAGCAAGATTACTTTTTCTGGAAATAAAATACTCAAGACTTCCAGCCTGGTAAGTAATTCTGACCTCATAAATGAATCAATACATTTTATATATGAAGTTAAATAGGTCTTTGAGGAGAAGATTTTATTGTTTTTTGATAAACTGCAGAAATGCTTAGCATGAAGTATGTTGCAGATACTCTCCTTAATACTACTTAGACTTTAGTAGTATTAAGGAGACCCCTGGTGAGGGGTCTGGAGAATATATCGAATGGGGAATGCCTGGGGGAACTGGGATTGTTTAGCTTGGAGAAGAGGAGGCTGAGGGGAGACCTCATTGCTCTCTACAACTACCTAAAAGGAGGTTGTAGTGAGGCTGGTGCTGGTCTCTTCTGCCGGGTAACTAATGAAAGGACAAGAGATAATGGCCTCAAGTTGCAGCAGGGGTGGTTTAGATTGGATATTAGCAAGAAGCTCTTCACTGAAAGAGTGGTTAGGCACTGGAACAGGCTGCCCAGGGACGTGGTGGAGTTGTCATCCCTGGAGGCCTTCAAAAAACGGGTAGATGTGGCGCTTCGGAGACATGGCCTAGGGGTTAGGGAGATGTTTGGAGAAGGTTGGACTAGATGATCCTAGAGGTCTCTTCCAGCCCGAATGATTCTATGATTCTAGTTTATTTTGCATGCTGGTATAGTAGTATTATCAAGGTTGTACACGTGGTTTGCCTATATGCCTGTGCCCACACTAGGAGCGCTTTTAACATAGGCAGAACATAGTGTCAAGTACCAGCAAAGTACAAGTAAATCCTGCAGTAAGATAGCGTAAGTGTGTATGCTGTTGACCAGAGTCTGATTCACTATAAATACTTAGCTACTTACACTACACCGATGTGTAGCAGTGATGAGAGAATGATCAATGAGGACTATAAACAGGGCGGAGGAAGGACATACTAGCTTTGTAAATAGCTGTACTTGGGTGATATATCTGTTGTTATTAAAACCCCTCAGCAATGTGTGTGCTATAAATGAAGTAACTTACCCCTGTTTCAGTGAGAATTCCTTGTTTTTTATCATAGCTGAAAAAAGCAGGTGGAACAGCTGGGGTTTGAGTGTGAGCGGCAGAAGCTGTACCAGTGTTGAAGTAGTTCCTTGTGAGAGCTGTTTTGCTTCCAAGACCTAAACTGGCTAGTTAAAGCTTTTTGATATCTTTAGATCTGGTATTTCTATCTGGCACTATATATAGGGTAGCACAGATGCATTGCCTTAAATATTCTGATTTTTTTTTTTCCACTTGCATTTATGTCTCTTCCACTGCTTACTCGCAGCATTACCTTTTATTTCTGATGAAGATGAGAGTCTTGTTTGAAAACGGTGTAGCTAATAATTTCCACTTCTTTAATGTACCTGAAAATCTAGGAACAGATTGGAAAGTAGTTATGTTATCTTGCTATACCTGTTTTTTATTTATTTCGTTCAGGCTTTGTGTATTCATAGGTTTTTTTGGTAAGTTATCGACACTTTGTAATAAAAGTAATCATTTTACTTAATGTTTCCACACTTCCAGTTAGTGGCAAGGTTGTTCTGAGGCCATGAATAGTACGTGCTTATAGGAATACCGATGTTTAGTTCCTTGAGTTTTTCCTGTTTTCGAGTTTTCTGTAGTATTTCCTGTGTATTGATAATTTCAAACATTTCCATTGTATTCAAAGCATAGGAAGAAGGGCTGAAAACAGTCAGCATTGACATTTGAAAACTTTACCTGATTTTACATTGTTAATATGTGCTTATATGATAGCATTAATGAATGACTTTGTAAACAGAGTGTGTAACGACCATGCTCCCCCCAAGTCTATATACTTTTAAGTTATTGAATTTTTTTTTATATCAGTCAATTCTAAATTCTTCAAAAAAGTGATGAAGCTCTTCTTCAGAAACAATGACGTAATGCAGAGGTGATTCTGGAAGCCTGTGATAACTTTATGCTACGAAGAAGCAATTAGCATAGGCCCCTTAAACCTGGTGTTTTCCCCCTTAAACTGGGGAAGTCATACTCCCAGATAAATTACCTATGGACTCTCAAATTCCTGCTGAGTTTAGACTAACATTTTGGCCAAAGTATTCGTTAGTTAATTGGGAGGAAAGAAGAAGATTGTGGAATTTCTTCAAAGTTGAGGGAGATTTTTAAAGAAATGTAATGTAATTTTAGGCAACTGCAGTGTATCTCAGGATGTGTCAGTAGATGCAGAAGAATATTCAATACTGCTTTTGTTCTCCAAGAAGGATTAAGTGCTTAGTTCTGGAGGAATAATTATTTATACCCAGTGGTATCGCATGCAAAGCACAATTCAGTATAATTAGATTGTCAGTGTAGAAAAGTTGGTGACATTACTCTTAGCTAACTATTGTGAAACTGATCATTAAGAAGCATAAACAAAAGCTAATGGTCATAGTGCCAGCATCCTGCGAGCTGAAATGCAGTATTAAAAAAAATAAGGTAGAACTTTCTCATTTTGAAAAAAAGGCAATATGCAGTGCAGTGATAGAGTGCAGTTTGTCTCATAGGTATTAAGAAATTATATTCTTGTGGGTGCCTTTTCTGGGAAATAAGATATGGAAGCCCACTTCTGAGGGGATAGGTTGTGATCACCACTGCATATCATGCTTCTGTATCAAGGTAGAATTGCAGCCAACTCTTGGAGGTGACGGGCAAGCACTGTAATACTGTTACATAGACCTTATCAAAGATTATTTTAAAAGACACGAAATAGAAAAATGTTTAAAAATTAGGTTTTTCTGTAGAATCATTTCAGAATAAGGAGGAAGTTCCGTTTAGAGAAGGACGTCTCTAGCCTGTGATTGTATAGGGTTTGCATGGCAAGGTTTTGGTAGCAAGAAGGGGTGGCACGAGTAGCTTCTCTAAGACAAGATCAGGAGCTGTGATGCTGATGCTGGATGTCTGCAGAAAGTTTCATCAAACCTAACCACCTCCCCAACTGCTTTCTCTACTTTGAAAATTAGGAATTGCTACTGGGCAGTTGCATCATGCTCCAAAATTGACAGAGCAATGCCTTTTTGCTCGTATATGGTAGCAAATTGTATGTCTTCAGCATCTGGCAGGTAATTTGGCTTCATGAGTTGCTGAAAGCAACCGTTCTTCTTCACCTTGCTACTGAAGGCTCAAGGTGTCTTGTTGGAAGGCTTTTCTGCATTGCCTATTGGTTTTGCTTGTGGCTCCAGGTTTTACTGGGACCACTGATAATGAACTAATTTTATTTAATATAGCAAAGAGGACAACCTAAACTAGGAGTTTGCTTAGACCTAGGAAGGTCTCTGTTTTCAAAAATCAGACTGAGTGGATCAGGACAAAAGTTCTGTATGGCAAATTAAAAAGAAAAAGAGGGAGGTTCATTACAGGTGGAAAAGTTGGGAATTTGTCAGGTTGGAAAGGTCAGAAAATTGTCAGGAAACAGTGAATCAGTTGATGAATCAGTTTAGCTTCTTTCTCTAGTCCCAATATGTGGAGGAGTATTAGCTGATTAGCACTGCAGGCTGTATTGCCAACCTCCCATATCCTTTCAAATAATTCTGAAGTCTGCGGAATTGATAGCAATCTTAGCATATTTATTTGTATAACGTACTTTGCAATCTTAGTATGTATTGTTTTTCAAAAGAATGGTAGAAAAAGGAATTGCAACAAACTTCTAATAAAATTTCTTTTATATAGCTGGAGACCTGCTGAAATTTGCTTTACTTCAAGACTGGTACGAAATGGAATTATTGCCTTTCATTTCCAGGGCTGTAGGCATTCTTTTGGTACATCAGAAATGTTTGCTCACTCATAAGCAGTTTGTAGGGTGTTAGATAAGACATGCAAAAATATGAGCGAAGAAAGGTTTATTCCATGTCAGAGGCTTTACTTCATGTCTCTGCAGGTATTTGTAGTGGATAACTCACTAGCAGATACTTGAATACTTTAAGAAAACAAGTACATGCAGGAAAATGCCATGGCCACCTACTGTCACAGTAGTGATATGTAATGAATTTGATGCTAATTTGGTCCATGCACAAATATCATCTGCAGCTGAGATTTAGTAACCTCAATGTGTATTTCCAGACATAACTACATGGATTTAGATACTTGACCCTTCTAGCAGAATGTACTTACACCCTTGGAAATAAAGCCAGTGAGAAAGAAGCATGGCTGAGCTGGAAGGTCTTGTTTCAACATTTTGTTGGAACCCTTAAGTTTTAAGTGTTTTGTGGATAAATGTTGTTTGTTTGAAAGCTTTTCTCTGTTTAAAATTTGTTTCTGTTGTGGTTGAATTGACAGGCTGTGATCCTGTACTTATTGAAGAAGAGAGTGTTTATAGTGATGGCTGTTTCTTCAGAGAGCAATCAACTGCACAGTCACAGGGCACTCTTTGACAAGTCTGCAGCTGTCTTGAACTCTTTGGCTGGGTTTTTAATCTAGAATATCTGGGAATAGCAGAATGTTTGGGGTAATAATGGTGATAAGGAAACTTCCATACAGATAAGTTACTTGGAAAATGATAATTGATTAGATGAAACTACTGAAATACTCAAAGCAATCCTTAAATGACTCAGTGAACTCTAGTGAAGGAAAGTAAGCAGCTTACTGTACCCCTGGTTAAGAATAAGGTTCACCCAGCTTTATGGGCTTGGGCTTCCCTTTATTGTGCTCTTGGAGATAAGAGCAAGGAAGCAATGGCAGTCACTTGAGCTGCATCAATGCCTAGAATTGTCTTTACATTTTTGTCTTGCATTTAATGAAGACTCCACTGGAAACTTGCATAAGGCTTCTGTCAGGCAAGACTCACTTAAGAAGAGTTGTTGTATTGACTCAAGAAAGAATTTTGGCTGTCTTCAGGTTTAGTCTGTGTACAAACAATGTATGCTTACTACAGATTTTGTGGTTGTCCATTCCTGCTCAAAGAGAATCAGCATGTGACTAAAGTTGGGAAGAAGCATCTTCTAGTGCAGTGGCAAAATACAAAGATCCAAGGTGCTTCTAACTATTAAGACCTAAAGAAATCATAGACTAACTTAGCTGAAAGGGACCTCTGGAAGTCATCTGGTCTGACTTCCTGCTTAAAGCTGTCCACTCAACATGTGAATATCTCCACGAACAGACTCTTTCTGAGCAGCCAGCCCCAGTGTTTGACCAGACCATCCCCACAGTGATGCCCAGCTGGAATTTCCTGAGTTGCAGTTTGTGTCCTTTGCATATCATCCTGTTTTATTAGTAGCTCAGTTACTCATGCTAGTGACTTGAGGATTCTTCAATAACATGTGGAAAAGAGGGGAGAAGAAACATTGCTTCACTCAAACTGCTTCAATGCAGGAAGTGTCATTTAGAAGGGTGTCATGCTCAAGTATTCTCATATATGAACCTGTCAAACTTTGAGGGGCTTTACATGAAAATTTTCACTGGCACTGGTTACAGATTTTACACTGAAAACAGTAAATTACGTGGTGTTACTGTAGGGAAGAGGTTTCTTCTCTGCCTTGTTTGTTTGTTTGCTTGTTTTCCAAGTATGAAGTTTAGGTAGTGCTGCTCATGGAATTTTGTTGTTTGCTTGCGGGCTTAAATTTTTTTTTTTTTTTTTTTTCTGGGCTGAGCTTCCAGTACCTTATAGCTCATCAAACTTCCCTTGAGTTACAGACCTGTTTAGGCAGTGTGGTGTTATCATGACTATCATGATATTTTGGGTTAGAGCTAAAATACTTCAGTGCTGAAACAAAAGCTGAAAAATGCTCTTCTAAAGGTAGAAGAGGTCATCTTCAATTTTTACCCCCAGTTTTGTATCTAGATTTCTACAATATGCTGTCACTTGCCTTAGGCAGCAATTTTTACTCCTGTCAGTATTTTAGGAAAGCTGAAACACTTGTTCCCATGTAGTCAAATATTAACCTGTTGTGGCAATGGCAATTGGGCCTGTGTCAGTTAGTAGAATATTATAGTTGAGAGTTGAGGAATACCTTCCTGTATTTGGCATTTGTTGCTAAATGACTCTTTGTAAGCGTGTTTGTTTCCAGAGTGAAAGCTATTACATGGTTGTTTTTTCATCTCTGCCCTTTGTTCTTTGAAGTACTTCTTCCTTGCTGCTCTACACCTGCTTATGTTCTGCAGTCTCTGGCTGTAATCAGCAGGGCATAGCCCTCTATTCTGTTGTGTTTTCAAGTCATCCCTCTGTCAGTGAAGCGATGCAATGATGCAGATTCCCTGGGTCAGGATGGCTGCTTAGTTAAAGCAGGCACAGGTCTGGCCAGCCTTACACAGAGTGCTTTGCCACAGAGATAATTTCCAGTACAAGTGATGGCTTATTGCTCCTTTCGTAGCAGAGTAAATGGTTTATCTTGCTCTGAGGCTATTGCAGGTATAAGAAAAACACATGACTTAAAGCTTCTGTAAGGTATTGGTGAAACTGTTATAGCTTTTCCCCTTTGTCCCTCAGCAAAGCTTAATATTCTGGGGTGTTCCTTCCCTTTTTTCCACTGTCTTTTAATCCCCATCACTAATGGGAATGCACAAGTTTGGGGGGTTTTTTAAATAGTTATTCTGGTTAGCAGTGTTCTTTCCCTGATGTCTTTCTCAGTTTCTTGAAAAAAAACTGGTGGAAATGCAGACCTTGCATAATGATTTATTTTAATTGTTTTTAATGCTTTATTTGTTTCAGTTACCTTTTGCTTGACAAAAAGATACACATGCTGAAAAGCATTGTATTTGAAACCCACGTCCTCACCTCCAAAACAGCTGTATCAACAAATTTTGTGCTGTACATATGACGTTGTAGTTGATCTAAGTAAGCGTGTGAACATACAACTGGAGTTCATAATTTCAGTTATCCAAAAGGCACCAACTCATGTCAAAAATATTTATGGATAACGCTCAAGTGTGCATTGCCTACATAGGCACAGAGCTTAGTTTTAAGTCATGTGTAAGCATTTAGGTATTGGTATTGTCTACCTGAACAATTGTGCTATATCAGAAATACTTGTGCTGCTGGCAGTGAAACTGCAGCAACGTGGGGTGATCAGCTCGATAAATATGCAGAATGCTGGCTGACTTGAGATGGGCTGTTACTGAGGACTGTAATGCTGTGCTCTGCTTGTATTTCATTTGCATTACCTAAACTGATTTTAGTCAGCATATGTGTATCCATACCATAGTTGTGTCGTGAATTTAGCATACGTAGTACAAGGGGTTCTGCTTTCTGCTAATATTCGGTGGTTTTCTACTTCTTCCCATTCCATGCTGGTAACTCACAGATTCAGTCTGTTGTAAGCCTAATGTAAGGCTATCAATGAGTCCTTAGTTCAAAATTAGAAAAATAATTATAAGTAATGATACAAGAAGCATCTTTTTATAGCCTTTTTATAACTGTATATAGTGAAACGCACACCTTTATTGTACTAAAAGATGTACGAGAATAGAAAGACTGAGACTTAATTAACAAGTAAACTCATGTTTTTAGGACTCTTCTACAGAAAATGCAAGTTGGTTTCTAAGACAGAAGTAACCCATGACACCAAGCTCTTGTGCTTAATGTTGCCTAAGAGCACACATCTCCGTGTTCCCACTGGACAACATGTTTACCTCAAACAAATCATTGCAGGTAAGAGAAATTGAGAATGTAGCCATGGATATATTAACATAAATCCATATTCATAGTCTTGGGAGACTGCCAAGTCCATGGCCATGGTTGTAGTTAGCAAGTCTCTGCTTCCAGGATCACAGACTGTGCTTAATAATGGGCTGGCTGGATTAATATTGCTGGAAGGTGAACTGTTGAGGTGGCTGGCATTTACTGTTGGCCTTCTTGGCTCTTCTTTCAGCTCTCACTTTAAAACATTCTCACTACTGAAATAGCGCCATTCATCTTTGTAGGTGGAAACTCATTGTATGTGCATTATGCATGATTAGTCAGTTCTTCTAGTTTGCAGCTTTTTTGGCATGTAGAGGATAATGGTGCAATTTTGCCTTGTTTTTTTTCTCCTGAGGGATTTATAGTGGTCACACTAATACTACTTTACACTCCAGTTGCACAATATTAATGATAACATGAGGTTGGGAGAGGAATGCATCTTGGAAAGCATTGTTTAAGCACTAGCCTTTTCCAAATTTTTTAAACGGCAAACTTAAAAAAAATAAAATGAGAGGTCAAAGAAATATCCTGTTTATTCTTTTTAAGGATACTTAAAAAATTGTGAGTATTAATGGTTATGCTGGTCACTGTACTTGTATTGCACAATGCATAGTAGAGAGATTTTTAAAAAGAATTAAAAAATATCCTTTAATTGCAAACTGTTTTGTCCGTCTTTTCCTCCTCCCTACATAGTTCTTTGCTGGTGTCCAACTGTTGCAATCTTTCTTTCTATCATTATACAATAGCTTTTTGAAATGATAATGGAAGAAAACATAATCGTGCAGTACTAAACCTCTGCTATTTCAATTTAGAAAAAATCAAGCTGTGGTACTTGAAATTAAATGCAAATGTTTAGATTTTCATGTTCTTTGGGGATGACTCTAGATCTTTTCTTCCAGTATTTTGAATTGCTAAGTAGTGTAGGAATAACATACTGTACAGCAGCCTGAAGATTTTAATTGGAAGTGGAAGGCTACTGTAGGAAACTAACATACAGTGTAAAGTGGAAAGTAACATACTTGTGTAAAAGCATGTGATGGTGTTATTTTTATGGCAATAAGCAGATTATTTGTTTACTGTTTATTTTGGTGTTTGTTTGCAGTAAATATGCTGGATGTAGAGTACTTTTTATATTATTTCACTTACCTTTTTTGTCTTCTGTCTAGGGACAGAGGTAGTAAAACCATACACACCTGTATTGCCTTTTTTGCCACTGGATTTCAAAGAACCATCTCACCATGATGGTGCACATATATATTTAATGATTAAAATTTATTCCTGTGGACTGTTCACACAGGCACTTGACCACTTACAAATAGGTAAGTATATGTGCGGGGTTTTTGTGTTTGGTTTTGCAGCAATTGCTTCATCTCTTCAGATTCACTGTCTGGATATTGTGATATTCTTGTTGTCTACTACCTACTTACACGTTGGGACGTAGTTAAACTTTATTTTTTAAACCTTACTCTTCATGCCCAAAATGTACAGGCTTATCCTCACTGTAACTGGGGGTTGTCCATTACATAAAGCTCTCCTGACTGATCTTCCCAATGTGTTCATGCTTAGTTGTTCAGATATGTCAACTGTGCCACACGTCATAGTTGATCACTTTGTCCGTACTCTTAGAACAACTCTTTGTACTTTTGAATAAAGAAAGCTAAGTCTATTTTATTAGACTTAAGATGCGCTTCCTTTCTGTTTCAGATACAGAGATAGATTTTTAAAAGTGACTTCACAAATGTTTGTGTACTTACATAGTGTAAAATCCATCAAGACAACATTTTAATTGAACATCTGTTCTTTTTAACAAGAATGATCCTTGTGTGAAATGTGTAGAACCTTTCTGAAAGGAACCCTAATACTATAAAGAAGGCAATATGAAAGGGTGTATAAAAAAATCAGAATGCTAATTAGCTTGGTTTCATCTCAGTAACATTTACCTTTTCTTTTTTTTTTTTTTCCCCCTAAAGGAGACTATATTTCTGTTAGCAATCCTGAAGGTAACTTCAAGAAGTCCCAAGTTCAGACTTCCGAAGATGTCTTTTTATTGGCAGCAGGCACAGGCTTCACACCAATGGTTAAGCTGCTGAATTTCATTCTGACTGAAGTTAGCTGCCTCCGGTAGGTATGCTTTTTATGATTTCACCCCAAGCTAGAGTAATGCATAGGTAGGATGAAATGTGATGGGCAAGCCTCAGTGTTTATAAAACAATTAACAAAACAAAATGGTATGAAAGCATTTTTCTTCAACTTATGCCAAAAGCTGGTATTTTTTTGGGAAGAGTCTGCCATAGTTTTAGGGAACTGACACATTTGGTTATTGGCTGCCATTGACAAAACGAAGTGACTTGCATTTTGGATTTTAGTTGTTATACAAATGAGCTCACCAACTAGAAAATCTGAGAGGTGTTTGTTTGTTTGTTTGTTTTTAAAAACGCTTTAGATTTGAGTGCCTTTTTCTAGTGTTGAAATATTTCAATGTAGTTAGTGGGTTTTGGACTGAGGAGGTTTACAGCTGTTTAGTTACAACTTCTCCTTAACCTGTTAGAATAGCCAGCATACTTTTGTATTATTTTCACCTGCTAAGCAACAGTAACACATTTTTACCAGTTGAGTTCCAGTTTTCACCAAAGTGCAACTTCTGTAAGCATAGCATTAAGCATATTCAAATGCATTAAAAAGTGTGTGCTGCATCTGCATTCAGTACTCTGCTTGTAAAATCTATTGAAGGAATCTATTGACTCTTGGTCAGGTGAACAGGTTGTTTGGGCCCCTTATGTCCTTCAGAACCCCAGAACTAGTACTTCTGCCTGATGTGATTGTCCATTTACAACTGTAAGTGTTTACAATAGCTCAGCTTTAAAAGGAAATGCAAAGAGTTACTGTAGGGGCATACTTTGATAGAGGTGAGCTATGCTTGCATAGCAAAAGTCTTCCTCTAGAATCACATATTGAAGAAGTTCTTAGCTGAAATTCGTCTGGAGCCCCCAGTACAAGAGGGGCATAGATCTGTTGGAGCAGGTCCAGAGGAAGGACGTGATGATCAGTGGGCTGGAACGTCTCTCCTGTAAGGACAGGCTGAGAGGGTTGCAGTTGTTCAGTCTGGAGGAGATTCTGGGGAGGCCTCATTGCAGCTTCCAGTATCCTAAGGGGGCCTACAAGAAAGCTGGGAAGGGACTTTTTTGTAGGGATAGGACGAGGGGCAATGGCTTTAAACTGGAGAAGGGGAGATTTAGATTAGGTGTAAGGACGTTCTTCGTTCTGAGGGTGGTGAGTCACTGGAAAAGGTTGCCCAGGGAGATCGGAGATGCTCCAACACTGAATGTGTCCAAGACTAGGTTGGATGGGGCTTTGAGCAACCTGGTCTAGTGGGAGGGGTCCCTGCCCATGGCAGGGGGGTTGGAACTAGGTGATCTTTAAGGTCCCTTCCAACCCAAACCAGTCTATGATTCGATGATTGCATTTTTGTCAGTGTGAACTGTTGTAATCTGGGAGAGTATAAAAATGAAAAACATAAACTGTGTTTTCTTTAAAGCAGTTGCAGAGGACAGTTTGACAGACTTGCTACTGTTTTCTGTACCTTTTGAATTTGGACTTATGTAATGGAGATTAATTTCTAATACTGAGTTTTATTCAATATAAGCACAGGATGTTTTTGTTCATTAAGTCTTAATAAAGCACATTTAGAAACAGCATAAAGAGATTAATTGGACACTAGTCTTCATAGTAAAGCTAAAAGATGACATGTACTGCAGAAATCTGTTTCTAGAAAAAAAATCTAAACCCAGATATTATTCTTGTACTGTTTATTATTCAGCAATTACATATAATCTTGTTTTGTGAGCAGAGAGACTGTGTATTGTTTGGCTCTTCCAAAGTGTCCTATATTGTCAGTAGCAAACAAGTGGCTGGCTGGCCTTGTGAGTCCAAAAGATAAATATATCATCTGACAAAATGCTTGGGAAACACTAAGTGAATTTGGAATAAATTTACTCATTTTTTTCCTAAGGATTAAACTAGTATGTCAGGTTAAGGTAATTGGGATAATATGAAAGCAAAACCAAGGAGAGCGTAGTAAAAGATGCAAATCTTGACAATTTGTCCATAACCACAATAAACAGAGTAGCTAATGTGTGAAAGACTACTACTGCACAGGTAGTGATTTTATCTGCTCTGTCCTTGAAAGATAACCAGAATGGCTTATTGTAACTCTTCAGCACCCTTTCTTATGGGAACTCAGTTCTTAGAGTTAGCTTAGGATGCAGCAACATCTGTTTTCTTACTAGTCAAAGTACATGAATTCTTCCTCGCTGTGGAGGCTTCTTAGGTGCTGGAATGACTTGATCTGGTACAGCTTCTGTTTATATGCAGACACTTAAAGCTTTTTTTTTTGACTGCTCTAGGCAACCTCGTTTCATGGCCTTATTTGCTCTTTCATAGAATCATAGAACGTATTGGGTTGGAAGGAACCTCTAAAGGCCATGTAGTCCAACCCTCCTACAATAAGCAGGGACATCTCCACCTAGGTCAGGTTGCTCAGAGCCCTGTCAAGCCTTTAAGTTTCACTTTCTCTTTTGGGAAAATATTATGAGTGTCTTTAATGTGTGTGTATACATGCATTTATATTACTATTTATATACCTGAGGTATGTTTAAATAAACAATATATATATAATTTTTGGCAAATTATCTTATTGTGAAAAGTAATGATTACTGTAAATTTGGATTGCAAATGCTAGAACGCAAATTGCAAAAAGTTGAGGAAGGACAGATCATAAAATGGTTTGCCTTGGAAGGGACCTTAAAGATCATCTAGTTCCAACCCCTCTGCCACGGGCAGGGACTCTTCCCACTAGACCAGGCTGCTCAAGGTCCCATCCAGCCTGGCCTTGAACACATCTAGTGATGGAGCATCCACAGCTTCCCTGGGCAACCTTCTCCAATGACTCACCACCCTCAGAGTGAAGAACTTCTTCCTTACACCTAATCTAAATCTCCCCTTCTCCAGTTTAAAGTCATTACCCCTTGTCCTGTCATTACAAGCCCTTGTAAAAAGTCCCTCCATCAGGATCTGAATAATGACTGACTTGTCATCCAAGGGTGCAGAAGGAGCCTCTCTCTCTGGGCGAGTGCTGCTGAACCTCTGGGGCTGCTGCCCTAAGAACACTGGAGAAGCCACAGTTTCCCTCGGTAGCATTTGCTGTGATGTAACGGGCTTGGATCATTGCAGTTTTTTGAGTTTAAAATCTACATCCCTTGAAATAGTTTCCAGTATGTTAGATTCTCCTCATTTCCTTCCAAAGGACTGATGAAGTTTCTCCTTTGTTATCTCAACTTCTGTCATCATTCTCTCAACCGGCTCTTCAGTACTGGTGAGGATCATATCTAAATCTTCACCTCTTCCTTTTTAGCTGATTTTTCCCCTCGCTTGTAGCAAAGCTGTTACCAGTTCATTCCAAGTTTGGGGGTTTTCTGTTTTCTTCATGAAGTACTGAGTAGTACTGCAGCAGATATATTTATCTGCACTGGGGAATATCAGTAAGGGTGTCTCAAAACATTGTTCTTCAAATAGCCAATTTTGACCTTTGTGCCCAGTGAACAAAGTGCATGGCTTTCCTATGCACTTTTAATTGACGTTTTTTCCCCACCTGAGTAACACTTGATGCTGTGGTGTACCATGCCGGCTTTGACACCACCACATTTTTGAAGTGAGCTTTATTTTCTGTGTTTTCAGGGAAGTGGGCTCTGGGGAAGCATGTAAAGAATCTAGATTTTTGGCACTTGCTTCTGAATAATATGGTTTTAGTACTTCAAGATGCAGCACAGGTGATTTGGGGCTGTTACGTTCTACACCAGGCATTTTTTCCAAAATTTGTACGTTATAACTTATTTTGAGTTGTAGTGCATCTGGAACTTCTTTTTCTCAGTAGCACTACTGATGATGCATATTATATGTAACAGTTGTACCTCAGTTCAATATTTTGGCAGGAGAAAATGAACGTGCTTCTCATAAGTAGAAGATGATCTCTTATCTTGGCATCTGATGTAGCTTGTAAGAGATTTCATGGTGCAAGTGCTACCAAACTGCAAAAGGGGAAAAGGTTAGAAGTCAGAAAAATGTGGTGTCTTCAGACTGGGAGAATACAGGCTTTTAAACTGCAGTTGAAGAACACCTGGAGATCATGAACTTTCTGCAGAAGCCCTGACATGTGATGTGTGTGCATGAAAGATGGCTCTGCAAGGTACAGCGGAGGAGGTAATGGGAATTAACAGTTTCAATGCAGCATCGTATAAATGTAATGTGTCTAGCGCTAGAAAGGTCAGCAACATGTAAAAGGGACGCAGTGGAGTGCCATGTTACAGAACTGGAACTGCAGGGCTGTGTGGCATGCAGGACCAGTAGGCTTGGCTGACAGAACCAGCAGTACATAGCTTGACAGGACAAGAGGAAATGGCCTCAAATTGCACTAGAGGAGGTTTAGATTGGATATTAGGAATAATTTCTTTACTGAAAGAGTGGTTAAGCATTGAAACAGGCTACGCAGGGAAGTGGTGGAGTCACCATCCCTGGAGGTTTTAAAAAAACATGTAGATGTGGCACTTCAGGACATGGTCTAGTGGTCATGGTAGTGTTGGGTTGATGACTGGACTTGATGGTCTTAGAGGTCTTTTCCAACCTTAGTGATTCTATGATTCTATTCTATGATTCTACCCATGTCGTTCTGTGTGAGTTTCTGTGCCAGGTATCCCAGTGCTCCAGCTTTCTGTGAGTAGGGCGCTGAACTTAATGCTTCTGGCACCACAGCAACGTGCTCGCTCCATCTGGAGCTGTGCCTAAGTAGAAAAAACAACAGTCACACAAAGCCCTGGGGTGCAGTTTAGGAACTGCTTGCATTCGCAAGCACATCATCTGTCTTACATCAGTTGTCCCAAGGGTATTAGTCTGTCATTAGCAATAAAGGAGAAGATAGGTTTATGTGGCTTCATCACATGGTAAATTCTGTTTTGTAAAGTCAGTCTTTTTGTGTTTTACATCCACTGTAGCATAAAAATGTGAAGAGATAATAACATTGGCCTTATGACAGAGCATTTGTTTTTTATGTGAACTATCTGGCAAATAAAATGCTTGTAAACGCTAGCTTTCCAGGTAAATAGATTTTTATAAATCAGTAAATAAAATAGGAATAATTAACTTGGTACAAAGCCGTAGTTCAGTCTTCAAGTTAACTTTCTCTTATTTCTGTGTGTGAAGATTCCATCTTTATGAAATTAATATTGACATAACCTTCCCAAAATTCCAGTTTCATTTGTACTAGCTGGTGTGTGTAATATTAAAAAGGTGTACAGAGTTCATATACCAGCTATTAATTGTAGTACTCAATATTAAGAAACCACTAGATAAAACTGACAAGATGTATTGTAATTTGAGTCAAGTCTTAGTAACTTCAAAAGAGACTTTATTTTCCTTAGGACATCAGTTCGTGAACTACAGGTTACAACTGCAGACAGGGTTATAACATTTAGAAGAGAGGTCACAAGTCCAACAGGCTTTCAGGTGCAGCAAGAAAGAAACTATATTGGGTTGGTGGCAAAAAGATTTGAGGATTGTAGAGTTGCAAAATAAGAAACAAAGAATGTAAGTAAAAGGCTTCTGTATAACGTAGTAAGTTCTGATGCTTTAACATGTGATTTAAATACAGAAACAATCTGCAGTTAATTTTTAATTATTTTTTTTTAAGGACAGTGAAGCTGATCTTCTTTAACAAAACAGAAGATGACATACTTTGGAGAAACCAGCTAGAGCAATTAGCTCTTAAAGATAAAAGGTATTTAAAAGTCTTGCAGAGAGCAACTTGTCCCATCCCAGTGTATAGGAGAACAAGTCTTGGGGCTTAGACTAACTGTACAGCTTTGGCACAAAGACAGATCCTGATTCTGGAAACTCTTAGCTAAGAACTTAATGAGACCTAGGGAGTGGAAGGAGATGTGCTTATGTTGCTCACAGATGCAAAGCAGCGGAGTACGTCCTTGTGTTCTGTAGGCCCATAGGAAGCCCGGGATTTGATTTGACAGTGTTTAATAGATGTTTATTGGAGATGATATGTTAGATGATTGTTAAGACTGTCTGAGAAGCTTTTTGAAGGTGAAGAAAATTAGCCTTAGCGACAGAAAGTACAGATATGCAAAGAGAAGCACAGAAGCGATAGAGAAGGATAGTGTATCCTGAGAGCAACATTCTGACTTTAGAGGAGTCTTGAAAAGTGTCTTTGGTGTCACTTAATTGTGAAAATGTTTATCTAGGAATTCAAAGTTTAAATTGGGCCTGTTACTTTAATTTTTACTTACTGTCCAATTGTTGCATTTTTTTCCTCAGTTACAATGTAATTGTGNTGCCAAGAGAAGCACAGAAGCGATAGAGAAGGATAGTGTACAGGTAATATCAACTTCGTTCAGTAGGCCAGAGTTCTGTCAGGAGACAGAAATATTGTGTTGTCTTTTAATTTCAGTACCTTTTCTTTATCACTAGATAAATTGTCACCGCCTAGATTTATATATGATAGAAGTACATTTTGGTTATGCTTACTTAATTCTTAGTTGAATTTGTATGAACAAATTAATTTCGCTTGTTCCTTCACAACACCAAAGTGAAAAATCAATATTTCGTAACCTGGTTTGTCTGGTGCATTCAAAGCTTCATAGTCTAGACGTTGTGCAAATTTACAGTAAAAACCCTTTCTCCCTTTCAATAGGAGCCTGATACAAGCGTGCTTGTTTTTTTACTCAGTAACTGCTGTTAGTGAGTGTCTGAAACTGTGTTAGTATTTTCTCATTAATGAAATTGTACTGACATTTTCACAAGTTAGGCTAAGAATTCTTACTTCACTACTTGTGCATTGAGCTACACCAACGTATGCGTACGTGAAAAATGGAACAGTAAAAACGTGCTTTAGTATCTTAATTGGTACCAGATGCTGTTCTTCAGAAGGTGAAATATACAGCTAAAACTTTCAAGATGGAAAGACTGGGTTAAATGATTGAATGGATGATACTGGAGGAGATTTGACTGACCTGATTGGTAGGAACAACTAAATGTCTGTGAGATTTGGTACTGCGCAGTGGGAGGTGAGCAGGACAGGAACGTAATCATAGGAAACATCAGTGACTCAGTCACTACTGTCTTGTGTAACACATTTCTAACCAGTGGTGATATTTATGAAGTATCCTTCTGCTTACCAGGTTTGAGGTTCAGTTCATTCTTTCACAACCAACAAAGGACTGGGTGGGTAAACAGGGGAAGATTTCTTCATCTCTTCTCTCTGAATTTGTGAAAAGAAGCAGAAAAGACTCCAAAGTGCTTATCTGCATCTGTGGTCCAACACCTTTTACAGAACAAGGAGTACAGTGAGTATTTTAAATGATGAACTAGAGAACGAGGAACTTTAAAAAAAGTTTTATCATCTAACCAGCCGTGATGTTTCTGACTTTGTAGTCTTTCAAAAATGGCCTTATATTTTCTGCTTTGCAAGAATACTTTTTAAATTAAAAAGAAGAGAACAAAAAATTAAAAACCCCATCTAGCATCATACTTGAGTATTTTCAATGTGTAGCTGAGTAAATATCATAAATATGTAAATATTGCAAGCTCTAGTAAGTTGTCCAAAACTTTCTAAGAGCATCTCTTTAACAATGACAGTTTTTTTCCCTCAAGGTTTTAGATGGTGCTTTTAATTTGATGTTCACAGAAAAGTTGCTGGAATGGGAAATGAGTTTTCTGTGTTGGTGTGAGCTTGACAAGTTATGAAAAGTAAAATTCAAAGCAGCTGTTCTGTCATGAGCACTTAGCTCAATTTTTTAATGCATTTATTTACGTCTGTACCATTACTTTTTATATGCCATCTATTTAAAGATAGAAGGCCCTCCAACTCTTTTTGCCCATCTTTAAAATATTGAACCAGTGTGGACATCACATGCATTTCTGCAGCCATGCTGAAATCAGGTGCATGGATCTAATGGAGGGTGGAATTGAGTAGTAATTATGCTACTTCTTGAGAAATCTGAGATAATTCCAATGATATCTGTATTTATTTTCAGAATTTTTTTTCAGTATCCTAAAAGATCATGTAGTATATGTGGGCTCCTGGGCAGGGATTGTTTTCTAAATGTATTTGCAAAGGAAAACTTCATTGTGCATGTCTGAATAAAAACAGCATAGCGGTGCAGAAGTTAAGCCTCAGCTATGTCTGTGGTGGGTTTTGGGTTCCAAATACTAATATTACAATCTTGATTTCTGACTTTCAGATATTTGAAGGATCTTGGATACTCCCAAGAAGAGATACATGCTTTTACTGCATAAACCCATATGAGGATTTCAATGTTTGTTTGTATAATCCACTATTATTTATTTATCTTCATGTATTTAAATAAGTGAGAAGCAATTTTGTAGGGCTTGAAATTTCACACTTGGTACCAAACTGTTTCTTGGAAGAAATGCGTCTTTGAAAAAATTTTATACTGTGTTTTATCTTGTTTTTTGTAAATATTTTGCTAATACTGAAGTCATCAGGGTATTAATTTATTGTAGAGGCAAGCAAAAATGTATAGTGCACATTATGTAAGGTGTTTCATGTTGTTGGTTCATGGGAATTCTTAAATTTGTGACAAGCACTGATTTGGGTTTTGACTTGAAAAAGCTTATTTCTTACTGTAAAAAGTCTTAAGAGCAATACTGTCTGAAATTAAATATTGCACTGTAACTCAGGTAACCGGTCATTGAAAAATGTTCTTTTTCATCTGATATGCCTATTTGACTTGCAAGTGATCCAAATACATTTTTGTCTTTGTAAACAAAGAATACCTTTGGTAAAATACTAAATTTGCATCAAATAATAATAAAATGATAATTTTACATTACTGTATGCATTTTTGCAAATTTTTTTTAATTTTCAGTTTATAACATCCTGCAGAAAGGTTTGCACAAGCTTAGGACACCAGCTGAGACCTCAGAACAGAGGTACAGAGTCTTGGTCCCCAACAAAACTTTCTACATGACCTCACTGATAGCAGGCATCTCTTGTCATTAGACATTCTGAAGGTAAAAACACGACAGCTTATGGCCTGCAGATACCCGCATTAGGGCCATAGGAGTACCTAAAAATATTTGAGAAGTTGTAGTAGTATTAAATGAGGTTGTCTGAATCAGTAGGGTTTTTTTACTCCATTATCAAGAGTTACTATGAGGCAGTAATCTGCTGTCTAATAGTGGTTTGGAGAAAAAGGCAGAAAAGCAGCTACCTCCCTTCTAGATGGTGTCACTAATATCTGTAGGTATTGTTTCGTATGACATCTAGCGCTGTTTACATCCTCCTGTTGTGTTGAGTGGGTATTTCTTCTTTCTAAGAAGCCACGCTTGTGGTTTTGGCACTAATGTTTCAGCATTCATGAGAAATGTTTTAACAATACCCTTTAAAAAGGTTAAATTGCTCTCTGACAGTGACTGGCTATGCTAAACTGAGCCGTCGTCTCTTCAGTGCCCTCTCGTTTATTGGACTGGAAGTTATAAAAGGATCTGGTTGTCAGTCACTGCCCATAGGTCATAAGTTATTTCAGAAGAGGCAGTGGTAATGTCATCATTGTGTCATCTGGAAGGATCTAAATGTTTCCAGTTACAATTTTGCAATGCATTATCTGTGAATATTTGTACTACAAAGCTCTGAACTGTTCTGCTGAGCAGAAACTTCAGTACTGTGCTGGAAAAACAAAACACTCCTTGAATTTTATGACATTTTCTGTCATAAATGCAAGAATACTGTGGTGTCTTAAAAACATATTTTGATACTGATGAGTAAACCTTACATCTTCCATAGGATACTGAGGAATTTCTCACGTTCTGCTCACCCAAGACCTGATGGGGATGGTCTCCTGTGTAAAATAATTTCATTAATTGCCTCCCTCTCAGGCTTTTTAGTTTCAGCAGGTTACTTTGCCAATATTCTGCCCCTTCTGCTTTGGTTGTTGTTATCTGCTCTTATCCAGGAGGCCAAAAGGAAGCCTTTTGGGTAAGTGGCTGTTGTGACACAGTACATCAATGACTTTATCCTTTGCCCTAGGACATAGGCCATATATGTTAATAGATGATGACTTCTTGAAGGCTTCATGCAGTCTAGGTGGTGATCATGGATGTGGAACTACTTCAGAGTAGCTTGTGAAGTCTGCAGTTATTGTGCATCCCCTTTGGTTTCTGCAAGCTTGTTCCCAATCTAGAGTACTATTGGTAACTGCTGTTTACAGTTGCAGCTTGAAGTGAGTTGTGATTTTGGAGGCTTCGGGACTGTCATCCTGAAGAAAGAAAGACCCTGACGCAATCAGTTATGTTCACTGTCGTAAGGCACGTGGATCTTAAATACCTTAAATATGAAGCAAGGAAAACAACCAAATGGGTAGCTGTCCTTGCAGATCCAACAAGATGTTGAGTACAGAGGTGGTCTGCTGTGGTGGTTCTTCCAGGTCAAATCTCCATGTGGCTGGAGCAATTCCTGCATTACAAAACTGCAACACCCACCTTACTTTAAAAGATGTGCATAAACTTCACGTGTCAGTGATCTCTTAACTGCAGTGGCTCGTGCTACATGCAGTTGAAATAGTTTCTTCTCCTCCCTCACAGGTAGGTCTATTATCAATATCTTAGAAATACATCTGCCTTTTACATGAGACTGCTGCATCCTGATTTTGCAGTTTTAACAAACGGCCAGAACCAAACTAAAACATAAACCTGCCACACAGATTTGTGGAAGTTATGGCCACAAAATCTACATGTTAAACCACAGTTTAAATGGGAGTTCTCAGAACAAACTATTTTTTATGAACTCAGTCTCATAAAATGCTGTTGTAGAAGAGTGATGCATTTCCCCTCTCTCATTCTTCTCTTGTACATAGGTCTGTAATGTGGCTCTTTGAGCTGCGTGGTTTGGAAAAAGGAGAATAGTCCCCAAATGTTTTGATTCCACCTAGTCTTCATTGCTGTGACCTTGTCAAGAATGATATCCATATGGTGATTCCTTCTATACCACCCTGAGAAGACCTCTTTAAACATTATATTCTACATTTCTAATTGGGAAAACATCTATTGAAGGATCTTTTTGAAATAATTGAAATCCAGAACACATACAAGTGTGTAGTTGAGAGCAGACATAATTTGACATATCTGGTGGAGTTAAGTTTGTTTCCAAGTTCTGAAGTGGACTTCCTGGTGAGATGAGCAGAGTTGCTTGTTTCCCCCAAGACAGGCTCTCAAAACTTCAGGCACTTAGAGGATTTTTAAGATATAATTTAGGATGAATTGTCACAGTTCTTAAAAGCCTCTGATTTCCTTTGAAGTTGTGAATAGATCTCTTATTACTCATAACTTGCTTTGCACGAGTAGCTTAGCAACAAGTGGCCATTTGACATTATCTCAACTTTCTAATCTAGATGTGATACTATTTGTTAAAAGTGGCTGAAGTGTAACTTTTAAGTTTTACTTTTATTGTTCTAATGCTTGAAAGACTTGTTGCAGATTGTAATAAATTTCCAACATGTTTCACGTCAGGCTGAACATCTAAAATCAAGGCTAATTGATATTAACAAGTGAGATTTATTTTTTTTTTTTAAGGCAGTGATGCTTATATCTACTTGTTTGTGTTTGGTAGCATCACAGCCTTATGTGGCTGTTAAAATGGAGCTGCTGACAGTCTGGTTTTCTCTTGTAATTAATCTTCATGGCTGATGGTGTGATCGAACACACTCCTGCAAATCTTCTGCATTCCTGTGTGAGCTGGTGTTTATAAAGTGTATTGCAAAGCAGCTTCTGTGACTTTATGCCAGGGAAGTGAAGTACTTCTGATCTTCAGTTGAGTGCTTCCCACACAGATCTTTAATACGGTTCTGCAGAAACTTTGGCTGGGAGAGTCTGCTGGAGATGTGGTAGGGTCTCTGCCCTCGTGGGCTTTCCAGACCTGACTGGACGCAGCCCTGTGCAGGCTCTTCTGGACTGGAGACTTCCTGAGGCTGCATCTTCCTGAGGTTGTTTCACAACCACATTGTCATTTGATTCTCTGACTGTGTGTGCAGACTTCCTTGGTCATGTTAGCAAATCCTGTTAATCCAAAGTTCGGCTTCGTGCAGATTCTGTTGTTGAAGAGCATAACCCACCCATCACATTCTGAAGACCACTTACCTCCTTTGTTTGTCATAATTTTTTACACATGTATTCACTTCACCTGTCGTTTTGCAGTAGGGATGACAGCAGCAGTAGCTGATATTTCCCTTGAGCCACTGAAGTGTTGTAGCCATATGTGTGTTTTTGTAAATTAATCACGAGCATCTTTGCCTATGGTTTTGGACAAAATCTGTACATTTGGATACCTGAGTATCCAGCAGGTTTTTTTTTCCGTACCATCCCTGTATTTATGGTATGGTAGCTAGTCTACTTGGGAAGAATTACATTCATTTTTTAATGAATGAAGGAGGAATTCTTATGACTTAAGAGTTGTAGGGATGTTCTTTTTAAATACCTGCAAATCAGATTAAGACTATGTATCATATTTAATGGTTTTAGAGGTAGAAATAATTATTAGAAGGTAGAGAAGTATTCTTTAGGGAAATTTGAATTGTGAATGCATTTTTTAGTAATTTTCTCTTTGCTGAAAGTAGCAGAACATAGGTACTGTTTATGTATGCTGCCAATGGGTTTTTACAAGAGGAAATCCTAATAGACCAGAACTAGATGATTAGAAATTACAGGTGAAAGCTTGCACAGACAGTAATAATCAAGTAACATAGCTGGAAAGCGATGTGTTAGTTCATACCAAACTATACTTACCTGTCACAAATAAGGGGGGAAAAGCCTTATCAGTGAAGTCACTGGACTCAGATGAAGAGTTTTCCTTTTTGCACCTCTGTGCTGTGGACAACTCTGCTCAGTGAAGCACTTTGAGGAGGTCATTTAGCTCCTTAAACTAGTGCTTTTTCATCTGTTTCTTCTTCTAAGTTCTTTACCACCATGAGTTGATTCAGCTCGCCAGGAGGAGTGAGATGAATGTCAAGGCTGACACAAGGGGAAGGTGAAGTACGTAGCCGGGGTTGCTCAGATACTCATAGACAGTGTTTGTTAAAAAAGAAAATGTGATTTAGCGGGCACTTGGCTCACAGACTGCCCAGTGAGGACAGTCAGTTGCTGACTGGATGGTGACAAGAGTCTCTCTTGCTGGGCTTTGCAGCAGCGCTATCAGCTGAACCAGGTGAGGCTCTCAAAATTGGTTCCGCTCAGTTCTTGTAACCTATGGTCCTGCGTGAATGCTCCAGAACGTGCATGATGCGTTGCTATTGATTGTCTTCAGACAAAGCATCTCTTAAATATCTTAACTATGCAGAAAAGACTCTCCTTGGTCTTACATTACTGTTTTTATAGGAATAATTAACTATTTACAAACACCTGTGTACAAGTTGATCAGTTCCGTAGCAGGGACCGTGTCTGATGTTACTCAGCTTGTTGAAGCACACAAACTGGCAGAGATACAGTGGGAGCTGCCTGGGGGAATTTCAAGAACAGACTTAAATTCCCATCCACCAAGTCCTGTAAGGACAAGTCAGTTGTGAGGGTTCAGTTACAGAGGTTCAAGTGCATTGGGTGTGCACACAGGTATTGATACCCTGCTGCACCACAACTGTAATTAAAAGTTAATCTAATTGTCATCCTTGTAACTGAGAACAGATGTGCTATAGCTCTTGCCACCCCCTGGTCAGGCAGAACCTGTCCTCTTGGCAGCAGCCAATTTTTAGCTGAGATGGCCCCTTCACCAAGCTCATCTGAGGCTTTCCCAGCGCCAAGATCCATGGTCAGAGACTGATCAGTTCATCACAAACCCAGGAAGAGTTTAATTCCAAAGAGTTAAAGGTAGAAAAACTAGCAGGAGGCAGGGAAATGCAATATATGTTCTGCTTTTTAGTTGTGCTCTTATCAATGGCACTTTTTTGTATGCGTGTGAGGTGGCCTGCAGTTAGATAAAGATCAGCATGTGTTTTACACACAAAACAATTACCTCTGCTCATAAAAGCACTAATTTGTGGCAGTTTTTTTTTTTCTTTGTAGGATGATGTTGACATGACTGTTTTTGTCAAGTTGAGATATTTTCCTATTCTTTCATCCATACACATTGTTACATGTTTAAAAGTTAGGGGGGAAATGACAAGGGGAAAAAAAACCAAACCCAACGTATAAAAACCTTAAACACATTACAGTCCAGAGTTTTGACTGCCTATCTTAAGAATCTTCCCAGAGCAGAATTCAGCTTGAAACTGAGATGCCTAAAATGAGGTGCCTGCAGCTGAGCTAGGTTTCTGAGCTCCCGTTGTAATCGCTAGAGCTCAGAGCAGCACAGCCTGCGCAAGTCAAAGAAGTTGCTTCAGCTGAGCTGAGTGGGGGATTCAGGGTGCTCAGTGCCGTTTGAGATGTTCAGTGGCAAGCCAGACCTACATAAAGGGTCTTTTTTGGTTTGTTTTGGTTTTTTTCCCTTTGGTTCATGCCTGTCAGACAATGTTTTCTGCACATCCGAAGTCCAGCTGGCTGCCTAAATCTCCTGTCTTGTTATTTAGGTCGTTGATCCCTGGTGATGTAAAGTAATAACATCTAATTAGAACTGAAGCAGTGATTTTTTTCTAAGTGTACCTGTCATCTGGATGTATCCATTGGAATCTTTCTGTGACAATACTTACAAAGGGCTGTGAAATCAATCAGGTTTAGGTTTTCTTTTTCTTTTTTTCTTCCTATTTTTTTTGTAACTGTCTTTAATGCAAGCTTTTCCTGTATATTTTTATTTTTTAAAATTAATAATTATACACTACTAAAAGATTAACAGTTTTATGATTTTCCTGATCTTACTTTAAATGATCTTAATAACAGACATATTTTNTCTCAGGGCAGCCCGTTCCAGTGCTCTATGACACTCATGTGAAAGAATTTTTTTCTAATATCCAACCTAAATCTATCTTTTCCTAGCTTAAAACCGTTGCTCCTTGTCCTATCACTACAAACCCTTGTGAATAGACCTTCCCCTGCCTTCCTGTAGGCCCCCTTCAGGTACTGGAAGGTCAGTATAAGGTCCCCCTGGAGCCTTCTCTTCTCCAAGCTGAACAGCCCCAACTCTCTCAGCCTGTCTTCATATCCTTAGCAAGAATAATCTTGCTTCATTTTATTCCTTTCCACAAGTATATAAATCTGTTCAGAGCAGGGGTTATGTGATTTTTCCTAAGCTAGCACCATAAACGTGGATTGAAAAACACCCAAACTCTCTATACCCCAGTCCCACATTTCAACTTTTGAGCAGATACTGTAAATACGAAAATTGTCAATCACTGAGGGAAAAATACTTAATTCATGTTTGTATAGAGCTGCCTTTGTGTGTGCGATCAGTGACTTCTAGTCAGAGTCCAAATTTACTTAGTGCTAGGCCAGGGTAAATATTCCCTGGGTGTCTCTTCATACAGTCCTATGCGTGTGCAACACATAGTCTCCCCTCTTAGTTAACTACATGCCTTTCATTCTTTGATTTTCCTTTTATTGGCCAAATTTCATGCTTTCCCAAGCTGAAGTTTCCATGCAGGCCTGGGTGCTTTGTTCCTATAGAAACAGGTGACTTATCTTCACAAAAACTGGGCATGCCAAGTTGCTGTGGCAACACAGGTAAGAAATTCTACTAGAATTTCTTGACACAGAAGAAATTCTTCTGTGGGGGGAGAGACTTGAAATTTTAGCAGAGGAATAACTTTGTGCTGCTCAAATTGACTAGACTGTTAGTCATGCAAGAGAAGCTTTTGCCAATGTATATTTAAAACCAGGTATATTCATTAAAGCTCAGTATAATAAGATGTTTCTCCTCACTGAGTCAGAGGAAGCGCCTGGCTCATTCCCAGTAAAGATGCAAAAAAGTTCCTAAACCAGTTGACCAGCTTAGGATGGGGAGAAGAAGGCCGCCTTGCTTCCCCTTCTGCCATTGTTGATCTCTTTGAACTCTCTCTCTTCTCTATCAAACACAGGTTAGTGCAGTAAGCAAAGCAAAATTCTGAGCATTAGCTCAAAAAAAGGTGAAGGGGAGACAAACCACTGTGGAGAGGAGGCATCTGCTTCAGTTAAAGTTGTGAAAATTATACCCCAAATAGTGATCGTTGCAAGGAAAAGCCATGCAGGAGAAGCTGTTCCGCATTGGTGCCGCTCCATTGCATGCTCCAAGATGGCATAAGGAAGATGTGAGTGACAGCTCTAAACGTCAGCTGTTTGGGAGATGAAAGGGAAGAAATTATAGCCAGGAAGGTGTTGTGCCAGTTCAGCCATCATCATTTTATGCTGCCATCAGTTGCCTGATCACACAGGCCAACACTGAACTCAGCAACATCCCCTCAGAAGTCTTTCAAACAATCCTGCCATAAATTCCTGTGGGCCCAGCTCCTCCGCTGCCTACCGTTGTGTCTGGCATCGCCTGCTGGACACAACAGACAGAGATGGCTCCCTCAGTGGCCCTTCACATGGAAGGACACCACCATGAGAGCTCAGCAAAATGCAACCAGCCCCAGTGGAAGCTTCTGGTTAATATAATCCTGGCCTTGCCCACCACCTCAACCATGACCACCTGGGTGAGGGCAGAGGCACAGGTGGCCAGGTTCTGCCTCTGGAACATGAAGCCAATAAGAAAAACAAAACATTCTGCTAGGCTGTGACTCATTCACAGGTCAACTCCAACTTGGGACCCACAGCTCAGGCCCCAGCACTTCAGAAGATTATAATCTAAGGGCTTCGGTGGACTGTACAATGGAAAAAAAAAAGCCTTTACTGTGTTGAATGTTCCATAAAGTTGTTAATTCTCTAAATGATGAAAGGCCTCCACAGATGCTTTTAGACCACTGGGAGGAGAAAGAAAAGAGGGTACATAAAAGGTAACTGTGTTGAATTTTTGGGGCAAGACTTCTAGGAATTAGGAACTTGAAGGTAGGTACTTAAGTGCAGACGCAGGAAACCTAACTTTAAGAGGCACAAAGAGCAGCTGAGCACCTCAGTGCCCACCAGTTTGAGCAATTGTCATGTGTGTCTTAAGGAAGAGGTATCTCCTACCTCCACAGCAAGCTGAATCAGTGTTCAAAAGTGCGTCCGATGCCTCTGGTAGCTCAGGCTGTTTGGAACAGTGGGGTTTGCTCCTAAATGCCACAGTCACTGTGAGTTTTAAGTAAAGCGGTCTTCACCTACCCTCTACCCTTAGCCATTCAACAAGATGAATGAATAAAACCAAATTAGATTCTATATGGCAGCATGTTCGAGTCCAAAAAAGTGTTTAAATAACCATCTTAATTCCATCTACTGTCCATTCAAGATTTTACACTATTCCTCCTAGGAAAAATAAGTCTACTAAAAGGACTTCTATACAGTTGCTTAATTAACAATGTTCTTTTTCAGTGCAGAAATATCTGTCAAGAATACTGAATATTGAAATCTTAAATAATAGATTTCCTGGGTAGTAAGACCTAGATGCAGAGATTCCTCTGCATATTTTGAAACCAGTGAAACAAGTTTAATAATTTAATATCTTCCCAGTTGTTTTCTCGCAAACTGTAGAAAACTTGCCAGCAAAGCTTCAGAGTTTATGTGCTGAATTACTGCTGTGTCCTCTTCTTGAGAAACAGCCAGAGACTTGACTGGCCCTCCTAAGCTTGCATCCTGGAAACCACATAGCTCTGCAGACCCTGCTTTGACTCTGTTCAGACTCTTAATGTGAGGGATACGAGCGCTATGGGCCTGGGACTCCACTAAATTTGGACTTTGTGAATGCAGTAAAGATGGACCCTGCCAAAATGCTTTTGCAAACCTTGCACCTCCTCTTGCATCTACTGAAGAGTGGCCTGTTGTGTAAGAAGTGCAGGGTTTGTCTCACAGACCTCAGGGGCTGGGGGCCAATGCATACAGGTGAACTTGCAGAGTGTGCCAGCTCCTGCAGCAAGCCAGTTTGCAGAACAGATGTTTGGCCCACCATATGCTCTGATTTAAGCAAACCACTTATCCCTCCAAAAGAGCAAACCTAGGGGATTTTCAGTCATGTAACTCTGGTCTTCCCCTAATTGGAGTAATCTTGTTTTCATGTTTCTTTTGGTTGATGGTGCAAGCAGCTACCAAGACCTTATCAGGTGTTTTATTCACATTAAAAAAAAACCAAACCAAGCAACAAAACAAAAACAAGCCAACAAAATTAACCGTTTTCAATGTGAACCTCTGAGGTATTTGTTGCCTTTTGAACTCATCTCCTTGATTCTCACAAGGACGATTTGAGAGATTTTTTACGAATTATACTGTTTACCTAATATTAAGTGACAAATTCTAGGGAATTTCAGTAGTGGAGTTTTTTGTCTCCTTGCCTATGCAGGACTGAATCCTCTTAAGTGGCTAAACCAAATTGGGGTAGACAAGAGCTGCTGAAAGGGCTTCATGTGCTGCGTGGGAGAGGAGGCAGACTGGACTGGCTGGGCAGTCCACCATGGTCTTGGAGTTGTATTAATCCCCTTTCAGAAGGAAATAGTTTTTACCTTGCTTCTCCTTTTTTTTGCAGGACAGGGTATTGAAAGTGGTTAGGATCTTCTATGACCTTTAGTTTGGATGAAAGGAGTTTATTTATATTTGAGATGTAGCCTCTCAAAAACTCCTCTTGAGAGGACCTGTGATCAGGCCTTCACAATAGTGTCCTGCAGAACCACAAATGGTCAGTGAACAAGGGCAAGGAAGGGAATTCTGTATCAATAACATACCAGTTCCTGCTTATAGAGGAAGTTTGGTGAATTGTTTTTCAGACTTGTTGTTTATACATCACTTTGTCCAGTGAGACTAATCTCTAGCTTAGCTTACCTCATCAGTGCTGTTGTCTCAGCTTGTCTCTCTGCACCTACTCCCTCTAATTTAAGGGTTCCAATGACCTCATATACACGAATGTAACTTATATGCTCCATAACACTAATGACTTGTGTCTCTCTGTCCTCTGTGCCTAATGCTGTGCTCACCATTCCCCTCCGTACCGCTTTCCTCTGCTCCACGTTGCTCTCTTCCCTTTCCCCTTAAGCTGAGTAACTAATGAACAAAATCAGTTAAATTCAGATCAACCATCTCAAATTTCAGCTTGAAGTCTCCTCTTTCTGTTTCAGACGTAAAGCTGGTGTGCCTTCATTTTTCCTTGTATTTTAGTTTGTCACAGATAAGAAATAGTATCTCCAAGCAAATCACATCTTGTTAAGATTGAAAAAACCCCCACAACCCTTTAGCACATGTTGAGGACATAAGAACATGGTGTCTTGCCTATGCAAAGGAGACATGTGCCAATGTGTCTCTTGATAAGACCTCGTAATGAAGATGTAGCTTATCTTGGTGAACGCTTAAATCCATGTAGCATTCCCTGTCATTCCCGTAGTAAAATAAGAATAATTTTGTAATAAAATGCGTCAGTGTATCTGTGGCTACTAAAGAGTTTTTCCCAGCCCAAAAAATAATTGCTTCGGAAAATAATTTTTTAAACATTCAAAACTATTAAAGATCTGGAAACAAAACTGGTAAGCAGAGTCCAAACTTTTCATGTAGTCTCTTCCTGATTATTACTATGACTACTTCAACATTAATGCAAAGAAAAATTGAGTGCGGCTCCTTTCCCTTTTCATCCTTTGCCAGAAGTGAAGAAAGCCCATGAATCCTGCACACAATTGCTTATTTTTCAATTGGAAATTCTAAGCTTGTCTATTCTTAAAGGTAACAGAAAAATTAATGAGATCTGTATACTGCAAGCTAAGGATGATCAAAAATGACTGCTTGAAATACATTTTCATCAATTATTAACCTTTTAATGACTATTTGTACTATGAAGACTCGTTTCAGCTTCATCAGCCCATCAGTTGCCACTGAGAGAACTTAGGGTGAACTCTACCTTGATATCCCAACATATCCTCCAGCAAAATCGAGCAGCAGATTTAATGCTCCTGGTTTTGTCTGCGCTGAGTCATAGTGGTTGGTTTTGTGGTGTCATTGAACTGTAGTTGTTACACCAGAAGCCATAAACTGAGACTGATGGACAGCTTGGATTGTGCTAAAACAGTTTAATCTGTTAAAAAGCCAAACAGTGTATCAGAGCAAGACAGAGATGTGTCCTGACCTGACAGGCAAGCGGTACGCACCAGAGCTTTTCTTTAAGGTGTCTGGCTTTGATTCTCAGTATTAGTTTCTGTAGTCCAACCCTGAAACCAAGTTTATGCCATGAACCTGGAAAATGCATGTAGCCTTGCCTCTGCATACAGCAGAGATCCCTCTGACGGCATGGGATGTGGGTTTCTTGCCAGTTGCAGGGGGTTTTTTTTGACTTTCACAGCATGGCTGTATAGCAGTTCAGTAATTAGTGAGTTATCTATGCTCCCCAGAGCATAGGTAGATATAGCAGTATAAGCAAGAGCTCCCTTTGACTTGAGGAAATTAAGAAATAATTGCCAAAATTGATTTGCTACCCTAATCCTGTAAAAACTGGATAGTTACCATAGTAATGAAAGTGTTGTTTGGCATAAGAGAGGAAACAGCTGGACCATGCCATGGGTGGTTTGGAACAACACTCAGTACAGATTTCCCTCACTGGGAATAAAGCCAACAGAAGAATGTCATGTTTAATAAAACAGGACACTGACAAGACCAGAGTACGCCTCAGGTGGGCAAAATGCTAGAGGAAGAGGCACGGAACACAATTTTTTTTTGGTATTCCACCCACAGTTGTATTGCTAATGGCACGCAGCGGTTTTGGCAGTCCAGCCGGCTTCCTAAGTGAAAGCGAGTTTCTTTTATTTCCTCTTTCAGTTGGCCTGGTATTGTGGCACTGTTTGCAAATAAATTTTATGTACTCAGGAGACTATGAGTGTGAGGCAAGTTCAGAATTTATATCCTTTTAAGTTGTATACAGTGAAACCCAAATACAGTGAATTTTTACTCAATAAATAATACACTTTTTAATATATGCATTTTTATACATGCTCTAAATCTATACATTTTTTTAATGCATTGGAATCTCCTCTTGATAAAGCTGTTAAGAGTTAATCTAATTCTGAGCATGGCAACAGTGCTTGTGAATTGTGCGTTGGGATGCTCGCGCAACCTAAACACTAGCAAAAGGAGCTGAGAGACCAAGGCCCAGAGAAGTGGGATTATCTGTATCTATTAATGTGTGCTGCTTGACAGGTGAGCATGTGCCTGGTGCGGGATAAATCCATCACTTGGGCACAGGGGTTTCTCATTTCCTGTAACACATTGGGAGGTGACTGATCCTGCAACTGGAGAAAGTTCCTTTGTTTAGGCTGGGACTCTGTACGCATTCAGCTCAACGCCCGTTGAGTCCAGGAAACAAGAGTTACCCCCACTCCAATGGGGTTTTCCGACCTTGCTGGTATTTTGCAAGGCCACAACATCAGCAGGACATACCTCTTTCATCTTCAGTCCTGACCTTCTGCTCATAGCCCAGATTTAAAGCTAGGTTCAAAGAAGATGCTTCAGTCTTCTCATACTTCCATCATCAAATTGGCTACTTGTTCCTCACAAAACAGAAAACTGCTGACCATACCTTGCCCAGCAGGTACTATGGAGCTTTGCCAGGATGCTAAGAACGTAGGAGCCCTCTGACAGCATGCAGGCTACAAATGGCTTAGTCTACTTCTATGTCCATGAGTCATGCAGGCTGAGACTTGCATCCTGTCAGTGAGCTTACCCAGCCAGCAACTAAACACCACAGAGGTGCTCTCTCACTCCTTTGCCCTTCCAGCGGGATGGGGAGGATAATTGAAAAACAAAAAGTAAAACTTCTGGTCTGACATAAAAACAATTTAATAAGTAAATATATATATAATAAAATATAGTAATAATAATATTAACAAAAAGGAACGTAACAAAAAGAGAGAGAAATGAAACCCAAGAGAAGACAAGTGATGCACAATGCAATTGCTCACCACCCGCTGACTGATGCCTGAGCAGCGATCAAACCCTCCCAGCCAGCTGCCCCCAGTTTATATACTGAGCATGATGTCCTGTGGTATGGAATATCCCTTTGGCTAGTTCAGGTCAACTCTCCTGGCTGTGCTCCCTCCCAGCTTCTTGTGCACCTCCTCACTGGCAGAGCACGGGAAGCTGAAAAATCCTTAACTTAGGATAAGCACAACTTAGCAACAACTAAAACATCAGTGTGTTAGCGGCGTTATTCTCACACTGAATACAAACCACGGCACTTGTACCGGCTACTAGGAAGAACATTAACCCTGTCCCAGCCTAAAGCAGGACAGGAACCAAGCCCCAGGCAAAGATTTGGGTAGAAAGATGACGGGTAGTCTCTTGGGAAGAGGGTCCTTGAAAACAGCCACGTTGCAGAGAAGACCTCTCCCCCAGGCTTGTTCAAGACTGTTTCTGTTAGCCCAAAGAAGGTAGTTAATGCTGCTTCTCAGCAAAGCTGCCTGTCTTGCTTCTGCTAGAAATAAACATTATTCAAGACTTTTCTAGAGCAGCTGTTGCTGCTAGATATGATGGAAGGTAAGGCTGGCTCACACTTCTTTGGCATAGTTTTCAGAAAGGGATGTCCTGACCAAATACAGACTCAGCCTATGTGTTATGTACCTCAGCAGATGCTTTGGCCTCAGACTCTTGGAAAAGCAAACTGAGATACAATTGGCTTAGCCTACTTCTATGTCCACTAGCCATCCACCTCTTAGGAACTAGAAGATGCTCCTGATCACAAGGTTTAGTGAGTGAACTCTTCTTTCCAACCCAGGTTTGTGTGTTGCAAAGTGATGAAAACAGCTTTAGCAACAGTGGCACCAAGCAACTAGAATATGAACTCCTAGGCACTGGAAAAAACGACTTCTGGCTGATGCTGTGATAGTGTCTATCATAGTTCTTGTGAAACTGCTTGGTTTGAAAAATGGTCCTTCTTTGAAATAAGAAACCTATTAGACACTAGTGAGCAGGGCAGCACCCTTAAATGCAGGAGACCTTCAGTCCCTTCTGCTTGTGGAGGAACAGGATTGTCATGTCCTGCTTCTCAAAGCAGTCCTGGCCACTGAGCTGTAGGGCAGCAGTAACTAACCGGTGACCTTAAAATGGTCCAAGTGTGGCTTCTATCCTGGGACTCTGCTGGCTTAGACGAGGAGAGCTATGTTTAGGTGAGGCACCATGGCTGTGACGCCTTAGGGGATGCAGTGTTCCCTCACCTGGTGCCTTTTTGAGAGGGGCTGGATTCATGTGCAGCTATGGGATCATCAGCTAGCTCCTTTCCTGCTGAGCACACTGATTCTGGTGGATCCTTTTTGAAGAAACACAATTGACCGTATAGATGTCTATGCTGGGACTGAACGTACTACCCAATCTGGGTGGTAGTTAAAGCTACAATGAAACAACAATGGGCGCTTCAGAACCCTTATCTGGTTGACTTAAGTTCTTCAGTATCTGTCACTTACAGAAGTGTGGACTTGAAAATAATGCCCATTGTCTTATTAGTAGCTTGGGATGATTTCATATATTGGTGGAGGTGAAGGGTAGCAAACACTTTTTTCCTTCTCTCTTCCTCCCCCATCTCAACCTTCACTCAAGGAAGAGAAGGAATGGCAGCATAGCAGAGAAATACAGATGTTGAGGAAAACATGAACTTGACACAACCCCCAATTTCAGAGTGCCTCAGAGCATTGCTTGAAAAAAATGCCAAAATAACCAGAGAAAAGCACTGAGCTAAATATTTCAACCAGTGGGTGTTATTTTGCTGACATGTTCACAAGTATGCTTAGAGATGGGAATGTGATGCTCCAAGAAGTGTTTTAAAAAGAAAATGAAACTGGTATGAAATTCTATAACGTGTCTGCAGAAATCCAGGGGTGATGCTAAGGTGCAAAATGTTACTGTCTTTCTTCCTTTGGTTTCAATGAGCTGAAGGTCAGGCCCTGAATGCATGTTCTCCTGCTGTCATCTAGGCCTGCAGGGGACTCTTCTGATGAACATAAGCAGTAATTCTCCTTCCCCTCTTCCCATTGCCAATAGGCAAAACTATTTTTGACATGACAGAATTTAATAAAATTGCTAATTTGTTTCAGATCTCCCCTGCTTCTTTTGTAAACATGGTGTTTTTTTTCAAGACTAGACTGCTGTCGAAAACAAATCCCAAACCTGTTTTTTAATAAAAACTACCCTGTTTGGGGTAGATCTTCAACCATCAGGGTTTTCCTGGAGTTTATTGCTATTGCTTCTGATTTCCACGTTCTCTTCCCAGCCATAATTTTAACAATCTTCTCAAGTGAAAAGGGTAAATACAGAACAGACCAGTCTGGACAAGGAGATGGGATGCAGGCAAGAAAAGGCTAAAGTAGTGAAAATACACCTTTTTATCAGCTCATTTTCACATCTTCAAGACTTCTTATTTATTGCCAGTTGTACTCTGTAGTTATTTCTGACAGCTCACACTTTGTAAATCTGCCATTGCTATACATTAGGGAGTACCTAGACACTATCCATTAGCTTCGTTGATAAATGATCATATTTAGCAAGCAGATGAGTGGACAACTGCTGTTTGCTTTTAAATTTGATAGAAAATCTTTCTGTGTGAATCTACTAGCTGAAAAGCCCAAGCTGTAAGATTTATATATCTGTGAGTTAAACTTAGCATTGATGGATAGGCAACAAAGATGCTTTTGCTGAAATAAAGAAATGATTGAACAGAACTGCAGCTTATTTTTTACATCACATCTTAGGAAAAAATTCCCCTCCTTTTGCAATGGGAAAATTGTAAGCTGTGCAACATACTCTGTTCCTTTTTAAGTGTTACAACATGCCTAACAGCAGAGGAAAAGAAAAAAGGGCTTATCCAGAAGTAAATCTAATATTACTTTCCACTTCTGGGGTGGTAAGATTTGAACTTAAACACTTCCTCATCAGTTGCATTGCGATGAAATCTGCTGGCTGTTACACAGTGTGTGAACCTGAGTTTTTCAGCTTCTAATTACGAGTGCCCCAAAACTGGGACAATCCTCATTGTTAAGAGTGTTGCAGGAAATGCTATTCCTCCTGCCCCATGCATCTGGTTTTTTCAGTAATTGTCATTGTTGATCCACCTTCAGACAAAAACATAAGTGAATGGAGAGGTATTCCATCTTTACATGTAGTAGGGGTGACAGAAAGGTGAGAGGCATGATTAATCTTCCTTAACTATCCACAAGCCAAGCTTAGGAAGGTCAGCTCACTGCTGCTTATAGTCAAGGTGGGAAGGACAGGAAAGGGTGCTTACAGAGCATGCTTCACCTAATTGCAGACAAATAGGTTTCCACAACAAAATGAGTTCCATCTTTCCCTCCCTTTTCACTGTAGGGCAAACCTAATTCAACTAGTTGCCTAAATGTAGGATTTAGGTTAACCCCTTTCAGAATACAGAAGTATTAGTGCTTGCCGAGATCATACCAGTGTTTTAGAAACTTAGATAACTCAAGGCATCAAAAATAAGTTTTACATTTACATTTAGTTCAGAATTTTGTTGTCTTCTTTTGTTTCTGTTAGGATACGATGGGGAAGCAGAGGTGAGAGATGCAGAGTATGGAGTGACCTGAACAGTCCTGGCATGGCAGCTCTTCTGGAAGACTAACGTTAAACAGCATTTTTCCAACATAGACCCCTCAAAGTAACATTCACCTCATATAGTGTACCGGGCCTGGCTGGAATGGAATTGATTTTCTTCATAGCAGCTCATACAATGCTTTATTCTGGATTTGTGACCAAAACAGTGTTGATAATACACCAATGTTTTAGCTATTGCTGAACAGTGTTTGCACAGTGTCAAGGCCTTCTTGGTTTCTCAACTCCGTCTGTCCCCCCCGACCAGTGAATAGATTTGGCATGGGGAAGGGACACAACTGGGCAGATGATCCAACCTAACCAAAGAGATACTTCATGCCATTTAACATCATGCTCAGAAACAAAATGGACAGAAGGGGATTTAGAGAGATGAGCCATCTTTTTTATTTTGCTCATGGGTGGGCACTGGTGCACCCGTGGGAGGTGGTAAGTGATTGCCTTTGCATAACCTTTTGTTTTCTTTCTCTCTTCTTCCACTTCTCCTTCACTTATTAACCAAATTTTATCTTGACCCACAAGTTTTCTTGCTTTTACTTTTCCTTTCCTCTTCCTCTGCCCCACCAGGGGTGGGAGGGGAGAGTGAGTGAGTAGTTGTGTGGTGCTTAGCTGCCTACCAGGGTTAACCCACAACACAACATTACTGCATTGAAAAGACAGGTTCCACTTCAAATCAAGCTGTGTGAGTTTCTGAAGCCCTCGTTGTACATCCCTATACAAGAACTGAAACAAGCAGAAAAAAAAAAGAAGCTAACAATGTTGATCCCAAGTTATAAGCCCTCCATCTCTATGCCTCTGCTGCCCATACTAAGCATACTTCTGGTAAGTACACAGAGCACTAGTTTATATCCCCAAAGCTGTGTCTGCATGACCTTGAAGCTGACTCGTTAGCTATGTCTCTTACCAAGGCTCATTATTCCTAACACAGAGCCGCACCAGTGTGGCTGCAATGTTTTCCTCTCCCAGATGTAACTCATTCCACACCTAACAGTATGCTCTACACAGCATCAGATGGTATAAGCAATCCTTAGCACAAGTATATATATCTTTGAAGCCATTTAAGCCAATCAGCTCTTAAAAGGATGCATCCTACCTGTGCAAACGCTAAGCAGCTGTCTTTGGTGAAAGTCATAGAGCTTCTGAAAATAAACAGACATAAGCATCTAGGCACATATCCGTAGGTCTGGGTCCTATCCACAGCTGTAAACAATGACTTACAAAGCTCTGGTCTTCAAGTGCTAGCTGCTTTGGGATGACCAATCTAGTCATGTCCATATGTAGGCTAGAGTCATGCAGGAGCAAGAAAGAATGGTCTCAAGTACCAGCTGATTTCAGCTCATGGTTTCTCAAGCACCAGCTAGTTTCAGCTCCTGGCTTAGCCATGGACTGCTTGGGGAAGACCCTTCAAATATGGGCCTCAGCTCCACACCATCTGCTCTAGTGCTGTGGCCGTAGGAGGGTGCCACATGAAAGCTTAGTATCAGGCTCAAATAACCATACACATTGTGGCTACAAATAATTTTATCCTGTGCTTTGAAACCAACTTGCCCAAATTGTGTGCTGAATGAAGGAGGACAGAGAGCTCTTTATCAAGTTCCCCAGCCCAATGATAAATTTTCCCCTTGTGGTTTCATTTTCAAATTAAGGCAATTTTAATCCATCACTCTCTCTCTGCACCTTTCTATTTTTTCATTTCCAGCCTCTTGGCATTTTCCTTTCACTGTTTTCTTCTTCAAAATTTTCCATTATTTTTACTGTCCCATTAGATTTATTTAGGGCTCTACCCCTACCACTTGTTTATTGTCTGACTCACTTGCTCCCTTCACTCTCCTACTATTTAATACTTAGTACACGTTGTCCTTCCCAGCTTTAGCCATCTTTTCCTCATCTTTCTGGGCTATTGTCCAGTATATTGTTAATGAATAGTTTTCATGACATCAGTTCTTCCTGGTGTCATTCATCAGGGTTGGAAATCTTTGAGTCAGCTTCTCAGCCAAGTAACAGACTTTGTGACACCACTCCCACAAATGTCAGTACTAGCTAGTACTGTGGTGGGTACTTCAGCCACCACATTTGTTTCTTTCTGAAACCTAATGCAAGGTTTGAAAAGACTGGTCCCAAAGATATATATGAATCTCAAAAGACACAAGTAATGAAAATAACAATAAGTTCAAATCAGGTCTCAGTGCAAGAGCATTTCAGTGGATTCTCTAACTGGCTGAACCTTTGCTGAATACAGACAACGTCTGGAAACATCTTGAGAACTGCTAAAAATCTCTGCTCTTGCAATCCAACACATGGAGCTTCATCTGTATCTTCTTACTGATAGACTGATCATCCTGCAGACTGCAAGTGAACTACCCGCTTAAGCTTTGTCTATGTAGTTCCTAAGAGACACTAGCTCATGTTCACTGGTAATATTATAATGGTCAAATAACTTCTGGTTGACTTTGTGAGCAGGCAGAATATGGTCTTTTTGCATGCCTAATCTTCTCCCCATGCATACTGGGCTTGGCTGGGATAGAGTCAATTGTCTACATAGCAGCTGGTATGATTCTATGTTTTGGATTTGTGACCAAAACAGCATTGATAACACAGGGATGTTTTAGTTGCTGCTGAGCAGTGCTTACATAGACTCAAGGCCTTTTCTGCTTCTCACACCACTCCATCAGTGAGTAGGCTGCAGGGGGCACAAGAACTTGGGAAGGGACATAGTTGAGCCAGCTGACTCCAACTGACCAAAGAGATATTCCATATTGTATGACATCATGTATAAGGCTAGGGGAAGAAGAAGAAGGGTAGGGGATATTTAAGGTTATGATGTCTGTCTTCCTAAGTAGCTGTTACAAGTGATGAAGTCCTGATTTATTGGAAATGGCTAAACATCTGCTTGCTGGTGGGAGCTAGTGAATGAATTTCTTCTTTTGCCTTACTTGTGTTCACGCCTTTTGCTTTCCCTGTTAAACTGTCTTCATTTCAACCCATGGGTTTTCCCACTTTTACCCTTTCCATTCTCTCCCCAGTCCCACTGGGAGGGAGTGAGTGAGCAGCTGTGTGGGACTCAGCTGCCTGCCAGGGCTAACCCACAGTGTGTTGGCAGCGAAATTTCACACGAGCATTTGGCAGGCTAGACAAAGCATTCATGGTCCAAAGAGATTCTAAAGTGAGCTTGAGTTATGCTTCAGGAGTGTAAGGGTTGGTGAGCTCAGGCTTGAAGTAGTCAGGCTTGCTGAAACATCAGGCTTGGCTTGCAGCAATGACAGCTTGGTGTGTTGTCATTTAGATGAGAGAAAGAAAGGATGGCCAGTCTGCCCCCAAAATCTGAGAAAGTGTTCTTAACCATGGGCTTGTGCTTGTATCTCCAGCCTTATGTTCTTCTTTTGTGCCCTTTTTGTTTCTGTAAAGATGGTAAGAAAATGAAGTTTAAATATATTGTATTCCTATATTTGACTTGTTTTTTTCTCCTGGAAAGACACAGAAATATTTGGTATCTGCTGAAACCAATTAATGTAGCACAGTGACAGGATGCATCCATCAGCAGTTCACCAGAGTTTACTTTATCACTGACAAAGGATTTAATTATACTTACAAGGTAAGATTTGGGAACAGACTTCCTAGTGCATTTTTATACTTCCCCTTTGGGATTGGTATCTGGGCTGTCTTTCCTGGACACAAAATGTGACTGTATTTTTCCACTTTGGGCTTCTCAGTTCTCTCTTTGGGCATCTTGCTACAACATCCCTAATCTCCCATGTAACCGTTGCATGCTTCAGGACAGGGCTGTCCCAATTATATTGACTTGTACAATGCTTCCCACAATGAAGCTTCAGTATCTGGAGCTACTGCCAAGGCCTATGTTAAAAACCAAAGAAAATTAAGCACTGAAGTTCTTCACCTTCATTTGGAATTCCTTAGCTCTCTTTTCTTGAACATCAAGCTTTTTTTCTGGACGTCGTACTCTACAAGGTAGGAGGACATCAGTTGCTCTTAATGGACTTAGTAAAAGGTGATAACTTGCTTACCAGGAACTTGAGTTATAAGAAAGATGTAGGAATATTATCAGTTCTGTTTTCATTCCCTCCCATGTAATCCAAAACCTATTCTTCTTGAAGATACACAACAGTGGCAAGAAGTTAATAATCAGCTCTTGCTGGAGAGAAGCACCTCAGCATTAATTGTCTCTCATGAGGAGACTTCAGGCATATCACTTCCACCCACACTAATTATAAAACCAGTACTGTGAGTTGTTTCACAGTTCTATTCCTGTCAAGCTGATGCCAGATTATGACTGTTACATTCTTTTTAAATACTAAAATCTTATTTTCTTCTGATGGATACAGACAAGGCCTGTTAGTTTTGTTACGAGGTGTGTAGTATAATTCCATAAAGCTGCCTATTATTTATAGAATTGAGCTGTTTGAACATCACTCCCTTCTCAAAGACCACCCTAGCACAAGACCTTGCATGCCAGGCCTGCAGTCCCTGGAGGGCTTTTTCATCATTTTTAAAGTTTTTGACTTAAGTAAGCTGAAGAGAGGTGGTTTTTTGCTACCAAAAAGATGTTGGATGGATAAAAAAGTCCTTATGAGTACAGACTTATAAATTCTATACTAGTATAGCCTCTGACACAAGAGACTTACTGAAGTAGGTCTACATGCTGCCTATTGAGGTTTTCAATGCTGCAGAGCAAAACTTTATCATACTGGGAAATAATCTTTGAACTGTTGGATGATCCAAGTGCCAGACCTTCAGAGAAGAATGGCCTGCAGGTTATCAAGTTCAGGCTTTTCGATTTACTAGCAAGCCCTCTATGATGGGGGCAGCCTCATTCAAAGGAGCAGGAATGAACACTCCTCAATTGGTTGCTGGTAAAAAGTTCTGACCTCTCGTCTGTGTGCTGACCAACAGGATTTATGTATTGATCATCCTTGTTCTCCACGCTCTCCATCAGCTGAGATTGTTTGGCCTCTGGAGTACTCTAGTTCTCATCTTGCAGAAGATAAAACAGTGTGTAGTCTCCTCTCTGACACAGTAGGGAGCTTAAACATACTCTGTTGAACTCAAGTCAGATCTGAAGCTGGCCAAAAGTCTGAGGCCTCCAGATAGCAGTACTTTGCTATTCAAATAGCACTTACTTAAATATTAATAGATATTTCTAAGCCCTATCCAAGTCCAAGCAAAAAATTATTTCTTTGAAGAAACATGACTCACAAAGATTAGAGGCTAAAAAAGCAATTGCAGTGAAAGTATATCTAGCTTTATCACAGAAAACTTTTCAAAGCTGAAGGTGGCTAAAAGCCAGTATGTTACATGCAGACTTCAGTGAGCTCTGGTTTTATACCAACTGAGGATCAAAGATGATTTTTTTTAAAACAGCAAACCTGCTAAAGAGCAAAATTTTCATTGGAAGTTAAATGAAAGATAAGTTCTAAAGTTATGTTTGGTATTTTAAGTGCCTAACAGAAATGGAAATTGTTAAAATCTTAGGAGTCTCTTCCAATCACCTTGAGGGAAGGAGGCAATTCCTTCCCACTAAGGATCTTTTATTTCACTATAGATAGCAATTTACTCTTGATTCTTTATTTCTTCCATATACCCACCAGTATTGGTGCTATGTGCAAAGTGTGCATGTATCATAAATAGGGTTTGTTTTAGTAAGCTCAGTTTAAGGGGCTTCCCCAAAATGTAATGCGTTACCCTAGAGGAACACCCTTCTTAAATGAATGTTGTTGTTACAGCGACTGTTTGGTACCTGTACTGGTTCTGTCGGACAGTTGCTGGTTTTGTAGAAGCTGGTGTGTTGGTGTATGAGTTTTGAAGAAACCAAATTGCCACTGTGCAATCAGCACAGAACAAACACCTCCTTACTGTCATACTGTCAACATTTTTAGAGAAGTGCTCCTTTCACCTCTCTCATGACCCTCAAGGCAGTTACCTTAACCAGAAAAGTCTGGCAAGTACTGCAGTTTTCAGTACTGCATACTGAAAACCACAGACCGAAAATAAAGCTGGTTTTGTTGTATATATTGCTTCTGCCTACTTCCCACCCCTGGTTTACCCCTTACAGCTCTACTCCGTAAGAAGTAAATACTTCTCTCTCTTTTTTTGGATCTACCAACTTTACAGCGTTATGTCTTTCTAGTATTCATCTCTGCTTTACAGGTATCAGTCGCCTTTTTCTTTCAAACCCTTTAGTAGATTAACATAAATCAAGTTAAAATCTCATTCAAATTGTACTTAACTTTGAGGATGTAGCTTCTCCTCCAGACCAGAAGAAGGGCTGTGTGCATTTGACACTGTCCCGCATGACATCCTTGTCTCTAAGATGGAGAGACATGGACTTGATGGATGGACCACTTGGTGGATAAGGAACTGGCTAGAAGGTTGCACTCAAAGAGTTGTGATCAACGGCTCAAAGTCCAGGTGGAGACCAGTGACAAGTGGAGTTCCTCAGAGGTCTCTTCTGGGTTCAGTGCTGTTTAACGTGTTTGTCAGCGACATGGACAGTGGCATTGAGTGCACCCTTAGCAAGTTTGCTGGCGACGCTAAGCTGTGTGGTGTGGTGGACTCACTTGAGGGAAGGCAGCCAGCCAGAGGGACCTTGATAGGCTTGAGAAATGGGCCAATGCAAACTGCATGAGGTTCAACAAGTCAAAATGCAAGGTCCTGCATCTGGGTCCGGCCAATCCCAAGCACAATTACAAACTGGGTACAGAGCTGGTTGACAGTAGCCCTGAAGAGAAGGACTTGGGGGTGTTAATTGACAAGAAGTTCAACATGAGCCGGCAGTGTGCTCATGCAGCCCAGAGGGCCAACTGTATCCTGGGATTCATTAGGAGGAGTGTGGCCAGCAGACCAAGGGAGGTGATTCTCCCCCTTTACTCTGCTCTTGTGAGACCCCACCTCAAATACTGCATCCGGTTCTGGTGTCGCCACCATAAAAGGAACATAGATCTGTTGTAATGAGTCCAGAGAAGGGCCACAAAGATGATCCAGGGGCTGGAGCATCTCTGCTATGGGGATAGGCTGAGGGCACTGGGATTGTTCAGCCTGGAGAAAAGAAGACTCCAGGGTGACCTTATAACTGCCTTCCAATACCTGAAAGGAACCTATAGGAAGGCTGGAGAGGGATTTTTCACATGAATGTCCAGCGACAGGACAAGGGGAAATGGTTTTTAAATGGAAGGAGAGTAAGATTAGACTAGATCTTGGGAAGAAGTTCTTCAGTACGAGGGTGGCGAGACTCTGGAATAGACTGCCCGGAGATGCTGCGGATGCCCCCTTCCTGGAGATGTTCAAGGCCAGGCTGGATGAGGCCTTGAGCAACCTGGTCTAGTTGAGAGGCGTCCCTGCCCATGGCAGGGAGGTTGGACTAGATGATCTCTAGGGTCCCTTCTAACCTACGCCATTCTATGATTCGATGACAGTTTGCCTGTCCGATTGTACTGGTTTATCTAACAAATGAAATGGTCTCTCACACCAAATGATGCCTCACAGAAAATATTGTATTAATTTCCTTATGCTGAGTTGCTTGGTGGTTAGATGACGCTAATTCTCAAAAGATGCAGCCCTGGTTGATCATGATCCTCTCTACAGCAGTGAACAAGGGATTGTGAATCTTCTAAGAGTGAACACATTTCCTGTAGAGAGTGATACCCACTGCAGGCTACGTGCTCTCCTCTAATAAGGAGCCAGCAGGAAGGAAAATACTACAAATTCTAGACTAAACTGAAACTTCACAATCTGCTTTAAGGGTTCAGCATAAGATGAGAGACTTTTTATAGGAACAGAGAATGAATAGCTGAACGTCCTCTCTTTCATGTCTAAGGGAATAAGGAATGGCCTGCCATTGCTCTTCCCACCTGTCTGAGAACACCCCCATTTATCCCCTGCAGGAGAGAATGCACCACTCTTGGGTCCACCTGAGCTATGATTTGAGCTACAAGAGGGACAACATGGACTGAGTAGGCCAGCGGGTGAAGTAAAGCCTATGAAAATCTAAACTTCAGTGTCAACATCTGCAAGGCATGCCAATATTAATATGCTAGGTACATCATCCCTGCCTAGGGAAGAATATCACAGAATCACATAACAGTAGGGGTTGGAAGGGACCTCTGGAGATCATTTACTCCAAGCCCGTCCCTGCCAAAACTGGTTCACCTGGAGCAGGTTGCACAGGCAACTCATGTCCAGGAAGGTTTTGAAAGTCTCCAGAGAAAGAGACTCCACAGGGCAGCCTGTTCCAGTGCTCTGTCACCCTCACAGTAAAGAAGTTTATCCTTATGTTTAGGTGGACCTTCCTGTGTTCCAGTTTGTGCCTGTTGCCCCTTGTCCTATCACTGGGCACCACTGAAAAGAAGACCCTCTAGATATTTATAAATATTGATAAGATGCCCTCTCAGTCTTCTCTTCAGACTAAACAGCCCCAGGTTTCTAAGCCCTTCCTTGTAAGGGAGATGCTCCAGTCCCCTCATCATCTTTGTAGCCTTCCACTGGACTCATCCAGTAATTCCCTGTCTCTTGAACTGGGGAGCCCAGAACTGGACTCAAAACTCCAGATGTGGCCTCACTAGTGCCAAGTAGAAAGGGAGAAGAATGTGCCTCGACCTGTTGCTCACATATGAACCTGTGAAAAGAGAACAGAAGAGCTGCAGAGAGAGCTGCCCTTGCTAGGAAATCTGGGCATACTTCCAGTGGAAAGCTTTCCTTTCCTCCAGCCTCAAAGCAGACAGTTCCTTACAAACAACTTCAGGGACACTTGAATTTCAGTGCAAGGGTCTGTGAGTACTTGTGAGTCTGATGTCTCAAGGCAGAACTGAACTTAGGGTCCCTCCTTCCTTTTCAGCATTCCTGGAAAGACACAACTGCCTTGACTTTCATCGCAAAACTGCTCCTCTGCACAGCACAGCAGAATTGGTGTGGTAAAAGCAAGTTAGATTTGCCTGTTTCTCAGTCTGTAAAATAACACATATGTAACCTGGAAGAGCCATTTCTTAGGGCAGTTAGGCATACTCGTGATTTCCACCAGTTGCCACGGCTTATCAAATACAGAGGGTGAACATGGCATTCTGGTAAGTCTTCGAACTACATGCTGTAGCTTATCAAACTTCAGTGACATGGAGCCCATTTCTGTGTTGTTACTTACTAATGCTGGGCTTGGCAGGCACTGCAGATCATTTTGCTAAAGTATGACAGAACTGTAGTCTGTAAAGTAAACGAGGATGTAATGCCTGTGACTCATGAGTAGTTTTGCTAGAAAAAAGCTGCTTTATATCCAACATAATATTTATAAAACAATACCTGGGATTTATTGGAATGAAGCCTGCCTGTCCCTCTCTCCTTGCTTTGCATACAAGAATGAACTGGATACCTTTGAGGGTTTTTTTCTGCCTCTACTCCTCCTAGAAACAGGAGCTGTTCCAGGAACAAGAGAAGATGCTCCATAAATTAGGGTGAAACATGATAGCTGAAAAGATTTTATTCTTTAATCAAAATACCAAGACACACCTTCTTTAACACAAAATACCAATAACCAAAATACCAGGAAAAAGGGATGCTGTGCTAACGCGTTAATAGAAGGACTAGATGAGAGGATGTGTGTGGGCACAGCCTAGAGAGCTTGCCACAGGTGGGCAAAAGAGCACGAAGACTAGCACAGATTCATTTAATATGTTAAAGCACAGACTACAAGTATTGTGGGCAATTTATTCTTTCTTTTCAGAAGTTAAAAATGACTGAGAGGTAACAGCAAGTGTTGGGGGGTAGGACAATTGTCCAATAATCTGATTACTGATACTTGCTGGCTGTCAGAGGCAGCTGTTTGTTTCAATGACTGACAGTAAAAAGAGTCATGGGCTTGAGTACCACTTAGTATTTTGAAGGAAATTAAAGTATATCTAACAATTATAAATCAGTTTTAAAATTAGATTACAAGTTTGGCTCCTAATAATAACTGCAAACTACATGCAATATCTGCACTGTGTTCAGATAAGAAAATTAATCACATTAAAATGCCAATCATAGAATGAATAAAAGAATCATAGAATGCTTTGGATTGGAAGGGACCTTTAAAGTCCATCTAAAGTTCATCCAAAGTTCATCCAAACCCCCTGCAGTAAGCAGGGACATCTTTAACTAGACCAGGTTGCTCAGAGCCACATTCAACCTGTCATTGAATGTTTCCAGGGATGGGGCTTCTACAATCTCTCTGGGCAACCTATGCCAGTGCTTCACTGCCCTCATCATAAAAATAATTCTTCCTTATATCTAGTAAATCTACATTCTTTTAGTTTAAAACCATTACCCTTTGTCCTATTACAATAGGCCCTGCTAAAAAGATTGTCCCCATCTTTCTTACAGGCCCCCTTTAAGTACTGGAAGGCTGCTAAAAGAAAGGGTCTTTTCTTCCCCAAGCTGAACAACCCCCACTGTCTCAGCCTTTCTTCACAGGAGAGGTGTTCCAGCCCTCTGAACATTTTTGTGACCCTCCTCTGGACCTGCTCGAGCAAGTCCATGTCTTTCCTGTGCTGAGGACTCCAGAGCTGGATATAGTAGTCCAAGTGGTGTCTCACAAGAGCAGAGTAGAGAGGAAGCATCACCTCCCTTGACCTGCTGGCCCCACTTCTTCTGATACAGCCCAGGATACGGTTGGCTTTCTGGGCTGCAAGCACACATTGCCTGTTCATATCCAGCTTTTCATCTACCAGTATCCCCAAGTCCTTCTCCACAGAGCTGCTCTCAATCTCTTCATCCTCCAGCCTTTATTGATACTGGGGATTGCACAGACCCAGGTGCAGGACCTTGTTGAACCTCATGAGGTTCACATGGGCCCACTTCTCAAGCTTGTCCAGGTCCCCCTGGATGGCAATATAAGCAAACACGTGCCAATAAGCACATATCAGATGTGGTCAGTGCTGGTTCAGGTTTTAAACAGCTACCAGTGGCAATTCAGCATAGGAATGAGCTTACTTTGATTTTTTAAATTATTGTTAAAAAGTACTTCAGAAGTTTCAGTCTGCAGAGAGTACAACACAAACTGAAGGTCACACATAAAGAAAAAAGGAGTACATGCTAGAAATTTGTGACTTTGAAGAAGTTTTAAAGTACAAAACTGTCAGGAAAGGACAGAACTTCTGTTATGAAGTAACATAGAGGAGTGTACCCGTAGATTTGTGTCTAGCCTGCACAGGTGGCCTCTGCTAAAACTTCACTCTCCATTCATGGCTGTTTTAGCTTTAGCTTTTAATTTAGTTTCATGTTGTAACGTACACAAAATATGCTTTTGTCTATAATATTATTTTTTTCAAAGCATGATGAACCAAGAAACTCAACAGAATTTGAGAAAAAATACAAATAAATTTCTGGCAAATTTGAACCCTGAATTTGTAAGTACATTTGTCTATCAACAGCACTGGGAAGCCAAATAGGGCAGCCTGCTCACAAATCTGCAACCATGAGTTTTTTGCGAGTGTCGTACAGAAAAACGGCAAATAGGCTGTTTTTTCTCTTTATACCATTTTTATTAACATACCAATGCAACCAAAGAACTTTATTCTTGTAACATAGCCCTGCCTGTCATAACTGGTGCAGGAAATTCCCTCTGTTGCCTTCCATTAAAACTACCACAGATCTGGAAGAATCGCAAAGCTCTTAACTCCACAATAATGTTCCTCTTCAAGACTGCTTTATTTTTTGTCAATTCTAACTAAGCCACAGTAAAGACAGAGGTTTTTGTTTCTTTGCTATTGCTTTCTAGATGGCTGCTAAACCCCAGGCAACTACTAATTCAACATGAATCTAAAGATTTGGCAAGTGAGAAAAAGTAGAATGCATTTCTGCATAATTTGTGCATTAATTGTGTGCTGGTTTTGACTGGGATAGGGTTATTTTCTTCATAGCAGCTGGTATGATTCTATGTTTTGGATTTGTGACCACAACAGCGTTGATAACACAGTGTGGTGAATGACCACATGATTTTTCTGCCTTATTAAAACAGTGAGCAAAAAACTCGATTTCCCATAAATCAATTCTACAATTCCCATAAATCCTCCAGGAAACCGGAAGCGTGATAACACCGGCCATAAATATCGAAAAAGAAAACAAACTTTCTCTTTTCTGCCTCACTGCACAAAGGGAGCACATCGCTCCTGCCAAGCGCGCCCCCCCCTCC
>VZZY01025701.1:8534-33704 GCA_013400335.1 Eurystomus gularis | reverse complement strand
TATTGTATGGAATATCCCTTTGGTCAGTTTGGGTCAGCTGTCCTGGTTGTGTCCCCTCCAAAGATCTGTCCCACCCCATCCCACTGGGGGGGTGAGTGTTGGGAAGAGCCTTGGTGCTGTGCAAGCACTGCTCAGCAGTAGTCACAACACGGGTGTGTTATCAACACCCTTCTAGCTCCCAGCACAAAACACTGCTGCTGTGTGGAAAACCAGCTCAGCCAGGCCCACTACACATCCACATCAAAGTCAACAGAGGCGCTTTCATGTTTGCCTTAACTCCTGTGCACCCCCAAAAAAACTTCATGGGGTCAATTAAGTGGAGCACCCTATTATGCCTTGGAGCTGTGGGATGTATCACTGCTGTGCATTCCTGGCAGAAAGAGTGCTTGAGTGCATCTCCTGGGGGAGTTCCTTCCCTGAAGCCCTTGCCTGGCACCTGCAGTCCATCCATGACCTGTGGCAGCCTGGCAAATACTCCTGTCAGGCTGCTGCTGTGCCAGCTCACCCTGCCTTTGCTCTTCCTCAGGAGATAGAAGGTCTTAATGTTTACAGCTTTCACTGTGCTGGTCCTTGTTCCACCATGCTAGGCTGACTTTAAGTAGGATATAATATTTGTTTTAACATGTTTCAGGGTGAGGTTTTGGAGGCATTTGGATAGACAAGTCTTGCAAGTGACCTCTAAGCTAGTTTGGGACGATGCTTATGCTTAGCTGTACTAGATGATTTAGAGATATATTTTGTATGTCCCACGAAGCCTAAGGCACGGATTAGCCTGGGTGCTGGTGACCCAGAGCTAGCACCTCTTCCTCTGGTAGTGGCTTGTCTGCCATGAAAGTAAGTCTAGGAATGCTTATAGTCAGTGGTGACACTGGAGCTTCTAGTCCTTATGTAAGGTTAAACCAGGACAGTTTCTTTGTGTCCTAGAAGTGGCTATTCCCCCCATAAATTGTAAATGGACACTAGTGACTAGACTGGAAGTGAGATCTGCATACGGCCCGATTTATCCCAGCTCCCTGCATGGAGGTGGAAGAAGAAATGTTTTTTGGACTGTTCGTATACCCTATTCTGAAGTTTTCTACCTGCAGATTCCTCTTCAGTGCTTTTTGTAACAGTAAAAGGAGGTAACAATGAACATTGGTGATGCCATATAAGAAGTATTTAAATGAGAGACTTCTCTGGAGGGCTATAAAAGAGAAAAGCAGCCCATAAGCAGGCATGTGCTAATAAAATTTGTCAAGGGACATGTTATCAGTGAAACATTGTGAAGAAGGAGAAAAAAGATGGTGGGAACTCTGTGCAGCACCATGGAATCTCTTAGGGCCCAGTCAAAAAGAGAATTACAAAATCTTGTAAGAGACAACTGATGGAACTGAGATGGGAGCAAACTAGGACAGAAATCTTAGGTTCTCCTCTGTGCCGTTTGCATTTCCCAGAGGCAGCACTTGCTTTATTTGATTAAAAACAAGGAAAACTCTGACTAAAGTTTGATTAGAAATTCTCTCTTTGATTCCAGGAAATAAGAAGGCTTTCTAGTCTCTGGGAAAGCAAAGGAGAAACTTTACTGCTAATACAGGCACTTAAAGTTAGACTTAACTCTTTCTGTCATGTTCTTAAGGGGTTGGAAACATCCTCAGCCATGAATGGGGTTGTCCCTTACAGCCATCTTTTTTTCTTCCCCCTCTGTATTTCAGGCTATTTATTCTTTCTGGGACCTTTCTGAGTGGCTGAAGGAGGATGAGGGTAATGTGAAGCTCTTTATCCTAACCCAAGAATGGGTTGGTTGCTTCTACCCCCACTTCCTGTTGGCAAGTTGCTTCTTGTGAAAACCAAGCTAGCTTGGTTTGGAAAATACAGACATTCCTTGTTTTAAAGGATTTATCACTTGCCAGTCAAGTTTTGGTATGCATTTAAGGTTCTGAACATTGTAACTGGCTATAAAGTTTCCTTTTCAGACATACTTCACTATTTCTTTGAAATTGTTTAGAGGCATTTCTGCCAGCATTTGCTCATGGTAAAAGTTACAGAAATAACTCTATTACAAATTTGAAATGTTGTTCATATTTGTGTTCCTCACTTTGTGCCTGATTCTTACTCTTTATGTATGGCTCTCCTAGCACTTGATGTGCTTTACTTGCACAGCCTTAGTCACTCTATCCTTGGGAAGGACTGAAGGTTCAGTTGAGTGACATGTCTATCTAGGGCCATTCTTTTCAAGAAATTTAATCTGGATTTGACCTTGTGCTCTGAGAAGTTTAATTGTCCACAGAACAACTGATTGCAGTGTTTTAATAAACTATATGAAGTCTTCACCCTGCTGGGTTTTAACTGAATGCAAAATGACCCAGATCTCAGTTTGCTTTTACAGAAAGTATTAGGTTACGTATTTCAAGTTGGATGTCCTGTCTTCAGCTGCTGCAGCAGATGTTTTGTGCAGAGTTGTGGTCTCTGTTGGTGTGCATAAAACTGTCTAATATTCAGAAAAAATTGCCCTGCAAAAAGCAACTCTCTAGTGCACTGTTTTGGTAATGACAGAAACATCTATCAAGACAATTTAATAATGCTTAATGTTGCATTGCAGATTTTGTTTGTGGGGAAAATCAATCCTGTTTTACTTTCCTTCCATAGTGGCTTATTGAAGCTTAGGTTGGAAGGGACCTCTGGTGGTCATCTGGTCCAATCTCCTGCTCAAAGCATGTTCAGCTAGATCAGGTGAATTTTTCTTTGTATCTAATTTAAATTTCCTGTTGCCCAGTTTGTCTCTGTTGCCTTCTATCTTCTTACTCTGCACCTCTGAGAAGAGTCTGTCTCTGTCATCTCTGCACCATCTCCTCTGACTGTAACTGCAGACAGCACTAAGGTCTCTCCAGAGCTGTCTCTTATCCAGGCTGAACAAACCCAGTTCCCTTAGGCTCTTGTGCATCCCGTGCTTCAGCTCCCTGACCATCTTGTTGTCCAGTGGAAACTGGACTTGTCCCAGCATGTCCATGTCTTTCTATTATTTGGGATACCAAAACTGGATACAGTACTCCAGATGTAGTCTTACCAGTGGTGAGTAGGGAAGAATAAACACTTCTCTTGACCTGCTGGCTACACATTTGTTAATCCAGACCAGTACACACTTGGCCTTCTTTGCCACAAGCTGCTCTCCAGCAGTCAACCCTCAGCCTGTACTACTGCATGGGGTTATTCCCTCCTAGATGCAGGACTTTGCATTTGCATTAGTGATCCTCATGAGGTTCCTATCACTCCTTTTCTCCAGCTTGTCCTGGTCCCTTAGAGTAGCAGTCTGCCTCCAGCCTCTCAACTGTCCCCTATATAATCTGTTAACTTGCTGCTAGTGCACTCCATTTCATCATACTATCCGTCCCCTGCTGATAACCAGCTGCCACCTGGACCTTGTATGGATAAATAACCCTTTGAGCCTGGTAGTCTGGCTAGTTCTCCACCTGGATTTTATTTACTATTTTTGAGCTATAAAAGCTATGCTCATCTGAGGAGCCTGGTTTTGCTATTTTGTGTGCTTGCAGACATCTCTGTGGAGGTGAACATAGGTTCTGTTCTTTCTGTTAAAGAGAAGCTCTGTGTTGAGTGGTGGTTGCCCAGCCAAGACTGGAGAAGGAATGGGAGGAGATATGGTAGTCTTGTCTGATGAGATGGTGATACCAGATTTTAAAGGAACAGGTGAGAGACGGCCTTTGTAAGCATGAGTGGCTGCTCTTGGGAACAGTGATGAGGAAGAGATCCTATAAATAAAGGATTCTCTATAAAATCAAAAGATGCACTGGAAGTGTCTAGTCTCTATTAACACATTTCTTATCCACAGGTACATATTTATTGAGGTGCAAGATGTCTGCCCTGAGGCTGATTTCCAACAGAACCTCCCAGCAGGCCTCGTCTAACTCTGATTACACCTGGGAGTATGAGTACTATGAGTACGGACCAGTGTCGTTTGAAGGCCTGAAGGCTCATAAATGTAAGTTCAGTAGAGACAAGCTTTATTGCAACTGAGCTTCCCTGTCTTAATGTTCCTGCTCTTCATTTGTGACTGATTCTTTTATAAAAATACCCCTCTCCTAATTTTTTGGATTCTCTCTATTCTCAATTACTGCAGTTATTAGATTATTATAATTGTTTATTATGCTGTGTCTTTGACTGCTTTTCGTGTGCACAAGAGAACCATGGATTTCTTGGCTGTGGTAGAAATTCGTCAATACTGAGGAATATCAGACTGTCAGGAATGGTTTGTAACAGTAAATACAGTGACTGCTGCTTCTGATGGCTACTTGGTATGGTCTGTGTTGCGTTGTTCTTATTCCTATTAATGCTAAAAGGCAGTGATAAGCAGCCTTTACTGCTTTTTTTTCTCCACAGAAAATAAATTTAACGCTTTTAAGAGATTTAAAACAAATTTCTCCTTCTGAAGAAACTTTTATCATTGGGACTTTCTTCCTAGGAGGAGTGTGTTGCACTCAGTGTTGGGCTAATACTGGAGCTGTTTGACAGTAGAAGTAACAAATGGAGGACAGGGACCAGACAGATGAAAAACATGGATGAGAATTGAGAGGAAATTTAGCTAGGACAGCCGGACGAACGTTCACCTAAAATCTAGACAATGGTTTTGGCTTTTATGAAATGTCTTTCTTTTTAGGGTGAGATGATTGTAGGGAGAAAACAAAAAAAGAAATGAAAAATGTATCAGAGAGTATCTCAGAATTACTGGAAGTGTTTTGCAGGCACTTTGCCAAAGAGAAGCAAACCGTCTTGTTTCTTTGTTTCTGAGTTGGGTACATTGTGAGAGGGTTTGGGCTGAGCACTACTCTTCAAAGTGTTGGGGAAACTCTCCGTCCAGTGCTGGAGCACCAGCCCAGGGTGGGACACATGCTTTCTGTCTCCTTTGTAATGATGAGGATTCACACTGGGCAGGAGGAGTGCCAGCAGCAGCAAACAGCAGCCTGCAAAGGCTGATCTCCCTTGGCTCTGCAATGTCAAGAGGTTTTGGGGTGGCTCTGCAAGGGACAGAGAAATTTGTTGAAGTAATTAATGGTTTTAAAAAAGCTAGAACAGAATTTGCTTTTTAGCCTGACTTGTACTCGCCTTCCCTCCCCCAAAATAAAAAAGTCTGCCAATTACTGTCTGTATTTTTACAAGTATTAGGTATGTGGAAAAATGTAGGTTAGCTTTTATCATTCTTCTAATTTACATTGCACTCTTCCACTAAATCAGAAGCCAAACCTGATTACAAAGATTACTAATGACACAGATTAACTGCAGTGTTACACAGATGTCTTCTTTTTAGCTTGGTGTGTCAGATTGTGATGGGAGAAGAAGCTGTAAATGATAGTTACCTCTGGATTGCAGAGAGCGTAGCAGCAAAGCAGGTCTTGGATTGCCGTGGAAGTGATTGCCATGCTAAGCGTGGCAGCTCAGCTTCCCTGTCTGGCCGTGCGCTTCGCAGAGCAGGAGAGCTCTGGACAACTCTTGCTAGAGAATTGGGCAGAAGGAGCAACTGCTTCTCAGGTGGAGCTTGTACTTATGAAACAGGTTGACAGTAGTATTGAATCAGTGGTGTAGGAAGTCTCTTCTCTTTTGTGATGTTTGTGGGGTTTTTTTTTTTTTTCATTTTGTTGTTGTTGTTTTGGGGTTTAACTGATAGACTGGAGTTGGCACTGTTTACTTTGGCATCAGTGCCTGGGCTCTCAGAGGGCTGAGTTTAATCTAGTAAAGGAACAGTCTATGTTGGTGTTTGTGTGTGCCATGATATTTCTTGACATGGAATGTTCTTGTGTGTTTCTTGTTCTAGCTATTTCCAGCTGAGTTGAGACTACTGAGGAACGAGGAGGCAATGTGGTCAGACATTTAACTTCACTGAAGTCCTGAGCTGGGGAGGAAGGAGGAGAGGATATTACATTGGGGTTGTGTTAGGAGGGTGACCTTGCATATGGACAGAAGAAGGGATATTAATGAATGCCTGTAGCTTACACTGGAGATCTTAAAGGGGAGTGGACACCGGCGTATGTGGTACAGGCTGGCAGTGACACTTGGCCAGCTGTGAAATACCGCTGGCCCTTCTTACAACTGGAAGTGTGTGGTTTTCATTATTTATTTACGATACACAAGATATTTCACCCAAAATGTGAGGGCGATGTTTGGAACTGTAATGCAAGAGGGGTCGGTATTGGGACTGGCACTGTTTAACATCTTTGTCAGTGACACAGACAGCGCACCCTCGGCAACTTTGCCAACAACACCAAGATGTGTGGTTGATACGCTGGAGGGAAGGGATGCCATCCAGAGGAACCCTGACAGGCTTGAGAAGTGGACCCATGCCAAGCTCATGAGGTGCAACAAGGCCAAGTGCAAGGTCCTGCACCCAGGTCAGGGCAATCCAAAGCACAAATACAGGCTGGGCAATGAGTGGATTGAAAGCAGCCCTTCTCCATGAAGGACTTGAGCATGTTGGTGAATGAAAAAGCTGAATATGAGCCAGCAATGTATGTTTGCAGCCCAGAAGGTCAACCATAACCTGGGCTTCATCAAAATAAGCGTGGCCAGCAGGTAAAGGGAGGTGCTTCTTCTGCTCTACTCCACTCTCATGAGACCCCACCTAAGTACTGTGTTCAGCTCTGGGGCCCCCAGTGCAAGAAAGGCATGGATGTGTTGGAGTTGGTCCAGAGGAGGGCTGTGAATATAATCAGAGAGCTGGAGTACCTCTCCTGTGAGGACATGCTGAGAGAGTTGGGGCTGTTCAGCCTGGAGAAGAAAAGGCTCCAGGGAGACCTTATAGTGACCTTCCAGTACTTAAAGGGGGCCTACAGGAAAGGTGAAGAGGGACTCCTTATCAGAGAGTGTAGTGATAGGATGAGGGGTAACAGTTTTAAACTGAAAGAGGGTAGGTTTAGATTAGAAGTTAGAAATAAATTCTTTACTGTGAGAGTGGTGAGGCACCAGAAAGAGGTTGCTGAGGAAGCTGTTGATGCCCTCTCCCTGGAAGTGTTCAAGGTCATGTTGGATGGGGCTTTGAGCAACCTGGTCTAGTGGAAGGTGTCCCTGCCGTGGCAGGGGGTTGGAACTAGATGATCTTTAAGATGCTTTCCAACCCAAACCATTCTATGATTGTACAAATTCTACAAGAGAAAGCTGGAGGCCTCTTAATGTTGATTTAATTAATTGTGAGCAAGTGGAGGTTCCCAATAATGTAACATATATACAAAGGAATTCAGAACACTGTTTTCTGAAAGCAGAGAAAACAAATATGCAAAGTGACCTATGAAGACAAATATTGACAAAACAGTGTAATACACAAAAATACCTTTCTTAAAAAAAAATTTGGAAGATGAGGTGTTGAAATGCCATAGTGACTTTTCAAACATGACTGCAAAAAATGAAAAACTGTTTTAAAAGCAAAAAGTATGTTCTTCATTGAAAGTGACTAGAAATCAGAAGATCCAGAAAAGTAGGCTCCCAATGTTTACATTTACAATATACAAATTAAAGCTTTAGAAAGTAAACAAAGATAGCCAGGAGTTATGTGTCTGGCAGAGATAAGGACAAAATCCTTTTTTTTTTTTTCGTACCTTTGGAACTGAGGAAACCTCAGTAATATTACTCAGTAATATTACTGAGGTTTTCTCTAATATTAGAGTGGTAAATCAGGGGAGTTGGAGCCGCTGCCATGATGTTGTAGGTCTGTGTTAGGAAGGACAGAAAGGCTGATACTGCAACTTGAGAGAGTCATGGGTTACCTTCCCACTCTGTAACCTGGGACAGTATTACAAGTGTAGTCCTGCATACTGTATTTTTTGAAGAAATGTTGGGTATGTACTATTTATTTTGAATAAATGTGTACAACTTAGTAGCCTTGGATAATTTGCACTTAAGAGTGTGAGCTAAACAAAATCTGAAGAGAACTCAGGCCACCTGCTTTAATTTTAAACAAATGCACAGAATGTAATTGATAAAACAGAGAGCTGGAAGTGTGTCAGGAGTGGCACTAAAGCAAGGAAGATGAAGCTTTAGGCTCCGTAAACTTAGGAATTCTCTTGAGAGGGGAGAACACCAACAAACCACAAGACAAGCTTGGTAGCACACAATGCTGGCAGGTGTGATTTTTGTGGAGAGTCGTAGTTTATCAGAGTCTTGGAATTTTTTTTAATGTTTCTTTTAGTTTTTTTCCTTAGTTCACAAGTTAAGTTAGGGTTAGGGTTGCAGCTTGATCAATATATGTGTATATTTTTTAGATGTCTTACTTGATCAGACTTTACACAGGCTTTACATTCTGGTTATCAATGCAGTTGTGTGTCACTGAAGCATGCCTGACTAATTGGTAGGTACTAGGAGCTGTATACGGCTCATGGTAATTTAATGGGAGCATTTCTTTTTAGATTAAATTTTCAGGTATTACAAAGGCTTGGTAGGATGGTAGATAATCAGGAGCTACTGTGTATAAGTAAAGCCAAACACAAGATTAATCCTGAAATACTGAATACAGGCTGAGAATGATTTGGGACTTAATGCATGGAATTGCAGAACTAAACTCATACCAGCATTCTTTAAGCAGAAAGGAGTAGTACAAATTTCTCCTCCCCCTTCATGGAGCCCTAAAATCAAACCACACTATTTTACAAAGAGTGTTGAGAGGGGGAGGTTTGGCAGAGGAGAGGTGGAATAAACATTGCGATGAGACATGTGAAACTTAACCTCTTTAGCTTACCAGAAAAAGGGATTAAGGAGTGACTTGATTGGGATAAAGTATTTTCACAGGGAGAAGATCTCAAGCTGCAGCAGGTGCTTTGATTTTACGGGGGAAGAGCAGATGATTTGAATTGATTTCTGGTTTCCAGATCTGCCTTTTAGCATGGAAGGTATTTCACAGCATGAGTGTGATTAACCATTGGGGTCAAGCACCAGGCAGGATAGCCAATTCCTTGTTTCTCTGGTGTCCTTAGTCCTGTAGGAGATTCAACAGGTCAGCTGAAGTTCTGTGCTGTGCCTGCTGTGCTGGGTCAGACAGATTTTCGTGTAGTTTTCACCCTCAAACACTGAGGGTGTTTGAAGTTAAGTAGTAGCTGTGTCATGAGAGATTAGGGGTAGATAGGATGCCTGTCCTGACCAAGACTTCCCTCTTGCATGTTTGTATGTTCATTTTTTGAACTTTTGCAGTGGAAGTTTTGAGTATTTGCACAAGCAAAAAATATCTAACTGAAATGACATGTGAAAAAGTACTTGCATACTGTGAGTCCTGGACCAGGTTATATTTTAGGTTGGTGCTTCGTAGCTTCGGGCCATGCTTATCAATTTATTGTTGCCTGCAAGTAGGTTTGTCCCATTTGGACCTCTCTTAATCAAGTTCCTAGAAGCTTTGAGCTTCCTTCAGGAGCAGCTGTGGATCAACTCAACTTTGAAGTCCTAAGTGGCCATAGATTTGTTTCAAGTAGGACTAGTGATTTATCTATAGGTTAATTCGCTATAAATGAGAACAGCAGGTACATATTATGCACACAGGGCAAAAAGCCATGCTCTTCCCAATTGCTTCTATATTTGGCTGTTGTATTGATGTTTTCCTTTTTATTAACTGGTGATTTGACTGTTTTTGTCCAAATTCATTTGGCTCCTCTGACATGGTATAGCAATTTTCTGTATAAAAGCTGGAAACCCAAATGAAAAATCATTTAAAAATATCTTGTATCTGTTGGTTATTGATATTTGTTGAGGTAGCGAATAGTTTTACCTGTGGTTCCATTTATTTCAGAACCCTCTGTTTTACCACTGAAAGAAATCTAGATCTTCTTAAACCTATTGCATCAAAGAAATCCATCAAACCCCAGAAATCTAATGGTCTGAACCAGAAATCATTTAAAATAGCAGGAGTTCAGTTCTACAGGGACAGAGGTTTTTGCTGACAATCAAATAATCCTCTCTTCTGAGTTCTAGCACGGAAGTTGTTCTGGAGCAATGCTTGGAAAGGGGCCAGGCATCACAAAGGGAGCTGCTCTTATTTTACTAACTGAGAGAATTCAGTGTTTTTCCTCTTTCAGCTTGTTTCTGGTTTGTCCAGACATAAGTGAAACTTGGACTAGAAATAAGAGCTTCAGTGGCAGCTTTCCATTTAAAAATAGGTAACAATAAGTCTAATCGTCCTTCCTCTTTGCCACCCAGGAGTAAGCTGCAAAGTCTTCTGAGATTTGCAGTCATGCTGCGTGTGGAAGGAGACTTTCTGCAAGTGTAGGTGAAATACTGATCATCTCATTTTCTCTTTTTCACCAGATTCCATTGTGATTGGATTTTGGGTTGGTCTTGCAGTTTTTGTCATCTTCATGTTTTTTGTCCTGACTCTGCTGACGAAGACAGGAGCACCACATCAAGAGTGAGTCTCACAGCTGGAGTAACAAACCCAGCCTGCAAAGTGGCGCGTCTGTTCTTTTGCAGCCCCCAGACAAGCAGAAACAATGTTGGTGTTGTACGGGCTCAGCATCATCTTGTTCTAGTCCATCTTTATGATAGGATGCAGTCTATCTTAGCTTCAAATAGTCTTTGTTCCCAGGAGAGAAATTCTGTAGAATTGTTATTAATGTGTTTCTCATTTAGCAAATAGTCAGTAGGCATGCAGTGAGAGAAGGGAATAGCTGCATGGGCGCGTTTCATGCTAAAAAGGAAATTGTTGGGTAGACTGCCAAACAGGTGGCTTTAGAGGACTGTTCTGCAAATAAATGGGGTCATTTTAGGTAGGCTCGCATTATGATGGAGTGGAACAGAGAAATGTGAATATTGACAGAGTATATACGAATAAAATGCAGAGTAGATGTTAAATTAAGGAAGTTGAAGTCTGGTGGGTTTCCATGTATTTGCATGTTTAAGTCCATAAGGTAGATATCAGTAGTACTTACAAAATCTTCCCTTAACCCTGTAGCTCCCCTAGTCTCAGAGTGTTAGTTTCTGCCAAGAAATTCCAGTAGACGCTGAAGTACAGACCAGCTCCACATTTGTTTGACACCAAAGTCCCCTGAAAGCCACCAAATAACTCTTTGTTGTAGTTGTGTGTGTGTGTGTTCTTTCTGGCTGATAAGTATGTGCAGACCATGGCTTGCCTCAACCATTTATTTGCATTTGTGCAGCACTCAGGCTGTCAGTGTCCGTTCCTCTGAGGAAGTTTGAATTCCTCATCTCCTTTCAGGCTTGCGTGCCATAAATTAGAAATAAAAAGCCTGTCTGGGGAGTGAGATCACTTGCAGGCAGGTAGCAGTGAAAAGAAGCTGATTGTGAAAGGTAATTTTTAGAGCTTTTCACTTCCTAAAGCAGCCTGCCTGTCTCTGCCCACTGAAGGCCCTTTGCTATGTGTGCCTCTGAAACTTCATGTAACAGCACATCTCTAGAGACACAGCCATATTAGAGAGGACATACGTATATCACAAACTTCTTCTGTGCTCCTAAATTTTTGCTTCTGTGAGATGGAAGTAGAGGCAGAAGAGTTCAGCTTCCCAGAAGTGACTTGCTGGTATTTTTGCCTCTCCTTACAGACTGTCATAAAGTAGCCAGACTTTGCTCCCAAATATATTTAAAGTCCTTGTAAATGTTGGCGTGCTGTCTCTTTTCCCTGGAGATCTTGCTTCTTAGGTGAGCATTTAGTTCTGTATCCCATGTGGATGATTTGAGAGGGGAAGAAGCGATGAAGTCAAATATACAACAAAGAGAATTTAATACGAATATTTGTCAAAAGTTTGTACACTTGTAAAAGAATTTACTTTCAGGTAGCAGAGGCCTGCTTGGTATCTCCTACTGTTCTGCTTTCTTCCTCAGTTTTCTTGGAACAGGTTGCTTAGGGAGTTTGTGAAACTTATGTCTTCGGTCAGCTTCTACATCCAAATAACTTGATCTGAATTCAGAGTTGGCCTTGCCTTTGTCAGGGCATTAGGCTTAGAGACCTCCAGAAGTCCCTTCCAATCTGAATCTTAATATAATGTTTCTTCAGTTGCTGAAGAGAGTGCAGTTACTCCTTTCTGTATTTGTTTGAAACTTCCTGTGCAGCTTTAGGACCTTTTTCCCACTCGCTGTGTGTGCTGAGTTGGCACCTTTAACAAATTTGAGCACTATTTGCTTGAGATTTGATTACCCAGTGTGTGTGGTTCTGGAAATGGATCATTCAGGAACACGCTAAGGGCAGTGAATACTGTTGTTTCCTCTTATTTTTGATACATGTATGTAAAAACTGGAGAACATAAATAGCTACATGTAAATCCAGTGCAGACTGTGGCTTTAGTTTGCCTGCGTCTTCTATCTTTATACCTGGCTGGATTCTTCATGACTCGTCATTTCATTAGTGGGCTGTCTTGCAGCCCTCCTGTAGAAATAGGTGTGAATAGGATTCCTGGGTCTTGGGAGGAAGCCGGCATGATTGATGAACATGTCTCTGACTTCAGTAAGTCAATTTGGCTGTTCTTTAAAGTACCATTAACGTGAGAGAGAAGTGTAGCTGGGTTCAGATGGATGGCTCCAAAGTAGAATACTCTGATTTTTCTGGTAATGTTCTTTTCTTGGCTCAATATAAAGGCATATGATAGTATGTACTTTTCAGAATTGTTCAGAATTGGGTGCAATCTCAGACTAGAAGAAAAGGATCAGGATAAGGACAGGGAGTGGTAGAAGTTTTATTAGTTATGGAAATGATGCCGGTTGCACTTCTTGTTTGCTTGCATATTAGTATGTGTAGATGAATTTTAGTTTGTGTGACAAAAAAGATTTGTTGACAATCTTTCTGAGTTTCCACCTGAAAAGTACTCCTGTTCATCACTTGGGAGAAGATAGCACACTATATTTGTTTCTGCTTTAAAAAGTAACCTTAAAAGCATATTTGTGCAACAAATGCATGTGTTCATGTAACCTCTCTGTACAAAATACTGGCTAATGTAATCTCAGCGCTTTGTGCAGCTATTGGGGCAGGTTGTACAACTAGTTGGAGTAAAGGTGAAATGACTGTTAATGTATTTTTTTTAACAAATCATTTGGTTTTGTTCAAGGATTCTGGGGTGAAATCCAGTTAAAAGAATGCAGATCAACTTAAAAACCCCTTCTTTTACAGATCTATATGTGTGTTTGCTGAAAACGTATTCAGGAAGGTTTCTCAGGCTCAGTGTAGCGCTTCTGGATTGGTACTAAGGGTATGTTTAGATCCCACAAGTTCCCTTTGGGATGCCAAACCCTGCTGTTCTGGAGGATCAGCTACTTCTTTCCATGGTTTGCCAGGCACCCCAGGTCACTTCAGGGAGTGTTGAGAGAAGGGGTGTTTAAGCTATATCAAGTGTCAGTTCCAAACCGGTATGCCCCTGTTAGAATGGTATACTGGGCAAAATGGTCTGTATCCTAGCAGCGCACTCAACTCCACTGGGCAGAGTCTATAGCTTAACACTGAATCCCTCGGAACGGAACCTGGCATTGCAGGCTTGAAAGATTCCCAGAAATGGGAATTTGGGTTAGTTCATTGGCAGCTGCTTGCTTTGAGTGGTTTTCAGCATGTATGATGTTCAAGGTGTCTGATGTTCCCCTTCCCGCTGTCTTGTTGGCAGCTGCTGGGACTCAGGGGGTCCTGTTGGCCCAAATACTGCAGAAGGGATTTGATTGTCCAGGTGGTTGTGCTCCCTTCCCCAGTAAAATTGGGATTTCTGAGGCTGCTTTTCTTGTTTTGAGTATTCCGAAAAGACAGACACTGCATACTGTAATGAGCATGACTATGCTATATAAAATAAAAGGCCTCCCCAAAACACAGAAGGATAGCATTTGTGAATTTCAAAATCAAAAAAATATCACTGTGTATTAGATCATGTGTTTCCCTACTCAGGAGCACAGGATTATTCTCTATCATATGTCATCAGCATTCTGGGGCATCATAAAATTTCTTTGCATCTTCTGTTCTTCCATTTAAGTTAGGTTGCTATTGCCAGTCTTGGGTGCCCCTCTGTGGAGTCAGCCTTTGCTCCTTCATTATCGATTAGAAAGCACTTTCCACGCTGATGAGCTAGTTCTACTTCTCTAATGGCTGCATTTTAAGCTCTCATATAAAGTCACTTCTTCCTAGGCTTATAGCGCTTGTCCTTCTTCCCGTGCTCATTTGCCACCTCCGCTGTCTGTGCCACAATGCTACATAGAGACCCTTGGTGGCAGATTTGCAAAACTATATGTACGGTTTAAATTCAGAGCGGTGCTCTCTATTGCATCATAAATACATAAATGGCAGTTCTGAAGGCTGCCACACCGCTACTCCAGTCAGTTTGCCTCCCGGTGTGTATCCAGTAGATTACTACTTAGTTACTGGTCTGTCTTAACATCAGTTTAAACATTACGTGTCTCCATGCTTCACATGCAGAATGAGCCAATACAGTTTTGAAAACCTAAAGGGCTGCTTTGAATTGAAGTCTAGCGTAACTGATTTCATTAGGATGGAATCCTCGTATCATGTAATGGAAGTAAATTAGCATTTGAGAAGCAGGGATGTCTTAAGATTAACTATGTCTGAAAGACTAATGGTACATATCCTGTGAGCTTGAAGATTTTCGAGGTAGATTTCTGAAAATGCTAAGTCTTTCAGAAGCATGTAAGCACTTACCTCCTACTGTAGGCTCGAGAGAATTAAATTACAGTGTTTCTCTGAATATCTCTCTAAGTGCCTGTGTGCACCTTTAGGCATCCAACTATCTGGCTTCAGTGCCATTTGGTACGTGTTCACACGTAAACAGTATGATTTATTAATTCTTACTTAACAAAACGTAGTATTCTCAGAATATATTTAGATTTTTCACTACTTGCCATCTGAACACCCCTGCTGCTTTTCAGATGCAAATAATGTGTATTTTGTAATGACAGCATGTAACTTCAGCCTGACAAAGAATGTATTACTATCTGTGAAACTTCTGTCTCGCTTGAGCTTTTCTCTCCCCAAGCTTTTCATGGCTCCTGCACAAGTCCTTGCAGAGCTGACTTGAGTTAACATTTCTAGAAAACTCCAAGAAAGATGTTAAGGTGTCCTTCCTGAGCTATGTGTCTGAACTGTTAAGACTGCCAGTTTTTACAGCAGTCTTTAGTTCCAGCTCTTCTAATTTGGAAATCTGAATGTCATTGATTGGAGTCAGTAGAAAGGATGGTTTGATGCCCAGACAATGAAGCACTCTAATTATGCCTTCAGTGACAGTGGTGCTGCCTATGTCTCAGAAAGACTTTTCTCAAATTGTTCTCTAAGCCTTTTTTAAAAGCTTGTTACTACTTGATATCAGGAAGAAATACTGAAGAGTATTTCTAAGGTCATTCAGCAAGCTGATTATTACCGTATATTGATTACTGGAAGTGCCATTTAAGAGTGCTGGCATTGATAACTTATTCCTGTGGAAAATTATCACGACAAATCAAGCCTTAAAATAACTTCATCAGAAAACAATAAATAGAGCTAACTTTCAAAGTTTGTCGTAGATGAACTGTGGGGTTTCCTTTCTTCCTGATCATACTGGTTGCTGAAACCAAATTTGCTATTAAGAACTTTGAATAGTTCTGCTTTGTGCTTACTGTGTTTTTCTTTTCCGTCCCTAGCAATGCAGAACCTTCTGAAAAAAGACTTCGCATGAATAGCTTTGTGGCAGATTTTGGAAGACCTCTGGAGTCTGAGAGGGTCTTTTCTCAACAGATAGCTGAAGAATCCCAGTCACTTTTCCATTTCTGTATTAATGAAGTGGAACATTTGGACAAAGCAAAACAAAGTCAGAAAGGTCCAGGTCTGGAGAGTAATACCCACTTCCAAGAAGTGCCCAGGAGCAGTGGAAAGTTTGAAGAGGACCTAAATTCTCTTACAAAACTTAACCTTCCTAACTTTGTGAACACTGAGCAGAACTCTTCACTAGGTGAGGATGATCTCCTCATCTCGGAGCCACCAATCATTTTAGAAAGCAAATCAGTCATGCAGTCTTCCAGTCGGATCCTTGACTGAGAAGCCTTTAAGATACAAACGTTTCTGTTATTGTTCACTTTGAAGCTTTTCTTGGCATTCTGGTATTTTGATAAGAAGGTATTTCAGACCTGAGTTTTTTTATTGTGTATAAGACTGGCTGTGCTGACAAAATCCAGTTTAGACAAGAAGTAAACCATTGAATGCTTTTCTTCTGATGCCTTCTGTGGTCTAAATGTTTTGCCCAGCATTATTTTTGCTTCCTGATTTTTTAATTTTTTTTAAACTTGTTTTGTTCTTTGTTTTTAAATGACTGCTTATGTCCAGCTTCTGAAGGATACCATAGTAACTTGGGGGGACTGCGAAGGCTGGAGCCTGACGCTGGGAGGTGTATGAAAATTCCTCGGCCAAGAAAAGTGTAAACTCAAATTAAGACTAAAGCAAAGAATGAAGAGGCAGCCCCTGTGGAGGTTCTGCAGCTTCTGCCACTCCCAAAAAGGACACCTGAATCTGAGCAGCGCAACGGTGCTGGCGTTAACTGCACTTTCTGATTCTTAACTGCTTTTTGGTGCAGGTTAAGCGCAATTTACAGAGCTTCCAGAGGGAATACCTTGCATGTTAAATAGTTTGGTTACAGTGTTTACAAAGTGCTGCCACCACCTGCTGCTGAATAAAATCAAATTGGTGCCTGTAATTATAGTACTTCAGGGGGACATTCTGACAGCTGCCCAGTGATGACCCGGAATTAGTGTTATACACAAGAACAGTAATTTGGCTTTTCTTTTTTTATTGCTGATCCAACCTTCTAGTTTGGTAAATGCAGGATTCAGTAGCTAAATCACAGGAAATCTGATAAAAACGATTCTTCTTTTGCCAATAGAGTTACTCCGTGCAAATGGTGGTGTGTGAAGCTGGTGTTATGCTTTGCTTATAGGCTGAACCCTCCTATGCTTTTTTGGCTCTGTTAATGGCGCTTTCTTGACTAGCCAAGGGCTAGTGGGCTTTGAGTTCTGTTGAGAAAACCACCTCTAAAAGCATAGTGAAGATGCATTTGCTCCATCTGCTTTTTGTACTGAATGGGGGTGGTGTTGCAACCACAGCCGTTCTCCCAGGAAAAGGGTTGTTAAGGAATTGAATAGGTGTAATTTCAACCTTTATTTTTTTATTTTTAGAGAAGGAATAAGGTTCTGAATCTTAGCCAGTACCTAAATTACATTTCGTCTTTCCTCAAAAGCTGCTGACTAATGGCCAAACGGTTTCAGAGCAAGCACATAGGATGCAGAGGAACCAGGTTCAAATCCTTTGCTAGATTTGGAGGAAGAATGCTCTGCAGGAAGTTCTCAACTGAAATGAAACTACTGGATTCAAGACACGGTGCCTAACAGGGTTTTCTTGGAAACTAACCTACTGTGTATACAGGATGTTTGTGTGGAGTGAAAATGTAGCAATCAGACACTTACATGCTGATTAATTCCTTCTTCCTTCACCTGGCAAACAAAAAAATAGTGAATGGGGTGTGCATTTAAAGAATGCAGAGTGGGGGGAAACATCTTTTGTTTTTATTGCCTGTGTCCTTATTATAAAGTACCTTTACCTAAATTTCCTCTTTTCAGATGTAATTCTTGCACTACTTCCTAGTGTTTAAGTAATGGGATTACACTTAGAGCAAAGCAGAGGCTGTTCAAAACTAGCAGATGATTGTTGAAAATGGTTTCCAGGAGAAGACTGAAGTGACCCCTGTTAGAGCGTAGCTCTCCACTACGCTGCTTCAGGTGCAGAAAAGGCCTTTCACAGTACGTCCTTCCCACAGGTCTGAACGCTGTAGCTGAGGACTCTCCTTTGCTCTTCCCAAATTTCTTAATTTGGGCAATCTGCCTTCTGAATGTGGCAACTGCTTCCTGCAGAGGCACGTCAGACAACTGTTAGCTCTCTGATGGGTAAGCTTGCTAATAATGAGCTCTGGGACTTGTAAATGTGGCTTTTGTAGCCTGTTTCTGGAAGAGTGAGCTGCCTTCAGTAATGTGTGATCTATTTTTTTTTTTTTAATTTCTTTTTTTCCTTTGTCATGTTTGAAGACAGAAATGCTGCTTAAATGAGGGGAAATATCTGTGTAGAATCCTTCTCTTCTGGAATTGAGAACTGAAGCTTATTTTCAAAGCATTTAAAACTATGTTTCAAAATAATGCTGGTCTAGTTTTAGAAAAAGAAAAGCTTGCTATTCCCAGTGGGCTAACCTGAGCTTTTCTTATGCTACCTGAAATCTTTGTGGCTTTTATTTGGGTTCATAACTGCTACTCTGGGGAGAAAGGAGTAGTATTCATGTGTATGGATGCTGGTGACACTTAACACCTAGATCAAAGCTACTTAATAAAATGATTAAGGCATAATACCAACTTTAAAATGCACTTGCATTGTATGTTTGCTGTCCTTCTGAAGCATTTATTAATCCTGTAAAGGTATTTAAGTATTTGGTTCCTGCTTCATTTCTTCCCTAATGGTTCTTTAAGTTTTCCATCTTACCTCCCTTCTGTCTTTTAACGTCCTTCACGCTGCTTTTAACAGAACACCACCCTGGCAGTCCCCACTGCACAGCTCCCACGTGCCTTCAGCAGCTCTCTGCCAGCCACACAGCCTGATCCAGATTTTTGCTCTGCCTCTGCATTAGAGCAAAGCCAAAGGTAAATGCAGAAACTTTCTGCAGTCTTCAAAACCAGTTATTTTAAAGTTCTTTCTTTTTCCTTTGTAAGAACTAAGAGATGTGACGTTTTGCCTCAGGAGGAAGGGGATTGGTGTAGTAACCAACTCTGTATAACATGTTAAAAAAAAATTAATCTTTCCCCAGAAAACCAACATGATCTGCTTCACTATGAAATTAACAGAAAGTGTTTTGACCAAGGTAATCCTTCAAAAAGCATACTTGGGATTTCATGGTGTTTGAAAATGGAATTATTGCAAGTGTTCTTACTGCTTGGGCTCTCTGGTTGGGAGACTCTTCTCACAACCCACTCTAAATGCATCACCTGTGGTAGATTTAACTTCATGGAGAGTTCCCCTAAGGTATGTTTGTTTGCATAAACATGTTTGTATTCTGTTAAGAACTTACTAGGTCAGGTTTTCAGAGGTGAGTATTTATGAAATGTTCTTCTGTGTAAAGTTTTAGTTGCATACTTTTTTAAAAAAAAACAACAACGCTGCATTGTAAAATCAAGAAAATGCCTACTTACAGAGAACAGAAAGGGAAAGGTCAGACCATGAACTTCTCTGCTAAAATCCAGTGATACACAGCCTCTGAGGCTAAAAGGTGAAGTAAATGATGTGTATTGGTCATGCAATTTAGTATTTATGCACCTGGGCTGTAGGTCTTAAATACTTTAATAGTGGCAACTTTTGCCACTCTGATTAAAACCCCTCAGAAGCAACTATCAAAGGAGGAATCCACGTGTGCTTTTCCCCTTCTGCTCTGTCCTGTCCTCCTGGCAGTGGAAGATGACAAAGTTAAATGAATCAATTAATTGGAGATACTGCAGAGCTGGGAGAACTTACCTGATAGCCTCGGATACTGACAGGTAGCAAGGGCAGCACTGAGCTAGAGCCTTCTACCACATGCTCTGCAAGAGGAGAAAGAGCTGGAGGCCTGTGCTTTTTTACTTTTGGATATCAAGTATGTTGTTAGCTCTATGACAGGTTAAACCTTATGATTCAAAGTTATCAATCAATCAGAGGACTTTCTGTTCACAAGAGTCAGGGCAGCACTTGGTGCATGGCTCCTCTTCCCCGCAGAACAGGATTTGCAGAGCTAGTGCACAGATCTGTTTTCCCTCCTTTTTCCAGAACAGGTTAAATACTGGATATAGGGGCAGACTTCAAAATGTATTAAACTTCATCCATGCTAATCTATTTAGTTACATAAACAATTTTGACAAGTATTTCAGAGAACTTGAGACAGCGCAGACATAAGCAGTGTGCTCTACACGTGCCACGATGAGATCTGATACTCTTCTGTACACCCCATTTTCCTTCTGAAGTAAACATCTCCGTAATCTAGATCACGGAGTCACCCACCCAGCTGCTCACCTCATTTCCTAAAAGCTTCAAACATGACAATTCAAATCATTGTATTCCAGCGGCTTTGCTGTAAACAGATGAATTTCAGCTAAACACAAGGTAATGATTCAAATACATGATGTTTAAGATTCTTTTAATCCATCCATCAGAATATCTCCTCAAAACGCACAATGAAATAGGAGAAACGTACACAAGGAGTATCTAATTCTGATACTCTGAAAGATCCCACTGAAATCCTCAGTGGAATACAGGAAGAGCTAATGACTGTTGTGTCAGCCTTTGCTCTGTTTCAGGGTATCTTCCCCTTTCTGTGCTCTTAAAACTGCTGGAGAGTCAAGAACTATTTACTTTTACAGAGAAGTTAAAGCTTGGACCTTAGTTCTCTAGAAAAGAACACCATTACTACAGCCATTCAAGACCAGAGCTAGTCTGCTACTGTGTAGAGTGCCCACTTCATGGTAAATGCCTAAAAACTAAAGCCCACGCTTCAGTGAACATACAACTACATAAATACATGTGAGAACATGGTATAAACCGTATTACAGCTTACAGTAATGGTAAATAATACTGTCCCTGCTCAGTAAAATAGAATTGAGTTTGAAATTTAATTCAAGCTATATAAGATACCAGCATTTGCTGAGAACTGAATATAAGAATTTTCAAAAAAGGTGTTTGAACTGTATGAACACTGAGGCAACTCCCTCACGATGACCTAAGGATTATACATTCAAGAGAGAGTTTCCAGCAAGCAGAAATGCTTCCCCTGGGCCTTCCTGGCCTAGGCAGTGCCTTAACAGACCTACACCCAGGACCTGGCCTCTCTGGGGAACACAAGGGTTGCTGTAATTACAAAAAAACCAAACCAACCAGACAAAAAAACCCAAAAAGCTTTGGGTCACACACAAATTGTACAGAAATAACTGGTAAGTTGAAATGATTCAGCTTTACCCTTTTCATTTGCAAAAACAGTCCCAAATCAAGAAAATGCAGCTTATTTACACATAACTGATGTTTTATATACAGAGCATTCTATTGCCGCATTTTATGAATACAGACCAATGCTTCATTACTGGGGGCCAAAACATCCATGCTAAAACCACTGAAAATAGCTGACTATGGACCAAGACTACTATATTAATAGCCAACTGCCCAGCCTTTTTGAAATATCTCTATACATGTGGTGTACACACTCTCACTTTGTGTATGCTCAAAACAAAAATCATTTAAACAAATCCCTGCACTTTACTGCCTGTGCCTAAATGGTATAATCTGTTGTACCAGTGTGTTCTTTACACATGCTGAGTCACATTCTTGTGTGAGACAAAATGCATACTTACTGCTGGTCCCTGAAGAAGCATGATACACAGATACACAGAGACCGGAACTATTTCACACTTTAAATGCTAGCTTCAACCAATTCCAGGGACCTGAAGAGTACATTCTGGCTTTTATCTTCTCTTTGGCCCAGGTAACTACAGTTGATTGAGCCACAACCTCAAGATAAGTGCTATGGAATTCTTAATGACTGGCAGTGCTGAGACTTCCAAGTAATAATTTACCGTTTCAGTCACCAAACAAACAGCTCTATCTTGAATTTTCTTTAATCTGACTTATTGCTTCTCCCGTTTCTATCCCATTAGCAGCAGGTTAGGAAAAGAGGATTTTCGTGCCCTACTGAATGAAAAATAAGAACGCTATACACTAAAAATACAAACCAAACAGGAGATTACTTGAATTGTTCACAAAGGAATCACTGTAAGACAAGTTAGAAACAAAAGTTAAAAATATTCAGGCATGTTCTGCAGTGACTGAAAAAGCATCAAATGGAATTCTTCAGTGGTAACTGAATTTACGGAATGACCTCACCATTCCTAGTGTTTTTAAAACATTGTATGTAACTTTATTGCTATCAAAATATGAGACATACAGTACGACTTGGGTGTTGCTCACTGCAAATCTACCTTTGGACAAGGAAGTTTCCAGATAAGATCCGAATGTAATTCAATTAACAAGTGTCACATTAAATAATTTTCAATAACATTTTCTATACATAACTTGGAATATAAAAATTCTGCTTCTCTAATCATACTCATGTCTTCCAACAGCCGTCTGTTATGCTGAATCCACTGGAATTAGGTGCAGGAATAACAACCCCTTGTTTCTGCAGTTCTCGTAAAACATCTAATATGGAATCCAGTTCCACTCGAAACTTCTCCAGTTCTCGATTCTTCTGCTGTACCAGCCTTCGCCACTTCTCGGTCTCCTGGGTTTGCCGCGCCTCTGTCGCGTGTTGTGTTAGCTTGACCGCCTGCGGATCAGAAGCAAGTCAGCACGCTGACGTCCTACCCAGCGGCTCGGCTGCCCCTCTGCACAAACACGCCGCTTCGTTACTTCTGATGCTCGGTCTCAAAGCCCAGCGCTCACATTAAGTGGAAACAATTTGTTCTGAATATTACAAAAATCATTCTGATAGCAATGAATCCCTTTAAATAGTTGCAGTAATGACAGAAGGGTAGAATCCATTATTGACTAATGAGCCTCAGGAGAATTTAATTTCTGTCCAAAGCAGCCATTAGAAGTTTGAATATTTACGACAAAGCTGAGCATATAACATAAAGCTCTCTCTAATCAAAATGAACCTTTTAAATTGCCATTTGAATGCATTAATTAAAAGAATGCTTTGCAAGCAAAACAAACCAAATCTGAATGACGTGTTTGGGGCTACTGCTGTACTTCTGAAAACCACAAGTTCAATGAACTATCAGAAAATACTCTGTAGTCATAAAGGTCTGAAGGTGCTGCAGAGGAAAGTTGGCATTAATTTTGACAGGAATTCATGGGATAATCCTATTAAATAACCCAAAAGAAAAAGTTTGACAAGCTATCAAAAATCTCCACACTACTATTAATTGTAATAGATTCTTTAAGGAAAACTCTGTCACTTAAAGTCCATAATTATTGTATTTGCAGTTTGCTACTAAGGATAATCTGTTATTTCCTTGTTCAGTAGTCGGTTTTCCCACATTGTTCATTTTTGTTACCATTCTTTATCATAGACCTGTTGGAGCAGGTCCAGGGGGCCACAAAGATGATCAGAGGGCTGGAACACCTCCCCTACAAGGACAGGCTGAGAGAATTGGGGTTGTTTATCCTTGAGAAGAGAACGTTCCAGGGAGACTTCATTGCGGCCTTCCTGTATCTGAAGGGCGCCTACAAGAAAGCTGGGGAGGGACTTTTCACAAGGGCTTCTTGTGATAGGACAAGGGGTAATGGCTTTAAACTGGAAAAGGGGAGATTTCATTCAGATGGAAGGAAGAAGTTCTTCACAGGTTGCCCAGGGAGGCTGCAGATGCCCCAGCACTGGATGTGTGCAAAACCAGGTTGGATGGGGCTTTTGAGCAACCTGGTCTAGTGGGAGGTGTCCCTGCCCATGGCAGGGGACTTGGAACTAGATGATCTTTGAGGTCCCTTCTAACCCAAACTATTCCATGATTCTAATATCCATCTGGAGGACTGTTCGGTGTCTCACTGCCGATGATTAAAGTTGTAAAACCAGGACAAACAAAACTTGATACATAACAAGGCTAATACACCAGGAAAGATTAAATTACATTAAATTTCATTGATCTCCCCTGATGGATGAAAAATCAGGATGAAGGCCTGACATAAGATGAAAAAAATCACTGCAAAATTGTTGTACGCATTCAAGGGATGTCAGATACCAGAAGCTGCATCACAAAGATCCAGTCTTCCAAGTCCAAAGTTTTGGTTTGTGGAGGATAAAGGCTTTTTTTCTCCTTGTTGTTTCAGGTATTAAACCCAGGATGTGGTAGACTGCTACAAGACATTCCTGTACTTTTAATGCAGCTTTTCTGAATGGGGCTTCTAGGGCTAGAAAATAACAGCTGAGAAATACATCACAGCTTAACAAACTGGGTTACACACTCTCATCAGTTTCTGAGCGGCTAGCCTTCACTGTGCAACTGATGCAATAACCAAAGGATACTTCCAGAGGTCATGTGCTCCAACCCTCTGCAAAAGCAAGGTCTGCTCAGACCAGGTTGTGAAGAAGTTCCACACCTGATAAGCAAGTCATGGACAAGTAATTTTAATTACCGCAGCAAGGACATGCTGGCTGGGACTGCGTCCACATTCACGTGCATCAGCAGGCACCAAAGGCAAAACTGTGGCTGTACCAAAAAGTACTTGTCCCTCTGCAGCGTGAGCTAAATGAGCCTGTGCAAGTACCATAAAGTTACAGTGAAACCGATAAACTGCTCTTGAGAAGTACATGCAGATATACACTCTGGTGTACCTTTTGGATTTCTTGCTCTCGTTCTGCATGTCTGGTCTCTATATGCTTGATTTTCTTTTCCAGGCTCAAGAAATGCTTCATTTCAGGGCTCTGGCTCTCCTTAGCCTCTCTCAGCTCTTCCAACAATTTTGTCACCTACAGTTTGAGAGAATCGGTGAAAATTGTTATCGTTGTGTTAAGCAGTGTATAAAATAGATTCCTTTCAAAGTGTATTTGTGTTGGTTAATCACTCCATTCAAAAGCTGCCGAAAGGAAGACATAAAAAAGAAATCTCTTTTATTCTACAGCTTAAACAGGGGCTCAGGGACTTAGATTAGGATCTTTCATTTGAAAGAAGTGGCCTGAGGATATGAAGCTCTAGTCCTTTTTGATAAATCAGACCCCATTCATAATATGTTATGAAGTGATTATTCACAGTCATTTTTTATACTTCTAAACATACTAAAAAAAAAAAAATCAATAGAGAATATGATGATTAGATGTTCTTACAGAATCCCTTCTCACATCCTGGATAAAGGTCAAATACAAAAATGTACCAGTGTATTTCTAAGGAATAAATTAAGAGAAGACAGGCTGCTAACGGACATGATTATGGGCCCCCTTTGGTCTAATAAATTGCCAGGTCAAATCAACTCTACCAGTGACTTATAACAGATATTGTAATCCTCCAGAAATTCTGGTAAGTTTTCTTATAAAGCCCTAACTCATTTTTTCTCATTCTTTGCCTTACTTGATATTTATTCATTTAACATCCCAAGTCTTTTTTGGCCGATTTATTAATGTGTGTCAGGAAACTAAAGTGAAAGCTTTGAAGTCTTTATCCTTTATGATAACCTATACAGAATCACAAAATCACAGAATCACAGAATCA
>VZZY01025700.1:66665-88344 GCA_013400335.1 Eurystomus gularis | reverse complement strand
CACTGCACCATGAGGGCTGCCAGGGCGAAAATCAGCTCAGCCAGACCCAACGCACAGAGGAGAGATGGCAGGTGGATGCAAATCAACAGTTTGAGGAGTGCTACAAAACAGAGTTTGGTCAGTGGGATCAGCAACGATTTCAGTCTCCCAGGTGCCTTTTCATTGCTGGTTTGTTTGGAGGCACCACTCCTGTCAGCGGTAGGAACTTAAGGACTGCTGGCATGGGGAAGAGTTGTCTGGATTACAGAATCAATGTGGCTTTTTTTGTGGACCAGGCTTTTGTTTTATTTGCTATTTTGAACAAAACCATGTTGTTAAGAAGCAATATTTGAACTTTGCTCTCACTTTATTAGCATCCACAGTTCCAGCCTGCTGTTTATGACCATTACCTGAAATTCATATTTGTTGAGCCACCTGCTGTTTACTTTAGCTCTTGTTTAATCTTTTTCTGTTATAGTTGCAATGGAGGTTTTATTGACTTCCCTTTTCCACAGTGCTCAGGGAGAGGGGCAGAGAGAAAGAATTTCTTGACCTACGAAGTAGATGCAGGCACACAGTCACCATAACACACAGTATTATCCAGTGTGCCGAAGCAACCTTTGCAGGCAGATTTCTTGTTCTCCCCATCAAGCCTTTTGCTCCTGGAGGGCTGAATGCTGTGCTGCGTATCATTTTCTGCTCAATGTGAGTTAGATTGAGGCTTCATGTGCCAGTTGTTAGTTGGTATCGTTTTACATTCACACTTACTTTCAGCAGTGTCACAAAAATCAGGTTACACGGGTCTGTTGTTGCCTCTAACTCCCTTCTTGCATAGCACAAACCTCCAAATCCCACTTAGTAATTTCCGCAAGGAGAGGGAAATCCTATTTCAGCAGTAGCAGACCTTTCAGAGTAATATCTGGCCATAATTTAGAGATTTCCGCTAATATACAGCCCACACAACCCTACATATTATGTTCCATGAATCACTTTTCCTGTCACCTTTCTTTGCCTTATCTTATTTTTAATGTGAAATTGTTTAGCACCAGCTTCCAGCAGGAACTGATTCTCATTATGTCTTTTTCTGGGGGAAGTAACCACCTAGAATCCGAAATCCTATTCTCAAACAGCACCTTTTAGCCTTCTTTGAATAAATGGGGGGAAAGGGGTATCTTTTCCCTCTTGCTGTAAACCATGCTTTCCAGACTTATTTACATTAATTATGTGTCTATTTTTCTTTTTTTTTTCTTCAGTTGCGGATAGGATTTGAGGTTTTTGGTGCCTGCATTTTGGTTCCACCACTTCACAGCCTCAGAAAATATCTGTCAATGGCTGAGCTGACCATCTGACCCTATAAATACTCTGTGGAAAGGTACAAAATGGTTATGTCTACATTTAGCCCATATCTGGGTTGAACTACAGCAGTTGCACTACCACCTGATGACCCCTCCCCAGTCAAGGAGGGGGATCAGGAAAAGGAGAGGAGAGACTCAAGTTAAAACAGAACCAGGTTTAATGAAACAGCAAAACTAACACCAATGCCATTATAAAGTAAACAAAGTAATTCTCAGCCCAGCAAATGTATGGTGGTCACAAAAAATGGGAAGGCATCCTCAGGAAACGGAAGAAGAGCAGGATCAGTATAAGCCTGGGCAGGAAACCTTCTTCTGAGTAAACTTCTCCCTTTATACTGAGCACGATGTTTATGGTCTGGGATATACCTGTAGCTAACTCAAGTCAGCTGCTCTGTCTGACTGGCTGATGGCCTGTAGACCATGGCAGACGTATGATTGTGTCCCAGTGAAACCAGGACAGGCTATCATCTGGATTAACGAATTAATCTCCATGCTGAATCAGAATTAACACGAAGAGCTGTGACTTCAGAAACTGTAGAAAGCCTCTCCCTTTTTAATTAGAGTTCTGTTAATTGTATATAGAGAAACCAAGCTCATCAGGAATATCCTTGCTAGGATATAATTGCACATTTCCATTTTCTTCGATGGATCTAAAGAGACCTGCAGGATCTTTTTTTTGCTCCAAGCAGCTCATGGTTTGACTTAGGACATATTAAGTCAATACATTTGTTAAGTGAACAGATAGTTAACAGCTAAATAGCTCAATGTGCTGTCAGTGTAGGCTTTCAGAAAAGTATTAAAGAGTCAAGAAAAAGAAATGGGAAACAAGTAGTTGCAAAGCCTCTTTAGTGCTTTGCCTATATGCTACTAACTTCTGCCCTGACAATCTGTCATGCACAGTTGCCTCTGCTTCCTTAACCTGTCACGGGCAATCCTGACACAACCCAGTCCTGCCTGCTGGCTGAAGGGCAGTGATTTGGTTTCCATTTCCAAGGCACATGTTCAGCAAGGGATTTCTATTGAAAATTCCAAGTTTTTTCTTATGATTCTGGAACAAAGGATGTCATGAGCTCCTGCAAGCTGCCTTTGTGATAGTGCATTATCTTGCTTCAACTTTCAAACTTTAAGGCACTTAGAAAGTCTTTCCTAGCCAACAACACCTCTGCATGATGATGAGAATTAATGACATGATGCTCCCTTCCCTTCCTTTCCCTTCCTTTTCCTTCCTTTCCCTTCCTTTCCCTTCCTCTCCAGGTACAGACAGCAGTACTCTACTACAAGACCAGCTAATTTCTCCATGCTGGGTTGACCTTGACTGGATGCCAAGTATCCACCAAGCCTCTTTATCACTCCACAGGTTAGAGGGGGGGGAGAAAATAAGATGGGAAAAACCACCTCCTGGGTACAGCTAAAGGCAATCAAGATCAAAGCAAAAGCAAAGCTGCACATGGAAGCAAAGGAAAACAAAGGATTTGTTCTCTACTTCCCATCAACAGGCGATGTCCAGCCACTTCCCAGGAAGTAGGGCTTGGATCATAGGCTGGACTGGATGATCTTGGAGGTCTATTCCAGCCTCAATAATTCTGTGATTCTGTGATTCTCTTCTAGGGAGATTATTACATATTTACTCTATCTTCAGCTTCTGGGACTGGTACTTACACAAACCAGCTGCGGAGACAGAGGCATCATAACAGTGTGGAGTCTGGGGGAGCTCTCCTGCTGGGCTGCGAAAGCAGCAGCGCTGGGTTCAGAGAGAGGGAGAAGGGGTCAGTCCACAGCTGCAGTGCAAGTTTTTGCAAAAATAACTGGATTGTCACTCTATTGCTAGGAGAAAAAAATAGCTTAATACTCTGGCAAACCCTGAAGTGAATACTCACAGACCCAGCGTTTATATCCTATTTACATGTAGCCATTTGGAAGGAAATAAAGGGAGAAAGGAAGGGGGGGGGGGAGCAGGGAAAAGAAAAAAGCAGGTTTGTGTTTGAACCTGATCTTTAAGTATGAGCCATCTGGATCCTGTGAGAGCCCTGACATACCTGAACGGACAATACTGGATAAATGGAGGAAAACACACCTGCTCCTTGTGTTTAAGTTTCTTGGGTGTTTTAATGCCATTGGGATGTTTTACAGGGTTAAAATATTAATAAAATCTCAGTAGGCAGCCTTTAGAAAAATCATTGTCATGAAAAGCCCTGTGATAATTCACCTCTGTAAAAGGAGATCTGATATTTAAAAATCAGCCCTGAATGAAAGCACATGGACTTGTTTTAGCATTGTGTTCCTTTAATTCTTGGTGAGGCAGTTTCCAATGCAATACATGTAATTACACTTAAATAAGACCACATAAGAACAAGAAGGGAACAGGTGAGGTTCTTCAGGATGGTTGCACCAGAAGATCATTTTCAGTGTTGTGCCTCTCCACTAACTTCAACAGAGTTGCTGCAGAGCTGGCCTCAGGGAAGCTGTAAGTTATCTATAGAGCCAGCACCCCACTGGAGACCTCATCTGCAAAGGAGTGAACCACCCAACTCACATCGTCCATGCTCCAATGAGAGGAGAAGGGCAGAATCGCTTTTTGAACAGATGCTCCCTCTACACAAATTAGCTTTCATACCAAAGAGGAATTTCATGCCTGGTGTGAAGCTATTTCAAGCCTGGTGTTCAGCTTTGTGCTTTATTCCCGGAGGAAGAAACGGCTCAGGCTTCCTTTTGCCAAATGGGGGAAAGCTCGCACAGCCGGGAGCACCAGAATGACACACGAAAAGGCCAGAGATGACAACTCGGCTCTGCCTGCTTCCAGACTTTGCTTGCATCGATTTTCATGGACATCCGAAAGGAAAGATAAAAAGAAATGAGGAACTGAAGAGGGAGTTCCCTTCTAACCTTTTCTCTCTCTCCCACCAAAGCTTTCACCTGCATCTTTATCAGCACACTCTGCACACTTGGAGTTTCGCTGCTTGACGGTGCTCTTCTGAACTCCAGTTTCAACAAGTGCCTTAGAGGTGTGTGATCATTAGAATGAAAAAGGAACTGGTTATTTCTGTGCAAACTTTGCCAGAAATGTAGCATCCTACAAATTGTAATTGCAAACCATCACCATGAATATTCGTCTGTTAAAAGAAAAAAAAAATAGGTGAGGTGATTTATCAGACTCCAGGCAGATTTGGAAGCAATTCTGCAGCCAGTGCAAATGAAAAGAGTGAGTTTGTCTTCATGAGGCTGCAGTCATTTACAGACTGAAATAACCTCAGCATTTTCTACTTGTTCCCTGAGGCTTTTGTAGGAAGGCATTCAGTATATTGGGAAACCCAAAGGTATATTTCACAGGAATTAAAGATGACATTCTTAAAAATTTCCTCGTGATCACATCTCATCAGCTTATTTGTCTTGGCAAGGGAACAGGCGCTTTCAGCCCAGGCACCTCAGTTCACTGATACACACACCTCGTGTCATTTTTCCTGCACAAACTGGCTGCAAAGTGGGCGATACTGAGGGAGAGCCAGGTGTACAAGTTAAGCAGGAAAGACAGAAATAATTGGAATAAACCTGGTCTGGTCTGACCTGCGATATTTTGATATCTGAGTATTAAGTGCTGTAGCAGGTGGATGGTTCAGAGAGGGGGTTTTTGGGTTTTGCAAGCTTATAAGCATCATATTAGTATGACTGAAAATGCCTCTATTTGGGCTGGAAAATGGACATGAGATTGGAGGTAGGAGCTGGGCATCTCATTTCTATTGTAATCTGAAGAAGTGGCCATTTCACCCCTGTCATGCACATCATGCATAGGCGAAAGGGCAGGATCACTAATATCTTCCAAGATATGAAATGTACTCGTATCCACATGCTTTTAAAATACCATAGCCCGAATAATCTAAAAGTCATCTGATTTCAATTATCGCTTAATCTAGGTTAACAAATCCTAGGGAAAACCATATGGCATTTGCTTTTCACTGGAACTCATCTAGAAAATTAATTTAATTTAGCTTTTCCTTAACTGGGTAAAGGGAACAAATTGTATTAGCTGCTCTTTTCCTTTAAAAGGTTTAGTTGTCACAGAGTTGTGTAGTGCACGAATGTTTGATTTTAACCCTTTATTTTCCAGAAAACTACTGAAAAATATAAGAAATCTGAATATCAACATTTTGGGGAACTTGGGATTTTAGTAATTTAGACTATGTTTTCTGAAGTATTTTTTAATTTCAGATAACAAAGATGGATATAGCCAGAATTTATATAGTTTACTGAAAAAAACCCCCTGTTTTCAGCAATAATAGAGAGGAGTTATTTTTTTTTACTGAATGGGAAAGGGATGTTGCCAGCTTCTATGTTACACTACAATTTTGGATATGTTGTTATGTATATGGGGAAACACATGAACACAGGCAAATTTTGCATTTTTTAGTGGGTATTTTTAAGGGCACATATGTATCTTGCCAGTAGATTTGAGATAAAGAAGGTTGCAAGGAATGTGTGCCATGATTTGCTCTGGAATACTTTTTGGTAATTTGCTGTTTTGTTAGCTTTTGGTCCATTGCTCTCTTCTTTTTAGGGTATGAGTAGTGGATTTTGTCACTGTTCTATCTCTCATTTCCTTATAAATCCTATGAAACAGCAAACATTTGTGCCATCATGCAGACCCTGAGTCAAATCCTTCCATACTGTCAGGAAAAGCTGGAGAAACCAACGGCCCCAAATGCAGTGGCCCCTCCAGGTTCCCCCATGCTCTCAGCATTTCTGATACTCTCTCCTGGATCCTTCTCCATCACTGCCCAGGTAAGAACAGCCATTGACCATTGACCACTCTCATCTACCCAACCAAGCCCATGTTTCACAAGCTTTGGAAAGCTTGCTGTGACCTCTGTGACCACCAGAGATGACCATGAAGAACTGACCACACAATATTTAAATACAAGAAAATCTGTGGTTTTGCTTTGAAAGTACTATTCCTCCCCACTAAAGAGACCAGGAAAATATGCTTGCTTCAAGGCTCTCCTGTACTCTGCTCTCGTGAGACCCCACCTGGTGTACTGCATCCAGCTCTGGAGCCCCCAGCACAGGAAGGACATGGGTCTGTTGGACAGGGTCCAGAGGAGGGCCACAAAGATATTCAGAGGGCTGGAACATCTCTTCTATGAGGACAGGCTGAGAGAGTTGGGGTTGTTCAGCCTGGAGAATAGAAGGCTCTTGGGGAGGCCTCATTGCAGCCTTCCAGTACTTGAAGGAGTCCTACAAGAAGGCTGGGAAGGGACTTTTTACAAGGGCTTGTAGTGATCAGACAAAGGGTAATGGGTTCAAACTGTGAGAGGGTAGATTTAGATTAGGAAGAAATTTTTCACTATGAGGGTGGTGTGTCACTGGAATTAGTTACCCAGGGAGACTGTTGATGCTCCATCACTGGAGGTGTTCAAGACCAAGTTGGATGGGGCTTTGAGCAACCTAGTCTAGTGGGAGATATCCCGTTCCATGGCAGGGGAGTTGGAAGTTGATGATCTTTAAGGTTCCTTCCAAGTCAAACCATTCTATGATCCTATGATTCTGTATGCCTGCCCACACTGTATAGAGACTTCCCATCTTGAAGACCTGTAGAAGCTTGGACACCTCCAGTAAGAGGTATCTTCTCTGCAGTTGCCACAAAACAATGTCCGTCCTGACAGCGTGACCTTGCCTTGGTCCCTTGTTGCAGTTCTCTCAGCCTGTTGATCTCTGAAGCTGCATCACTCTCTATTCAGCTGCTTCATGGTGGCCTGCCTCACCTTCCTGCCTATGATCGAGTCCTGTTTCAGCCTTCTGAGTTAATCCTGAGCCTGTCTAGTGTCCTGATCCATCCTAGAACAACACCAGATTTTGTCCTCCGTTCCCCTGGCCATGTCCTACCATGGTCGAAGAATCTCTGCAAGGTCACAGCGATGCCTCTGCAGTCAGGCATAGCCATTTATTCTGAAATGCATGAAATGGTATCTGAGGTTCCTAATCTTTTGTTGGGTGTTAGAGAGGAATCTTTCTGCCATTTTAACTTGCTACTCAATCTTCGTTTTGTGGGTTATGCATTTTGCAGTCTTACTATGTTGGATGTTAAATTCCCATTTACAGTCTATAGGAAGAGACTCTTAAATGCTCCTTAAGTAGATGATTCAGAGTAAGAGCCATTTCATTGCTCTGACCTAAATCTGGTGTTTATAACTGCCTACGCTCTGAGTACACGTCAGGATTTTCTTCTGCTTACAACAGACTCATCAAATTTGTGGGCAAGTCTTTTTTTGTTGTTCTCAGCAAATGAAATGGATTTTTCTTCCTTAGTCGCCATGGGAAGGAGCTGAGAAGCAATTTTGGAGCTGACAACTTTTTGCCTGGCTGATCTGGAATACTAATTCAAAACTCTTAAAGTCACGTTAAACATCTGATGAAAGTGTTTTGGGTTCCATTGTCGTGGATTTCTTACATAGGAGCAGATGGTATGTTACTGTGTGAAAGCACTGAGATTTGTTTCCTTTCAGTTTTATCTGGAGGAAATACTATTCATGTGAATCCTTATGTAATTCCTAAAAAAACCCCCCAACAATCAAAAGAAATAAAAAATTACCTTGATTCATAGAACTCTTCCTAATGAGGTAACTCGTCCATCTCTGTACCTCTCTTTACTGCACCTGCCAAAACAGAACTTGAAAGCTCCTGATTCCAAGTGTTTAAAACATTAGCCTGTAAACAGGCTCCATGTGATTTATATTTTTTGGTTCATCAGTATTCCCCTTACAGTAAAATTTGAAGAGGAAATCATGGCTGTCCTTAAGCTTCACTATAGACAGGGCTCAGCTAGGAAGCAAATCCCAGTTAGCAGGGTCTAAGGCCTTTCTCTTATAATTTTAATAATAACCTGAAATTACATATAAGGCGAATTCTCCCGTGAAGATGGTGGTGAGGGACCACCCAAATTTAGTCATGTCCATGTAATCAGCTGTCTGGAAAGGGGCCTAAGATCAATGCTTCTGTGTTTTTCTCCTGAAAGCCACTGTCTTTTATCAAACAAACACAAGTGGGACATTGCTCCCTCCTCATCAGCTTTGCTTCTGCTTTATTTATTCTTTGCCCCAGAATTACAGCTCAGTAACTTTGTAAGTCTGCAGGTTCGCCTCTGCTTTATTCTATGAAGAAATGTTGTTATTATGCTCCAGGGCTACAATGAAGCCTAAGAGAGCAGTTTATGCTATTTTCTGTCCAAAGCTGCTCTCTGAGGCAATCCAGGGCAGCTCTGCACTACAGCAGATCTGAGAGATGATTCTCCTAATGACGTGATTAAAGGCAGAAATTCTTTGGGTGACAAAAGTGGATTCTCAGGGGATGATTTTATGAATTAAGCAGGCAGGAGCAGTTCTGTGAGCCAGGATTTGTCCTGTCTGGTCTAAATCAAAATGAACACTGAATATATATATTTTCCTTTGCTGTATGGAATAATAAGGACTTCAGGAGTGTCAGACTATTACTGTGACTGATGTAAAGTGAATCCTGGCTCTCAGCACTCTCAATTTCTATGAATTTTGCATAGAGGTTAAGAAAGATAATGATCTTCATAAAAGCAGCTCCCAGAATTGCTGCACAAGGCCAGGAGTTTCAGTGCCTGGAATGTGGATAAGGTATCCACTGCCCTGGAGATTGCTTCCAGACCTGCATTTCTAAGATTAGCAAGTGCTCTGCTTTCGGTTATCCTGCATAATGGTATCACGTCAATGGGGCATGTTAGTTTAATATAAATTGTACATGATAGCTTTGCATTTCTGCTCAAAAAATTTAACCGTTTTTCCTGGCCAAAAACCAAAGCACCGCTCAAACACGTAAAGCATTTAAAATTCAGTTTTTTTGTGCGGAAAGCAGCAGGTTTGTACAGTTTTGGAGAATGAGGAATTCCACCCAGGGCTGGACCTGGGGCAGTTCAGCTTCTCCAACATTACCCTGCTGCAACTTGTGGACCCAAGCTCGGAGAAATAACCTTGTGTTTGGACAGAACCCCGGTGAGAACAACAGTCTTGATACGGGCTCAATCATTTAAATACCTCGTAGGAGCTTTGTAGGGTCACATTTAATCCTCATTGTAACAAGTGGAAATATTCTTAGCAATGCCATAGAATCATAGACCATCAGGCTGGAAGGGACCTGAAGGGTCATGCCAGTGATTCTCTGAAGCCAGCGCTAGTTTGGTGCCCCATAGCAAGTGCCTGTCTACAGCACAGACACCTGCATTTCAACGAGCTGCCCAGATCTTTCTAGCCAGTGGAGAGAAATAGGTAACTATTGGATGTCATTCATCCTATTTTAGTGCTGATGTCTGAAATAAGCCATGTGGATCCAAATATGCAGCAGATGGCTCTGAAATGCTTGATATTCTGGCTGCTCCACCTTAAAAACCAGAGAAAGCTTTAGACTATTTTTAGCAAATCAGTGTAACGGGACAAAACCCTTCGATAACTCCAATACATAACAATCATCCCGCAATCTTTTTCAGTCAAAACTGTGGATGGTACAAAACACTCATAATCTTAGCTTGCTTACTAAATATGTGTTATAAACTCAATGCTACATTGCATGGAGACCCCATGGCCTCTCCGCTCACAGCCTTGTTGAATATTACAGCAGCTTTCGTGAACATTTGCCTGTGAGAGTCCGTTCTGCATAAACTCAGTTGCCAGCTGTGCAGCAGCTCCACCGTTGCCAGCTCTGGGAACTCCTGACACTGTTTCAGGATGTTTGTCTCAGCAAGCTGACTCTGTTTGAATGTTGCTCTTCCTTGGGCAACACTCTGCCAAGAATTTTTCAGATCTCTGAAATGATTAAGGAAGTTTTTAGGTAAGAGGAAAATGAGCATCGCTTAATGAAATGCAAAATAAGAAATGAGTTATTAGATTTAGAGTGATGTATCAGAAGATAAATTAATATATAATTTATATATATGTATAAAACTATATGTTATGGTTTCTTTTGTGCTGACAATGAGATCCCTGAAACCTACGTGGTGAATGTATTACAGACGGAGAGAGTCCTGGTCAGCCATGCTCCTGGCCTCATCCAGTCCATTAGCACAAGAACCCAAGTGTGCTGGGTAACAAAAATCATAGAATCATAGAATCATAGAATTATTCAGTTTGGAAGAGACCTCTAAGATCATCAAGTCCAACCATTAACCCAGCCCTGCTAGTTCACCACTAAACCATGTCCCTCAATGCCACGTCTACACATCTTTTAAGTACCTCCAGGGATGGTGACTCCACCACCCTTCTGGGAAGCCTGTTCCAGTGCTTGACAGCCCTTTTGGGGATTAAATTTTTCTTCATAGCTGAACTAAACCTCCCCTGGCACAACTTGAGGCCATTTCCTTTTGTCCTATTGCATGTTACTTGGGAGAAAAGACCAACTCCCACCTTGCTACAACCTCCTTTCAGGTAGTTGTAGAGAGCAAGAAGGTGTTCCCTGAGCCTCCTTTTCTCTGGGCTAAACAACCCCAGTTTCCTCAGCTGCTCCTCACAGGAATTGTTCTCTAGTCCCTTCACCAGCTGTGTTGTCCTTCTCTGGACATGCTCCAGCACCTCAATGTTCTTCTTGGAGTAGGGGCCCCAAAACTGAACCCCCTATCCAAGGTGTGGCCTCACCAGTGCTAAGTACAGGGGGACGGTCCCTGCCCTAGTCCTGCTGACCACACTATTTCTGATACAGGCCATGATGCTGTTGGCCTTCTTGGCCACCTGGGCACACACCGGCTCATGTTCAGCCTGCTCTTGACCAACCCCCCCAGGTCCTTTTCTGCTTTCTAGCCACTCTTCCCCAAGCCTGTGGCATTGCCTGGGGTTGTTGTGACCCATGTGCAGAACCCAGCAAAAAGTGGAATCAGACTTCAGAGTGGCTCTGCTATTTTTAAACCTTTAGGATTTGGGAGATTTTTGACTTACACTGCCTCCAAATGACTCACTTTTGGTTGATACTGTGTTTGCTGGTGACACACAAAAGGGTTCCATGGAAAGTAGCCTTTTGGGAAGCTGTATCTTCATGTAGGTGCCCATGTAGAGAGGACAACTGCAACTGGAGCAGGATGAAGCACCCAATTCTTCTTACACAAGTGGCAACAAAATGCTTGTATTTTGACTCACTATTAGAGACACAAGCATGTGGTTGATTCTCCTTGTTCTCTTCCAAATTGGGGCTCAACATCTTCCTGTGATTTCCTGCGTAGAGGAAAAGGAAAGTACTTGGCAATATAAGCCAGCTGCATCGACTAGACAGAGAAGTGTCGTATTTGGAAAGAAATTACAGTTTACTCATTTGATGTTTCTGACATAGGACTTCTTTGTGGTTTAGCTTCATGAGTTTTTGTCTTCTGTGTTTACGTTGTGCTCAGCAAATTAAAGACATACTGTCATCAGCCCCAGGCATTAATGGATTACCTATACAATAGCAGCCTGCACATTCAGCCTCATTGCCTGTGCCAGTGCCTGCAGAGGTGATGGAGGTGACGTCTGTCTCTGTTTGGCTGCTTGTGACACAGCAGGAAGAGGGCTGAGTCACCTCTATTGTCCCCGCTGCTTAAAGCATCTTTGCCTGCTGGGTCGTCTGGAGCATTTGGGGGTCAGCTCTGTTTGGCCACTTCAGTCACTAGAAATATATATAGGTATATGTTATATATCGCATACATTTACATTAATTAAATATAAAATAAATATATGTATATTTAAAAGTTTAGCAGAAATATGCTGGGAAATAAGAATAATCAGTGTGCAGGATTTGTCTCTGCACATGGGAAAGTGATCAAGAAGTGAGATGTCCAAGCTACGGCAAAACCACCTAGTTATTATGGTGGGTGAGCTCAGTACAACCTCTCATCAGCTTTTGAAAAGGCCTGTAGTATTTTCATTACCTTGATAAATATCAAGGGTCACTGTGAGTCTTATGACAGAGATTGCTTCAACAAAGCTTTTAACTTCAGGCTGACATTCTACCTTACCTCCGTGGTAAAGCCCGTTTTTAGAGATTAATTCAAACACACTATTCACTTTGCAAGGTTAATTTCAAATTCACTTGGTCTTATCTCTTGCAGGCCTGTGGGTTTCTAATGATGTTAATGTTTGTATTTTCTAAAGCCAGAGGTCCTAAAGATTCACCTTGCCCTCACCTTCACTATTTCTCGGTGCTATCTAGGGATGAGTTAATACACAGCGCCACAAGGGGTTTGAAAAAGATCTTTCCAGCCCTCGGTGGGTAATGAAGTGCAGATGAAACAGAGGTACAGCGCTGCCATCTTTTTGGTCTGGAATGGCAACATGTTGGCTGTTCTGGTCCCATCCCGAGATGTCTTGTCCTCTTCATGGCCCTGAAGGCCTGGTTAATCCCTGTGGAGCTTGTGTCAGGATCAGGCTCCTTGTGAGTCAACCTGTACCTCTCCTTGGGCAGGTCTAGGCTGGAATCCATGTACCAAATATCCATGAACCAAGGACAGGCAGACAAATGCTTCAGCATGAGCATCTGTGGTCCTGTGGAAGCTTGGATTAAGCAGACTTGCACTCCAACTTCACTTGTGAGATATTGCACATTTCTGGCCATAAATAGCTCCTGTCCTATTGTAAGTCCTTCTCATCCAAGCATCTCAAAGACTGAGTAAATACTTATTTACAGAGAAAGCAATTGAAATGAAGCACAAAGTGGTTTCCCTGTGAGAGCAGAAGCCACAGTTCAGTCTGAGGAGGAAGACCCATAAAAGCATCATTCATCTCTCTAGTCCGCTGAAATCCCACCTTGAGCCTTTCAATAGAGCCTAAATAAAGTGTAAGTTTCAGGTTGATGTTCTGCAGAAGAATAAATTTTACCTGGAATGTGTCAGTGGCAGTGGTGCGAGTAGAAGACATGTCCCTTGAGTGCTGGTTTTACCCACCAGACACAGCTCTCTTGCAGGGACTTGTCATCTTCATGACCAGTGGGCCTGGCACAAGAACTGAATATTCCAAAAGTAGGGTTTAAAATGAACTGCAGTGCCTCACAGAAACTTAATTCAAAATATTTTCTTCCAAGTGAGTTTGTAGGGAAAGGTGGCATTGGGAAAGACATTGGGAAAAATGCATCTTTGGGTAGGGTACTAAGTTAAACAACAGTTTAATGAGGGGGAAAAATCAGACACCAAGAAAAGTGGTAAAGAGAAAAGCAAAACCATGAGGGGAACAAAATAATAAAGCATCAAAATTACATTTACAAGTATTCTACTTAGCTTAGCACCACTTGAGCACTAGTATGTTAATGTGTTAGGCTATTTATAGTGCAATAAATCACTTCACCCCTTAAAATGCAGATATACATTTGTGTATTTTGAAGGCTGTGCTGTGTTACCCAATTTAAATGTGCTGACAGAGCAATTGGTATTTTATGGAGCAAGTAGAACTGAGACTTTGTGTCAAAACAACATCATCCTGAGGGAGCTGGAGAAGTAAACGTGCAGCCAAAGGTATATTCACCATTCAGGTACCTCCGTATTGCCTGTGAGCGAAACAGTTTATACTACTAAGGATGCTGTAATACTCTTTAATCTACAGGGCTTAGAGCATCTGCTTGAGACAGTTCACCCTGAAACCATGTGTGGAGCAACCAAGGTGGACTCTGAGGCATCTCCTGAAGGTGGGGACAGGGCTGCTGCTTTACGTACACATCTGCTCCCTCCTGCAGAAAACCACCGAAAGGCCAGCCCTCCCCTCGATCTGTGCGTCCTTTCTCCCACAGGAGCGTTTCTCCCTCTTGGAAAGGGATGGAAGCCCCCAAACTGGATGGGGGCTTCTCTGCTGGGTTTGGCCCCAAACTTCCCTGCTGGGGAGCCTGCATGCTCAAAAATAAAAATTGCGTAAACTCTTTGCCTGCCTTGCTGAAGATCAGTGGAGAAAGATGCGTTTAATGAATGAAAAAGTGTGGGAGTTTCAGGAGAGGAAGGCTGGAAACTCAGCAAGACAGGCAAAGAGTTTACGCAATTTTTATTTTTGAGCATGCAGGCATCTGCCTGCAGCACCTGAATGGCTGCAGAAATTGTTTTCAGAAATTAAACATAACCGAGCCCGATGTGCTGGGTAAAAATTCTGTGACTCATACAGAGCCGAACTGCAGAACACCCGAACAGCAACTGTCACAGTGTTAGGACAAAATAACTCTCAAATAAATGATGCATGTGACAGTTAGATGTGCTCATCTAATTGCAATAACCGACAGAGAGAAGAAGAGGTCGTTATGAAGGTTTTGCATTAGCGCACACGTTTGATGGTATTTATTGCTTCCAAGACTGGTGATGATGGAGGTGAAAGCCCCCCAGATGATGACAGATCTGCTAACAGCAGTTAGCATTTTAAGTTTTCCCTGTCATAGCTGCAAAACCATCCAACGCCACATGCTCTGCTTTAATTTACGTAGCTCCTTACTCGGAGGAGCAGGGTTTCGTAGCATTAGGAGTCAGGTGCAACGTGCCTGGCTATAGCCTCCTTACAGCTGAAGCCCCACTAATATAGATGGGACCTTACAGTGACTTGTAGGTCAGCCTGTCAGGGTAGATCAGGCTGCTTGGTCACAGCATCACCTTGGAGTCACCTTCAAAAGACATATTTCAGCCGTGTGCTCGCATAGCATCAGTGCAATTTCAAACCCAAGTACATGAGATCAGAGTCAGTCTTCTCACATGATAAATTACATCTCTGCCTTCTACTAAAATGCTTTTATTACAATCTCTGACATTTAGTTGGGTTCTTTCTGTTTGGAAAAACTGGGGCTTGAAAGTTTACAAAGGCCCTCCTGAGAGCAGAAAATCAATACTGTTGTTAATACAGAGTTACAGTTGTTTGCTGTCATTGCGTGTGTCAACACTATTGGCAGTGTCAGCTCAATTAATTTTGCTGCCAACCATAGCAACAATATGGTAATAAAATACATCATATCTACAAAAGTTTCTGTTTATCAAACAGGTGGGACTTTCAAAGCATTTTAATGTTGGCTCGATATGGCTCCCACCGATTTCCGTGGGAGAGTCTGGCGTTGCTTTATTTGAAGCTTTTGAAGAGTGAGTAGATGCTATCCTTGATTTAAGGAAAGGAGAAGAACATTTGAGAAGACCCTTGAAAATGCAGCCTTTTAATCACAAAAGCCTTCATCAAGATCAAGCTGATCAATAGAAAATATGAGCCCCTTTTCCTCCCAGGGGACCCTATCATAGAATCATAGGGTGGTTTTGATTGGAAGGACCTTTGAAGGTCATCTGGTCCAACTGTGTGAAAGCCTTGTGACATTTTGATTTTATTTTTCTAGAGAAGCAAGATTCATCTGGTGTGGTGGATGGGAGAGGGAGTTCTCTCCACCACACTGTGAGATAGTGGTCCCTGACATTTTGGTGCTGATATGACGGACAAATGGTGGCTGGAGACGTTGGGTAATGTAAAGACCTTTTGGGCAGGGATGCAGCACTGCGTGGAGATTGCTCTGCCTTCTGCTCTTTCCCAGAGCCAAGGATGCACATCTGCAGAGCCCTTGCTAACCTACAGCTAGCCAACCTGAAGATGATCAGCCTCAATATGCCCAGCATCACTTTAAAAATGAATACAGGATTAGCCCAAACAACCTTTCTTCACTGCAGAAAGCTATTTATTAAGTGTCATTCATAGAATCATAGAATCATAGCATCATAGCATGGTTTGGGTTGGAAGGGACCTCAAAGATCACCTAGTTCCAACCCCCCTGCCACGGCAGGGACACTTCCCACTAGACCAGGTTGCTTAAAGCCCCATCCAGCCTGGCCTTGAACACCTCCAGAGATGGAGCATCCACAACCTCCTTGGGACAGCCTGTTCTAGTGTCTCATCACCCTCAGGGTAAAGAATTTCCTTTTAATTTCCAATCTAAATCTACCCTCTTCCAGTTTCCATTCCTCCTAACTTAGTTCACACATCAACACAGACAGAGCATGTTGATTTTTGCTTTCTAATAGTTTGCACTTAGTGCTCTATAAATTGAGCTATGTTATTTTCCAGATTGCTCACCAACCCCTCCAGACAGCGTGTCCTCTTTGGGCATAGCCACGTCACGATGGGTCCCTGAGAGTCATCTAATGAGGCTTGGTTTTGCACACAAAGTCAAGAGAATCAACATTACTCAACACACTCTTGCTACCTGATAGCAGATAAATAGGTCTGCTGGGAAAAGGTGTCTGTGGATGAATGGCTAAGGAACTGTAATAGCAACAGGAGAAGGCTTTGGATGCTGATCCTGTGTCTGTCATCAGTTATCCTGGAAATATTTACTGCTGCTCCTCTCCTTACCCAAAACAAACATGCTAATTGATTTTAATGCAGCGATCACAGCTNGAGGGGGGGAAATCATCTGGTCTATATATTTTAAAACTGAAAATGAGGATTTTCCTCTTGGTCTAGAAAGCAAAGAAGGAGCTGTCAAATCATGTGGCTATCTCAAAAGCAGAGAAATTCTTCTCTTATGGCTGAACTTAATGTGATTCACATTCAAGCAAGGCAGCTTGGCTCTCTAACCTCTCTTCTCCAGGTCTGTAGATTAAAATGGTGCAGAAGTGTTTTGGGTCTTTTATAGCTAACCTTTGCAAGCTAATATTAAATTGCATGTATTCAAGGAGTTCTTCTAGTGCCAAGCCATGAGCGAGATTTACAGGAAAATTCAATTAAAGTCACAATGAGAGAAAGGATGAACAAAGAGATCACAACTGGAAGACTCCCAGAGTTTTAAAGGGAATCCAAAAGATGAAGTTTGCTAGAAAAGCAAAATACAGGCACTCTAAACATCTCCAGGGAGAAGAGGCAAAAGTACAGCATTCAGGAGCAAGGGTATTAAGAAAGGAGGGAAAGGGATAAATGCTGAGTGTTACAAATAGAACTGAGTATTATGAAAAGATAGTACAAGCTGATCCTGGCTTTTCTCTAGCCAGAAAGCGTTTTTTCCAGGGTTTTGCAGGTGCGAGTTTACATAAGGAGGCTACAGCTATGTGATGAAGCCTGCACAACCACATCACGTAGCCCAGCAACCGCTGTCCCAGGTCCATTTCACCGTGCTGTACTCTGGTTTGGATGCAAATGGAGCTGCAAAGTCTACTGTGTAGACAGACATGTACCACATAGCATGCGCTGGAGGACATGAACTTTGTCTAAAGAGGATGCTAGGCAGCAGAAAATGATCTAAGATGAGCTTATCTGACCACATATAAGTGTCCGTATCCAAGCTACCTACGCAGCTAGTGGAGTGAAAGGACATTCAACCTCTCCTAAACTAGGTAATTAAAGCATGTCTGATGAGTGCTACCATCACTTTCCATTCTAGACACTTTGAGGTATGCTTTAAAAAATGTATTTGATGTATTTATAATGTATGTTTTAGAAGAGGGTGGATGGTACTCCCAAAGTACCCTAAGCTGTGGGTGACAAAGTTATGTGAGACAAACCTCAGCACCAGGCTCATCCATGGGCTACAGGAGAGCCTTAGAGACATCCCACTGCAAATGTTACACATTTTTTATAATGACTGCTTAGTTTCTGTCCTGACATGTCAGCTTTCTCAGCATCATTCTCCAGGCTCTCCTAGGATGGACTCAAAGCGGTCCTTGAATGACTTGAAAGTACAAGTGATGCCTAAATAGTCAGAGCTGAACCAGAGGCATGGGTATAGAACATTCTTTTACTATTGCCATGTATCTGAAATTTCCAAAGAGCTTGAAGAGTTTGGGAATCCAAAAGTAAGGATGTGTGCCTGAACCAGAGCATATTAAGGCTATCTTGAACCGCACTTAGCAAAGCACCATGATGACATGACAGCTTGAAAGAGTGTTAATTTTTATCTCAGATAAAGTATGGAGAGTGCACAGATGACCAGGTTATATGGGAAAATATATGATCCATAACAAAAATGAGATATCTGAGCAAAACACACTGCGGTAGAGCCCACAGATAGATATGTTAACAAATTAAAAGAATCTGTTACCTTCTGTGGGAAAACCAGTTATCCTTGAAGTGTGATCGCATAATTCAAGCACATGGAGAGCCACCAATGTTGGAAAATGAGTGAAGAAACTCCATGAAATTGCTTTATATTGATTATCTTTTCCAAAAGTCGCAGAGAAATGCGAGTGCAGGCAAGGTCTTTCTGGAGTTTTCATCAGAAGCAGGCAGTGCAAAAAAGGGTTAATAGTTTCATTTACCTTATGATGTATTCCCACGCAAGCCAGTGTCAGCCCACAGGCCTGACTAATCCCAAGCGTAGTTACTAATTGCTGTCATCCAAACAGTAGCTGGCAGCCATTTAATTTTCCCTTTCACTTGGTGTCATTAACATTAGCGACATATGGCTGCTTCCCTGCCATGGCTAAAAGGCTACTGAAGAAACCTATGGCTTGAGCTCTGCAAACACAAAAGTCTGTGATTAACTTTAAACAACTCATTGATGTCAGGAAGAACCGTTTACGGATCTGGATCCTAAATGCTTGAAAGCTGGTGGGTTATTTCCAGGCTCAGCTTCCAACAACAGTACAGAGGTACACTTTTTAAGAGCATCCTTTAACTTAGCAGACAAATGGAGAGGCACAATAAAACACAGGCAGTTCTGGAGATGTAGCGTGAAACACATCTCACAGTTGTTGCAGTGTGAATTATTACTTACCACTTAGCTCTCTTCCTTTCTTTTTCTTTTGTACTTTAACACAGTAGAGCAGGGCAATTGTTTTTAACTCAGATTGCATAATTCTTCCAAGTTACTTTTGTATCCTCTCACTCGACTCAAAATATTAGGTCAAGATTTCAGATACATGTCTCAAAACTCCCAGTTTCACTGCCTGCTCTCTGCTTCTACTGGATTAAAAAATTCTTTAACTCTGCTGCCTTATATATAGATGTTACTTTTTTTGATGTTAAAGTTACATGATGCTTCTCAAATCCAGCACTGATTTCCTCTACCTCATTTCTTCATGTCTGTCTAAGCTGATTAATTTTTAAACAGTATACTTTTTTTTTCTGCTGGCCTCATGCTTACCATGCACTGCAGAATTTTTGCCATGCTGCCTTCAGGTAAGATTTGCAGGATTTAGTGTCACAGGCATTTCAGATCCTGTTCAAATAGCACAGCAACCGAAGTGACAACATTGCTTTTAAAGCTCAAGAAATTTCTGGACCTTCTGTCATTTGGAAACATAAAGACAAAAAACATCTCAGATCTTAGTGATTTTTCTTGCTAGGAAGACAACAAGTCCCACAGAGGACAGTAAATAATTCTAGGTAGCATACAGCGAGCATGAAGGACAGTATCTAGCCTTTTATTTCTATATAGAGTTCTTCCCATTCTGAGTTTTAAAATTAAATAATTTAGTGAGACAAAAGGGTAACAGAGCAGCTGACAAAGCACGCTCTGGTGCTCTCTTTCTTCACCCATCCTATGCCTTATGGGAGGTCTGCTCACTTCAACGGACTCCTGTCATTGCTGTATTAGTGGCCCTGTTGTCTTCCTGAGCATCCCTGGGCATCAGTAGTACTTTTGGGGCATTAACCCTCATACTGCAGAAGGCAATTCCGCAAGCAGCCCCCACCTCCAGGTCTGCTTCCTACCCTGAATTTTCATTCAAGGCCAACAACCACAGCAAGAAGTGCGCTTTTCTGGACGTTGACCTTGTACCCATTTTCCTTGCACGAAAGACATGCTGAATCCAACTAATGTAATTTTCTTCCTTCTGTTTTCAGGGTGAGTCCCTTGCTGCATGTCTAGGAGTGCCTACAGCTTTGTGTGTTTCATTTTAGCAAACGTAAAGAGATCTGCTGCTCCACCTGAAATCAGTGTTCCTCAAACTCTGGATTTTAACCCGCAGTTCAGGTGAGCAATGAATCTTTGGGACCAGCTTTGTGATCTGCCTGGTCGAGGAGCACAAAACATGAAGTGGCATGACAGTTTCTACCCTGTTCTCCACTTTTTCTGGAAAGATAAGCTGACTTTTTTGTGTAACAGTTTAGACAAGCTACTTCATTTGGCACCCTGGTGAGGGATGGGGACTGTCGGTGGAAGAACCGATAACCTATTTTCCTTCAGCAGGAGCTAAAAGCAGAGCAAGGCTCGGTATGAGAACAAAGGGGAATTTCAACCTTGTCTCTCTTAGCAGAATGTCACAGAGCTCCCTCCAGATTGCTCCAGCAAGGTCCTCAAATGGCATAAAGTGAGTAAATGAGACCATTTTGATGTTAGCCAACAGTCACAGCGATGACACCAGCCAGGGATGGCGAGAGGGGTTACATGATGCAGGCAAAGATCTGACTCTACCTTCAGACGCCTCATCTTTTTTCAAGAGATGAACAAACCCGGATCACGGTGAGGCAGAATTGCAGTAACACTGCGAAAATAAAGTCACTCTAAAAATTCGGAAAAAAATGGGCTTATGTGTTGGAGTTTGAAAAGGTAAAGCAATAGGGACGGGAACGTAGCGATGAGGAGCGTCGTGTCTGTGCTGGGTTTTACCGGTGAGGGAAGAGGAGGCAGAAAGGAAGGAAGAGGCAGGAGGGAGCAGGACAGTGAGCAAGTTTGGCAGAGGTGCCGGGGAGGCAGAGCGCGGCCAGTGCCTGAGGCAGGAAAACGCCTCGTTAGGGATGAGCCGCTGGACATCGCCAGCGGAATCACAGAATCACAGAATCACTATGGTTGGAAAGGACCTCCAGGGTCATCAAGTCCAACCTTTGTCCTAGCATCTCTCTAATCGCTACACCGTATCCTCAAGCGCCGGAGACAAGATCCGCACTGAAAGGCAGCCCCTGAAAGGCAGTCTGCATCACTCTGGGGTTAATAATAATTTGGGTCAGGCCACGAAGAAGCTGCTCTCCCATCCCACGGGTGAGGGTCGCCGGCATGCTCCGGTGAGGGGAGGAGCGGTCCACCACCGCACGTCCCACCGGCTGGAATCCCGGGGTCACGGGCATCCTTAGCAGGGAGGAGCAGGGAGACGGGTGCGGATTTCAGCGCCCAGGGCCGCTCCCACCCCAGAGCCTTTTAGGGCCGGGGGGATCCAACCGGGGAGTGCCGTCGTGCTCCGGGGTTGCCCGGCGGGTTTCACCCCCCGGTGCCGCTCCCACCCCGGAGACTTTGGGGCTGGGGACGTGTCACCGGGAGGCTGCTGCCGCGCTCCCCTTTCCACGCCGGGGCTGGACGAGCCTCGGCAGCGTGCGCCTGCGCTGCCTGCCTGCCTGCCTGCCTTCCTCCCTCCTCCTCCTCCTCCTCCCGGCCCCTCCTCCCGGCTTTGGCGGTGCCGGCTGCCGGGAGCGGGGCCGCTGCCGTCCCTGCCAGCCCCCGGGGTTATGCCCGGCTGCAAG
>VZZY01025700.1:0-66383 GCA_013400335.1 Eurystomus gularis | reverse complement strand
GGGGGAAGGGTGGCACCGCGGGGGGGGGCTGGTGCTGGGTGCTGCTGCTCCCCCGGAGCTGTCCGTGGGAGGACGGAGGGGTCGGACCCACGGAGAAGGAGCCTCCGCCGCGGTGCTGCCGGGCTCCCCGCATCAAGCCGTCGGTCCCGAAGGTTCCCCCTCGCCCCCGGTTGTTGCTGCTTCCTCCGGTGCGTGGAAAGAGCAGAGCTCCCACCCCGAACGATGGGGGCTCGGCTGGCCTCGCCGCTTCTCTAAACACCGCGTTAAAGCAGTGCGAAAGGAGGGGAGGAAGGAGGGGGGGCTGGGGACCGGGCTGTCCCGACCCCCCCGTGTCAGCCCAGGGTGTCCCTGGGCTAAGCCGAGAGGCAGAGACACTTTCTGCCTCTCCCTGGAGGTGTTTAAGGGTGGTTTAGATGTGGAGCTGGGGGATATGGCTTAGGGGGGAACTTTGTAGAGTAGGGTTGATGGCTGGACTCGATCCCAAGGGTCTTTTCCAATAGGAATGGTTGATTCTATGAAAAACCCGGAACAGGAGGAACTGGGTGTCCTGGGATCCGGGAGCGCCGTGCGGGGCTGTGCGGGAGCGGGAGGGAGGCTGCCGGGCAGGGCTCAGCCTTGGGCGGCCCGGGAGGAGCCCCGACGGATGGAGGGGACCAAGGCTGAGCCTCTGCTCCAGGGTCTCCATCCTCACTGCGGCATGCAAGGAGTTCTCCTCTGCTACTTTAAAAGAGCAACTAGGGCTTTCCAATGTTTTAGCTCTAGGTGTAGGGATGAGGAGGCTAGCTACCACCTGCCCGAACAGGTTTTGGTGGCCGGGGAGCAGAAACCTGTAAGTGGGTTGGCAGCAATCAGTCCCCCTTCTCCCACCTTTCTGAGGATGCTCTGGGAACAGGGCTCCTCACCTCTCCTACTGCAGTTGCGCTGTTTAGCAAGAAACAATTTGTATATCATCAGACTGGGTTGGGGGTGGTGGAGCCAGGTCGGAGCATTCGGCTGGCAAAGGGTCCTGTTCCATGTCTGGGGGCTGTTGCGGTCTGGGACCTCTCCGGCTGGGGGTGCAGAAGCCCATGTCTCCTCCCTGTGGTGGAAGAGGGCATCCTTGACTCGGGGAATATTCCCTCTTTGCCTATTGAATCTTCTTTTTGTCGTCCAAGTAGCAGAGCCTCACTGGGAGAGCTCAGTGCTGGTCCACAGTGGGAGATCTCACAGTAGGGGGACATGTGGGATACCCAAATCAGTGGCTGTTTTGAGCACGTTTCTCTGAAACGTTGGTCATCCTGGGAGAGGAGGCTTTCTGTAGCCACCTGCTTTGAATTACCTATCTCCCTCCTCAGCTAGTGAAGGGAAACAGGCCCTTCTAGAGCTTTGCTTAAGGCTTTGCTTAAAAAAAAAATGAACCTCTGCAGATGGTTTAAGGTGATAGCTGAACCTCAGCAGAGGTGCCAAAGGCATAGAGCTGGTATTTTGAGCATTAAGGGGAGTTTTGGGTGTGCAAATTCTCTCAGATTCTCTCCTGAAACCCAGTTCTGTGCCCCTTTGGATCTGAACCTGAGTGCTTTTAGTGCTTTTGCTTCTCAGAAGGATGGACAATGTTGTTTTACTTTAGTTTCATGTGAATACTCTTTGAGACAGAGACATCCCTCACTCACAGGGTTGAAGAGCTGTATGTTACTTGTGCTGGGATGTGTGTGCAGCCAATGCAACCCTATGTCCCAGGGAGTATAATTGCAAACATGTCTGGATGGAGAGGGAAAAGAAAAAAAATAAATCTTGCAAGGAACACGGGTAGAAGATAGAAGATCAGCTGATTTACAAAAGGGATGAACAAAACTTAAAAGTTCATATAAAACATGGCTAATATCTGGCTATTATTTGTTCGTCCCAGAACTGCCATTTGCCGTAATTCACCCTAATTCGAGTGATCTGGGTGGATGGCCATTAAAATCACAACAGCTCCTCTCACAATTGACCCCGGTTTGGGCAGACGCAGACAGGGATGAACTCACGCAGTGAGAAAGCACAGCCTGTTAGAGGGTATTGCAGTTCTTTGAAGACTTGGTAAAGGTCTTATTTTATACCCAAAATGCATGAGAAGCACAAGGTTTAATGCACTGGCAGGCAGTTCATTTTGAATCTATAGGGGAGCTTTCCTTTAGCTGCACTTTTTTTTCTCCCCCTTTCCTTGACAGCTTGTTTTTCTATTTCCTCACTGTTACAAGAGATATGGATATCTGCCAGTTTGTGAGATTTCCGCGCTGGTACAGCATTTGGAGCAGTGGGATCTCTGGCTATGCCTGAGGCTCCGTAGTGCTCTGATTACACAGATAGTAAAAATAATAATGTATAGCAATGTCACTTTCCAGAAACCTTTTTGTCATTGGCTTCTTTCATCAGGGACTGTAGTAGTTCAGCATGCTGGATTTAGGAGAGATGTGTTTGTGCTGCAAACCAAATGCACAAGCAGCTTGAATGAAAGTTCCCATGAGTTTTTGGAGTTCTATAGCCATAAGCTTCTGGCATAACAGCCTTTGGTCCAGGCTGTGATGCCTGTTTACATGATGAGCTTTCCCTGAGCTCACTGATGCCAGCAGGTAGTTTGGAGGTGAGTGAGGTGCCTCTTCAAGAGATGGAGGCAGGCTCAGCTTGGATGGCCAGGGTGCCTCTGGAGTGCAGAAGCTGGGGAGACCCACTGCTGTATCGTGTGCTTCTCATGACGTGGTAACTCAAATTAGGACAGTGGTAGAAGAAAAACTGCTTGGTGAACTCTTTCTGCTTATGCCAGTGATGAACAGGATGCTAATGCAAATGTTGCATGTGTTGCATAAATTATGTCTTCAAGTGGAGTTGACACCCATGGTTTTCACTGTTATTAAATGCGCATTCAGTTATGATGATGGAAATGATGAGATATTTGTGCCCACCCCCGTGCCACTGCAGAGAGCATCTTTGCTATATCTTGTTATCTAGTGTTTAGTGCTTTTTCTAAACTTTCCGACTGAATAAATCTTCAGCTTCTCCTTAGAGATTTGCCCAAATCTGAACAGATTTTGCTTTCAGGACATTTTAATTGATACTCAGCGTGAATGGATCTTTTCTTCATTTTATCATTCCTTTCTCTCTGTTGTTTTTCTAACCATAAAAAAAAAAAAAATCACTCAGTGATTCTTCTCTTATTTCCCATTCAGCCAAATTGTTTGCGAAGAGAGGTGCGGAGTATCCAGGCTGCTGGCAAAAATGTTTTGTTTCGTATAGCCTGTTCAACTCTCTGTCACTATGCAGATGGAGAGCAAACACATGTTTCTGATACAGATAGTAAATGTGATTCTGCTGCACTGGATGGTTTACCTGACATTTCAGTAGGCAGGTAAACCAAATACAGAATTGTAAAGTGAATAAGTGAATGGAAAGTGTAAGGCTGAATGCCTTCTATAAGAGAAAATATTTCTGTACTAGTCTGCTGGAATACTTCTGGAGAAGGTGAAAAAAATAGAAGAAATTTATTAGGACAATGAAAAAATCTTTTATAAACTCATTTGCCAGCCAAAGCCAAAGAGGGAGGGGAAGCATGAATTTGAAACTGGGTCAAGTACAGTGGGTTAAGTATGTTGAAATAATGTAAATTTCCATGATGAGAAAAGGTTAAAAAAATGGGCTGTGTCTAAGTATATTAGTATATTAAATCAAAATCCTAGATGCTGAGCTAAGCAGCCTGAGAAGCAAGGTGAAGTTCTGTCTTTCCATGTGAAGGATGGAGTGGAGAGACGTGTCAGTCTTGGAAGGACATTATGTAACAAAGCTAGATAACAGTCAGCACACCTGTCTCCAGATATACATGGCAGGAATAATAGGGATGTCTGCCAGAAGGAATCTGAGTATCTGAAGCACTCGTCTGCTGTAAGTGAACTGTACCTGCTTGGGAAAAGATTTGGGCTCATTGTGGATGGTTCTGTAGAGACAGCCCATGTGCCCGTGGTGAAATAAGGTGGACAGATGATAAAAAAAAAGAAAAGAACAAAACACGTAAGAGTGGTTTTGTGCCTTATCATTAGTGCTCAGGAACCGTGGATGTTGCGTTTGTTCTTTAACTGATTAATAAGCATACAGTGATCACAGCAGAGGGTGACGCTCGGTAAGAAGGGAATAACTTGAGGGAGGAAGAGAAAGAACATGCATTAATGCATGGGATAGAGAAAATTAATGAGATGCAAATCTGTAAGACAAGGTAGAAATAAAGAGGCTTTCTGTGCACTTGAAAGGCTAAATGTTATTACTCTTAAAAGGTAATTCTTTTTTCTTTTCATGTAACTATAAACAACCTCTGGGACTTCTTGATCTCTGGGATTTGTTTAGTCTCTGTTGGCCTTAAAATCGCAGAAGGGATTAAACATTTAGGAAGGAATTATCCTTCAAAGTTGATTTCCTCACTGTTCCTTATTGGTATCCTTGTCCCTTTCTCTAAAGCATCTTCACTGGCTGTTTTGGCAACACAGCAGGAGCTACCTCTGTCAACTGCTGGGGTGATCCCTTGTTGTGTTCCCTGATTTCTGAACACCCTGGAAGATCTAAGACTCTTAACTGATGAACAGTTCCTAGTCAGCAGGAGAGGCTATGAAAAGATTCCTAGATAGATTGTATTATTTTTATCACCTCTTGCTATGCAGTCTTGTGTCTTTGAGGTGGAAAGAGAAATGTACAGTTTCCATTTGCCACTGTGATGGGCAGTCATAAATATGAGGAAAGAAGAGGAAAAAAGTATTCCATAAAACTACTGACAGTAAAGTTGTTGGAGTGGAGACAGGTGCACAAATGGTGAGAAGACAGTTGTGTGAGACACAGGTACCACAGCAGAAAGCATCACCACCACAGCAGACCAAGGCAGGAGGTGGAGGGAAGCACAGGAGGTGGAGGGAAGCACAAGAGGTGTCAGAATTTGAAACCTGAGAAGGAGCACAGATGCTGGTCTAAAAAATGGAAAGTGAGCCACGGTCGTAATGATTCAAGAGTAAGAAAATTAGGCGCAGTGGAAACTGCTATAACAGACCATAAATTTGAAAGAGTAGCAGGCATTAAGCCAAGACAAGATTGCATTTCTTCCACCATCAAACACCACTTGATCATTCAGGATGAATATTTATCATCTATAAAAAAGCGCATTGTTTGATTTTATTCTTTTTTCCTCCCTTTGCTCCTCATACCTTGTATAGATTTAGAGAGAGAGAGAGGACAGGAGCTCTGCTGGGGTTCCTGGTGCACCCGTGCATGGTGCCGGTGGGGACCATCAGTGAGCTGGGTGCTGGGGTGGGTGTATGCAGTGGTTTGGGTTGTCAGCTGCCTCCTCCAGGCCACATTTTCTGCCAGGTGTTGGTTGGGAAATCTTTAGCTGTCCTCTGCATTGCTTTGTGCTGTCTGATGACCTGGGTCAGAAATGCTGGAATCGCTTGAAGGGAAACCCTTGCCTGCAAGTCTGACTTCACGCTCAACGAAGAAGTTGGCAGGGCTCCCACCAACTGCAATGACTGTGGGGCAAACCCAGAGGTCATTTGGACCTGCAGGGCTCTGTGGGCAATGGGGAAATGCCAGCAGAGCAGGCTTCCCCCATGTCCTATGTGTAAGTTGCTACTGATGCTTGCTGAAGGAAGCTGTAAGTAGAAAAAAAAATAAAAAAAAGTGGAGAGCAAATAAGGGTTGGTAACAAGAAAAACAGCCTTGAACGCCTCATGCTTGAGATAGGAAGGAAACAGTGTTTGGGAACATGTCTCCCAGACATTGCCAAGGTCTTTCTAGGGGCTGCTACTGTGAAGGTCCCGTGATGTCTTTCCTAACTCTTACACCTAGGTGGAAAAAAGTCACCCTCCCACTCCCCCTTGATAATATTTTAGCTCTTATTCTGGGCCTGAAAATCTTTTTAGGTTTTGGCTGCTGGTAGCAGAAACATTTTAGTTTTCAGTCTTTTGAAAGAGAAAATCTCTGGTTTTGAAGAAGAGGAATTGTTAAAACCCCTTTTTTTTGACAACATCCTTTTTTTTTAAAAAAAAAAAAGAGAAGAAAAAAATTTAAATTACAAAAGATGAGCCAAATCTAATCATGACCCCGTCTCACAAGCATTGTGATACTCACGTTTATAAATGGTGCCAGGCGCTGATGGCCATGTTCTTTGGAGCTGATTTAAGATGCTCTAAGATGACATGTGCAGCTGAGCTGCTGGCTCCTCTGTGTTGGTGCTGGCGATCCTGTCACTGTGTGCTGAGTCAGAGCAAACTCTGATTTGACTGAAAACTAACCTGCCAAAAAAAAAAAAAGGGAAAAAGAAAAGGGTGGGTGTTTAGCTGGGTGAGTGGCAGAGATGACTCAGTGTTTACTCTCTGCGGGTCTAGAAGTAGTGCAGGAGCCTTTGGGACCCACCAGGCACAAGGCTGGTCTCCTCTTATTTTATTTCTAGAACATAAAATTTTGGTCGGATAGAGCTAGCCTGGATTTGCACTGAGATAATGGCAAGGGGGTCGTGTTACCTGATGTAGGAGGAGAGAAGTGAGAGATGTGTATGAGAGAAGGTATGAAAGAACTGGATTGTTGCTCGCTGTTGTGGGGGTCTGTGCTGGCTTGAGGGGTGCAAGTGCTGTCTCTGCAAGGAAAGGGGTGTTTGCTGGCTCTAAGATATGTTTTCAATGAAAAAAAACATTCAGATGATGGGCTATTTCCAACTAGAAAATTTCATTGACAGAGAATTTTTACTGCTACAAAGAGAGCGCAAATCACTCATCCCGTTTTCCCTTGCTAATATGGCATTAACCTCTCTTATCTGTTGGTGTTTTATGGTCAAGATACAGAACAAATAACAGAGATGGTTTATGGTGATACTAGATGGTTATTGGAAAGTACCTACAAAAAATTATAGGAACTGTATTATTTGGTGGTGAAAATCCTGGGAAGCTAAATTTTCATTTGTTTAGATTTCATTCCGCCTTAGAAGTGCAAATATTTTCCAGAGATAATCCATAGGAAAGTGGCTCAGAGTGGGATTGGTTAAAAGGATATGGATATGCCCAGGAGCATCAGGAGAAGAGATTCACATAAACAGGGTGAGCTGGTCCATGACACTGGCCTGATCCCTGGCCCTCTTTTAGCTACCAGGGTAGACACAGGCAAAGGAGTTATTTTCTACATAGTAATTACCAATGTGGGTTACTAATGCTAATCTTATAATCCAGTTTGATAAAAAAACCCTGTTTTGAGGAAAGGGTGGACTTTCCCTCTGAGGTTGGAACTGACCCGAACATGCTCAGAGGTATTTTTGATGTAATGAATGTGGTCAGAAAATTGAAATGCATCAGATACCCAAGCTAGAGGAAGAAGTGATGGGGAGTGCAAAACTTGCAGATGCCATTAGCATAGTTGCTGCTGGCTTGATAAAGTACAGTACGTATTTAATAGTAGAGAAATCGGTGTCTAAATTGATCATACTGTCCCAGAAAAGAAAAATGCACTGAGGTGGTGGCTTTTAGCAGCAAACTAGAGGTAAAGGTGATTTAGGCTTCAGCTGTTGACTCCTAAAATGTTAATTCCCCATAGCATTTCTTGTGGCATGTGAAATCCCTCTGGTTTTGTACTTACTCTCTGAAGTTTTCAAAGTAAGATCTTCACACAGGCCAGCTGTGTTTTATACACATGTAGGGGTGGTGCCTCATCTTTTGAGAGACGTACGTCAGAAACGAATGGCTTCTGGTTTTTCCCAGGCTTTCATATCCATGGCTCCCTCCTGCTGGCAGGTCAACAGCGCTGATCAAATGCTGCTTGTTTCTGGTTAGCTGCTTTTTATCTCCGGCTCTGTGATTCCTTAAAGCAAATGAAGACAAAAAAAAAGATTTCCCAAGACAGTTCTTTTCTCCTCTCTTTTGTTTGGTCTTATTTCATCCATTTTAAAAAAAATTCTGACTGCTTTTGAAAGGAAAGAAACAGAGGCCCTAAGCAGACTCCTTTACAGCAGGATTTGTGCTTGCGTGGAGACAATATGAGCTGATGTGCATCTAAGGGATACTGGGGGGAGGCTGCTGAGTAGATTTGGAGTGGAGAAGCGATTCAGCTCTTCACGCTGCACCTTTCTTGGCAAGCACCTGCCTTGCAGACCTGCTGAGGAGCAGCTTGTCCTGCTTTGTGATGAATGTCAAGTGTGCTGGTTAGTAAGGTAATGACTGTCTCCCCTAGAGCTGCTCAAGTAACAGCTGAACCAAGGCCAACTGTCTCCTCTTCCAGAAGACCAGACAGGGTGACTGTCGACTAATGCATGTTTTTGATGCTGAATATAGGACTCACTAAGACTCTGAATTCTCCATTTTCTGGCTGGAAGCCCACTGTGCTCTGTGTTAGCCTGTGCGCCATGAGAGGCAGAGGATGCAGAGGCATTGCTCAGTGCAGCACCAAAGCAACATATCTCCTTGGTGTCAAGGGACCAAGGGCTGCACGGCCCAGGTGTCACAAATAGTTCAGCCCTGAGCCCTGCACTCCTACTGAAATAGCTGTGATCGGTGATCAGATTCCGGCTCACCTTAGCTAAGAGGAGCCATAATGTAAAAAAGGATCAATTCCTGTATCTTTTTGTTTTGCAGTATTTTCAACTGCACTTAAAGCCAACCCTACTTAAATGTTTGCTGGCTTCTCTGAAGGCTCATTGCTTTTTAGTTCCAGAAAAAAAAAAGCAGATTTGCAGCATTGCCCATTGCGATACTGAGCTGCTAATCTCTTGAACTGCTTTGCTCAACAAGGGAAAATATTTCCTTAAAGCCTTATCATGTGGTTATGCAGGAATCAGCTTTCAGTGAAAAAGAGAGGAAAAGAAAAGGTAAGTCAGCTCCCCGTTATTGCAGAGAAGAGTTGGAAAATGTGAACCTTGAAAAGCAAAAACCTGGAAAGTTAAATGAACGGGAGCTAAGTTGTATAGTGTTTTAAGGTCCCGTGGCACTTAAGTCCTATGACTTTGATGGGGTGGAAGTAATGATGCCTGACTCAAGGTTTTGGGAGGTTTTATGTGACTTACTGAAAGCACAATTTAACAAACTTTGCCATTATTGACCGTTAGCATTTACACTGTAGATAGTCTGATGGGGAGAGCCAGTGGTACCTCACTGAGCATGACACATGCTGGAAATAAAAGTAAATTATTGGGGAGATATCCTGCTTTCATAGGCAGTCTCTAACGAGCTAAACATGACAGACCCAAAGAGCTCTGGTCCTCAAACTGTCCAGATCACCCCAAGCTTTGTTAGCATGTTCCCTGGCATGGACTTGTCCATGAAAGCTGGCACAGGATGGAACACTGCGGGAGAAGCTGTGAATGAACTCCCACAGTAGTCCTCCAGTAAGACAGTGAAGATGAGTGGAGGCAGTTTTGGCATGGGATGGCTGTAACTGGGTACAGTTACTTAAATACCTGCCATGTTAGGAGGGCACGTAGCACCCTTGTGGTTCTTCAGGACAGCAGAAAATCAATATGAACAGACTTGCTCCAGTGATCCCTGCATAGTCCAATCATGAGGTCCTGGCGTTGTGGAAAAGCTGAGCACTGGGCAGAACCAGGATTTCATACCATGAAAAGGACTTGTCTCTCTTTTAACTATACAAGTTAGGCATCTAGTCTGACCTAAATGTCTTGTTGTCAAGACAGAGACAATCACCCTTCGAGACTAATTTTTCCCATCCTGAAAGGGTGGTATGTTTTGTTCGTTTTTTTTTTTTCTGAATTTGCCCATCTTTTTCCACTGATATCCTGTTTTTCTGGGGGATAGAATTATAGGCCAGCCATAGTATGCAGGCCCTTAGCCATTTCGAGTCAGAGTTGTTACAAAAGCTACGAGGTTGCTCTGCAGCGCTTTGTAAGCTGCGGGGGTGAAGGTGTGTTGAAAAGGCTGGGACATGGCAGTGGTGGAGCTAGGTCTCTGCAGTGATCTGATTCGAATGGAGAAGGGACCTAAATCTTTGCCTCTGAACTACTGAATTAAAATGGAAATGCAGCAGGAGCACAGCCTCGGTCCTTAGTTTTGGAGAGCTATTTGTGAATAAAGAGTTTTATTGTTTTTCCTTGTAGCAGCTTCCTACCAAAGGTGTGTTGTCACACAGCAGAGTCCCTTCCTATCCAGGGAATAATTAACACCAAGATCATGCCAGTGTAGGTTTTTGTCTGTGATATATGATGCAGGATTAAATCTAACAGATTAAATCTAACATGTAAACTTGCATGTAATGATCGGCTTGTAATTTATTGCAACTGTTTGTGCAATGGGCTAGACCTTGTATTTGGATTTAATTTACCAGTGCAAAAAGGCGAGTGTTCGATTTACGATTGCTTACAATGTGCATGACTACAGGCTGAGTGCGCTGCCCAGGCAGGAAAACCAGCTATGAATGCATTTATTTCCTTATGTTGCAGACTAGATCATATCTCATGGATGCGATCAATAGCAAGGGACAGCTCAGGAACCGTGCTTGAGCAAAACTCTGATCTCTTCCTTGTCCTGCCTTTCCCCTCAGTCTGTGGGCTGATGGTTCACTGCTCATTGATTTGACTGATACAGCCGTTGTGATAACGCATTGCCCTGCCCCTTCAGGAAGGTTTAATGATACCACAGCCAAAGCTCTGCCTACTGCTGTCACCTCCAGCTCATACCTCAACTCAGTCTTGGTTCTACGTGAGAGGAAAGCTTGTAGCTCCAGGCACCATCTGGCTACTAGAAAGGCTAACAAATTTGGATTTGTAGCTGCCTAAAAAAGCTGCCTTAGCCCTGTGGGTAAATCTGGACTTCAGAAAAAGTGTGCACTGAGCAGGGCTTGGCTAGACCCTGCTACAGGAAATCATTTTGTCTGGGGTTAGCAGCATGAATACAGAGAAGAATCTAGGAGCTGAGTGTAGCTGGTGGCCGAGTTAAATGTAAGATGTATTTTCACCATCACTTGCTTAGCTTAGGCCACCTTGCTACCTTGTCCTTGGTTTTATTTATTAGTTATTCTTGCAGTGGAAATGGACTCTGTGGTCTTGGAGGCAACCCAAGAGGGCAATATTGGATTGAGGCTTCCTCATAAGAATATACAGTTATGTGTTTTTCTTGTCACGCTGTGATTTAAGATCTCGTTTTGTTCAATGAGCAGGGTTATTTCAGACACATAATACAGCTAAGCGCTTACAAAGGGCATGGTCCTACCCTGAGACAAGTGGTTGCAAGTCAGGCAGAACTTCCTGAACTAAACCTCCCAAATGTGACCTTCCTCTGATGTTACAGGTGTCATCAGTCTCTTTTTTGTCTTTTTGTTTTTCTTTTTTTTTTTCAGAAAAAGTAATATTCATAAAAACATGTAGCATCCCCAAAGTTGAGTATCAATGAAGATTCAGCTAAAAATTGAAAAAAAAAAACCAAAACCAAACAATTCTTATTTGCTATGGGTTGCTTTTTTTTTTTCCTGTTTGAAAATATTCAGCCATCTGGTCGGCAAACAAATAAAATGCTGCATGGTATTGGCAGCAAAGCATACACTGAAAAACAACTAACGGGAGAAGGAAACGGTTCACAGTGTTTCTGTAGTCTGATGGGGTTTGGTTTTGTAATTTTTTTTCCCCACACAGAAGACTCCCGAGTTAAATTTCTGTTTGTAAAAAGCAGAATCTGGTCATGATCTTCATATAAGTAAATGCAGCTTTGGCAATGCCTAAAGTAAATAAAAATATTTGTATTTTTACTTCTCCCACCTTCCCCCTCCCAAGGATTAATTAGGCTCAGTGAAAGAAGCACACATTTTTGACAGGCTGAGAGAGTTGGGGTTGTTCAGCCTGGAGAAGGCTCTGAGAAGACCTCATTGCAGCCTTTCAGTATCTGAAGGGGGACTACAAGAAAGCTGGGGAGGGACTGTTTACAAGGGCTTCCAGTGATAAGACAAGGGACAATGGTTTTAAATTACAGGAGGGTAGATGGATTAGACAATAGGAAGATGCTCTTTACTATGAAGGTGGTGGATCACTGGAACAGATTGCCCAGTGAGGTGGTGGAGGCCTCCTCTCTGGACACATTCAAGGCCAGGCTTGATGGGGCTCTGAGCAACCTGATTTAGTTAGAGACGTCCCTGCTGACTGCAGCAGGGTTAGACTAGATGACCTTGGAAGGTCCCTTCCAATCCACTGCATTCTATGATTCTATGATTGTCTTCATTATCAGAATCCTTACTTTGTAATATTTCATGTACGTGTTGGAATTGAAGTCCTGGCTTTAAGCACATTTTTTGTCAATGTGACCACTTTGGTTAAAATCCTGTCTTGAGGAAATGATGAGTTCAAATTCTAGTGAAAATCACTTGTATTGACACAAGTGATTATGCCTCTTATCCGTCTTCTTTTGGGGACTATATTTGTCAGTAGCGGAGCTTTTGTATTGGGGTAATATTGGGGTAATATTGGAGTAATCCCTTCCACATTGAAGGTTCATTTCACTTTATCTCTCCCTGGCTGTACCTAAAACTTAGCCTCCGAGGAAGTAAAAGTCTGAAAGGGAAAAGCTGAGCTCGGAAGTGAGCCAGCCTCATCCATCCCTGTGGCCTGAGTGAGGAACTCACCAAGAGCGCACGGGCCTGGGTCAATAGTGACGAGGAAGGTGAGGGATGGGCTTTTCGCAGCTGTGCCCTGCTCCTGCCCTGTGCAAGCCAAATAGCAGATATTTTTTTGTATAGTAATATCGAGAGAGAGAGAAAAGGAAATGTGGAGCAAATGCATTTTGCAGGAAATTGTAGAGGAGATGACAGGAGAGAAAAATGATGCAAGGTGAGATGAGCGAGCATCACCCAGACTTCCCTCTAATAACAGTGTTGTTCCTTTTGTAATATTTTCCTGCTGCCTAGTGCTGTGTGAAAAACTCGCGCACCTAATGGAAACTGATAACCGACAGCAGAGGGGCAGGATCTTTGCAAAATGCTTGTGATGCGTCTGGTTTTAAGCACATGAATAATTCCATTGAAGTTTGAAAATGAATGCTTTATTTAAGATGAAGTTCATGCTTAAATACCATGCTGGATTAAGGTCAAGGAATTCTGTTATTTGCAGAGACTCAATACTCTGACGTAACTGAGATATATTATTGAATTTAAACCTTTTACTTCCAGTAAACCGAAGATTTTCCTTTATTAGGTGCAGTGTTGAAAAAAAATGCATTAACTAGTGTTCTTTAAAAATATTTAAACATTAAATTAGTCTAGTGCTCATTTCATGCTGTCTTTTGTGGGTTTTCATACCTTTTTTTTGTCCTGTATAGATTCATTGGACTTTTTAAGACTAACTGATGATGTCCTTTTATAGGCTTTTTAAAATTTAATTGGTGTATCAGATTGGACAGGATGCTGCTGTGGGACTTTGCTGCTGCAGAGGAAATGCAATGAAATGGGCCACATTGATTCCTCAGCTGATTAAATCTGGCCACAGTTCAGGTCCTCACTGGATTAAAGTGGACAACCTGTAAAATTGTATTGTCTTTATATTGTTCCACATGAACCTGCTGGGAGCCCTGCGAGGGTGAGATGGGCGGTTTGGCAATAGTTTGTGGACTGAATCCTTGAAGATGTTTTTTCCCCATGGATACTCTGAAGTGCAGAAGTTAAACTTGGCAGTGGCTCAGTGAGGTAGTGGCTGTACAGAAGGAGATGCACAGACGCTAGGATGCAATTGCATATGGCCAAAAATGTTTGTGTTGTACTAAATGGTTGATACAGATTGGAGGAGCCTTGTAGATAAATATGCTATAATATTTATCATAACATTTGTTCCATCTCTCTCATTTTTCTCAAGTGCATAGATATATTTTTCCCATTGAAATTATCAGCTCAGATACTCATCTGAGGAAAATTATTTTACTCTACTCAGCTGTTCTATGTCTAATGTTGGTCTAGTTTGTTGACTCTACACATGTTGGGAGCACCTTGAGGTTTTTGCTGTGTTCTTTGTTTTAAGAATATAAAAAAGGACCCAAATTTATCATCTTGTCTTGTATCTGATAAAGAAAGGGTGTGACAAGGCATGACAACAATTGGGTTCACTTGGCTGGTGCTTAAGGAACTGCTGAAACCAGGCACTGCATTGGTGTAGGGGGTCAGAAGAAGGGCTAGGGGCAGAAATAAAAAGGAAAACGTTGTCTTGGGCAATGGAAAGCTGAGTGCCTAAGGGAAGCCTGAGGAAAGCTTGTATGTGTTGAGTGGAGTCCGCCTGGGGCCAAGATCTGCTCATTTGCCTTGAAGCAGTTGACTCATCTGGTTGCTGTCCATCTCAGGTCTGAAACCTCTCGATGGCCTTGACTCCTTCACAAACAAACACTCAACAATTTTCCCTGTGGCTTTAATATGTCTGTTGGGATGCTGCAGGTACCTTAGGTAATTGTCTTGTTGGGATTTGCTTCTAGGCTATTAAGTAGTTATAGACTGGACCCTTTTTGTGTGGATTGCTTTCTGAATAGGCAACAGTCAGCAACATGTACACTCAAAAACAGAAGCTTATTTTTTCATTTGTAAGTCTTAAGCCTTGAATAGCTGGGAATAAAACATCAAGGTTGAAAAGGAGGAGGAATGAATAAAATCCAGCATATTAACAGTTATAATTAGAACTGTGATCAACTTTGATACTGTCAGGCCTTCTCAGCTGTAATAACTGCATAGCTCTGAATAAAAAGCCTAACCATGTTTGCAGTGAAACACGAATCTTGTTCTTGGAGAACGTTTTTGGCTTATTACACAGTGCCGATGTGTATGAATTCATTTGCTGGACTGGGATCCTGTGGGTGGCTTTATCTAGTGTCCATATGCACAATGTGCTTGCATAAGATGTACCGTATAGTTGATGTTTGTAATAGGCACCAGAATTTACTTTCCAGAAAACGAAAGCTGGTTCGTGTATATGGAAGTGACCTTGTGCAAACAGATCTCTGCTCATGTGTCTGGACACTGCTCTGTTAGTGTAGTGGAGAGTAGGTGAGGGGCACCTGGCCAGTTGAAGACCATCCATGGTGATGGCACCATGGCACACCAGTTGTGCTGGAGCACCTGTTGTCTCAGAGCACTTTGAGGAACATCTTCTACTGCTACCCAAAGCTTTCCTTGTCATAGGGTATCCTGGTTTGGCCAGGACAGGGCTCTTACTAAACCAACACATAGGGAAGACAGACGAGTGTCATCACATGGATGGTCTTGGAAGACCCTTCGGTAGTCAGCATGGACATCACCTGCAGCTTTTGGCTAAAGCAGGATGTGGGAACTCCTTATAAATGTGGCATGTGGAGTCAATGTGTCTTCATTCCCTCTGCAAGGCTGCTTATTTGCTTTGTGCTCAGACTGCTGAATACCAAACAACAAAACATGAGGATTTAGTGAGTTTTCTGCTTTATAGTTTTGTAGGTAGAAATCTATGACAGTGGGAGAGGGAAAATGCTGTCGAAGTGTGAGGCACTACACTTCTTTTTACCTTCTTTTATTGATATAAAAGAGTGGATAAGGGACAGATTCCCAGTAGTTAACAAAGCAAGTACTTAAGCTATCGATAGGATGCTTAAATATTGATTGATAGTTGAAAAGCCGTAGCCCATTCATCCTATTTTTGACGGGCCTGCATGCAATTGTGAATATTGGCATTAAACCTGACATTTTTTCCTGAAGCCTAACATCTCTGTTAATGCTTTATCTTTGAAGCTAGTTGGCTTCAATATTGCAGGGTTAAGCCCTGAAAGCCTACTTCAGCAAGGCATTTAAGGGGTTGGTCTTTGTGGGTTGAGATGAAGATGTACCCAGTACCACCATGACTCTGTTCTCTGCCACAAACTTGCACATGCAGTGACTTGAAAACCACTTGTCACAAACAAGAACAAGTGAAAAAATGTTACTTTTAAATATTTTTCTTCTGTATTGAAATAGGGCTTCCTGCTTTGGAAGAGATAATATCAGGAAAAGCTGTTATCATTGAAAAGGCTGGAAACAGTGGGATCTCATAACTCCTGAAAAAGCTGATTCTTGCTGTGTGAAAGCAAAGTGATGTGAGGCAGTGGGGTGAATATTTCTAGGCTAGTGTAAAATAATCACAGATGTGCTGCCACAGATAGTAAAAGTATCACTGAAGAAGTTTAGACACATAAGTTGTATTTATTAAACTTAAAGTAATATTACATGGACGTTTAAATGCTTGTAGTGAGAGAAACTCTTGGAAAGAGAAAAAAAACCAACATGAAAAACAGCCCTTCATGGATAACCCTTAAACTGTAAGATTTTCTTATTACGAATAGTAAAGAACAGTTGTCATGTATAGATTGGTAGCAATAAAAGTCATTCTCAGTTTGACAAACTCTGTTTATTTGGCTGTAAATATAAGAGACAAATTATAAAAGCTCATAGAAAGCTCATTGCAGTTAATGGAAAAATATTCACTTTATGGAACTGAATTAAACCTGTCCAAATATACTGCTGGATGACTAAAAGACTTGATGACTCAATAACTTTAGGACAATGAAGATAAACATATTTATAAACATCCTTTACCACCATGTTCTTCACTTCAAATTTCTCTTTAATCTGACTGGGATTTTTTTTCAGAAGATTTAGGAGCTCACTGAAAAAAATGTGATTTCCTGATCACCCTTATCTAAAATCTTTAGGGGTTGCCTCACAACCCAAAGCCTGAATTTCTAGACCTTTAGGTCTCTGCTACAAGCTGTGTAGGAAACTTGAGTGTCATAGGAGGAAAACACTGAGGAGCAGGGAAGTCTTGAGTTCTCCTTACAAGCTGTGGAGCCTGATGGGTTTTATGTGCCTCACCACAGCCCTTTGTTCTGTAGGCTGGTCCCAGTTGTGAATGTAATGTTGATTGTTGATGTGAAGGTGTTGATGTAATGTCACATTCAAACTTGCCCACTTTCTGGCCCCTGTTGTAACTTGCTAGTGGGAACGGTGAAGGTTTATACACGGTGGCTCTTCAGGACAACCTTATGTTTCATTACCTTGTTCAGCACTCTTGCATGCCTTCTGCACTTGTGAAGAAGGGTCATGATGGCTGTGGTGAAGAAAGGGGAGTGATGTGGTAACACGAGTCATTAAGATTTTTGCTTTGGTTGTAGAGTAAACTTCAGCCTATGTAAATGACATTGAAGAACTCCCTGAGAAGAAAGATTGGTCCGTTGAGATGAAACCACAATGTTATGGGGTAATTAAGGTGTGAAGCAAGCTTTCAAAGCAGTCAAGGGTCAACCACTTCTGCCTGTTCAGGAGGTAATGGTCAGGTTTTGTGTTAAAGAAAACCCCAACCTGAATTAGCATGTGCAAACAGCACGTTTCTTTAGAATCTGAGTTGTTTGGCTTCTTTCAGTATGTGAAGTGGAGTGGGGTTCATCTCTCTGAGCAGTGCTTCTCCTGTGGGCAACACTCCCATCTCCAAACTATCTCACGCTATCCCATACTAAGTCTACCCTTCAACATATGCTTATTGACCACACAAAAAGTCCCACCATGTAGATGGCTAATATTGGATGAGATGGATTCATCCTTCTTCTGCTGGTGTTTGGCCAGCATTGGTGGTAGACAGTGGCAGAGTTAGAGAACTGGGGGGGAAAGAAAAAGTTGTGTTCTGGAGTTGTATAAAAGGTGTGATGTGTGGACACTAAGTGAATGCATTCAAGAGGATGCTTTAACTCCTGGAGAGCTGAAACTGAAACTTAATGTGGTGTCAGTGGACACAAGGCTTGCCCTCTGAGTCTGTCCTCTCACTGGGTGGTGGAGTTACCATCCTGTCTTGAAAGATTTAATATTTGCTTTCCAAGAGCCCTGGTGCCAGGGACTTTCACTGACACACTCCTGGGAAGAAAATGGAGAAGCAAGAAGGACTTAGCCACAGTGAATTCACCTTCACGGAGTTTAATTTTCAAGAGGGAAGGCTTTGAACTCTCCTTTGGGCTCTTTTAATATTTGTAGAGCTTTATGAGGATGAAAGGCTGTGTAACTGCTCGGTGTTACAGTTCACAGAGACAGCAGATGACATGCCCCTACCCTACTGTAAGACAATGTGCTGCTGACAGGTCTATTATGAGTAAGGTCTGGCTGTGGTTTCTTGCATTCAGCATATTTTTACAAAGGGAAAAGTGTTTTAAAGAATTTTGTGGGAGAGCTATGACAAAATGATTGCACCAATTTCTTTGCTCCACACCAAAGACAATGCAGTGTCAAAGTGGCTGGCTTCCTCCAAAGCAGTTGTTATTTAAGGCCAGAAATGGTAAAAACTAGCTTTGCAATCAAATCCAATGTGGTATTTAAACTGCAAAACCCTTTGACAAAGGTCCCTTGGATCAGGAAGAGCAAGACCCCGAGTGATTTAAGCATTATAACTGGATGAGTGTGTGTCAGAAATACATAGGGTTGGTGCCTGGAATCCTGAAAGGCAAATTGACACATCTCAGGTTAGCAAAGGTTAGCAAAATATTAGATGCATTCCAGGGACTGGAAAGAACGATAATTAAATGTGTGGTGAAACACTGACCAGGGAGAACTGGGTACATCATGTCCTGGCAGGAGCGGGGGCTGTAGAGAAGGAGGTGGGGATGGTTAATGCAGCCCACAGCTGCATTTGAACGGCTTTCTTGTGGTGAAGACTGGCTGGCTGGAGATGGGCTGGGCTGGGTTTTGCACCAAAATTATATAAATTTATATTAAAAACTAAATTATATTATATATTCTCCTAACTAGGCAGCTCCTTGCTTTCCTGCTTGTAAAGCTTCTCTATTAATCCAGTAAAGGCCACTTGATTTCAAGGCACTAGTTAAGGTAGAAAGGGTTGTCACAAGCTTGAGGCTTGCTAGCTGCAGCTGGAAGCTAGAAAGGGCATCTCCATCTTTCTGCTAACACCTCTCTGTGTAGGCTCATTTTCAGTGATGCAGGTGAGTACTGTGTCCAATTTGGGTGCCATCCAATTTGGGTGCCATAGTACAAGAAGGACACTGAGGTGCTGGAGCAGGTGCAGAGAAGGGCAAGAAAGCTGGTGAGGCATCTGGAAAACATGTCTTATGAGGAGCGGCTGAGGGAACTGGGGTTGTTTAGCTTGGAGAAGAGGCTGAGAGGAGGCCTCATTGCTCTCTACAACTACCTAAAAGGAGGTTTTAGAGAAGTGGGGGCTGGTCTCTTATCTCAAGTAACTAATGACAGGACAAGAGGTAATGGTCTCAAGTTGTGCCAGGGGAGGTTTAGCTTGGATATTAGGAAGAAGTTCTTTACTGAAAGAGTGGTTAGGCATTGGAACAGGGTGCTCAGGGAAGTGGTGGAGTCGCCATCTCTGAAGACGTTCAAAAAACAGGTAGATGTAGCACTTTAGGACATGGCCTAGTGGTCAGGGAGATGTTGGGATGAAGGTTGGGCTTGATGATCGTCGAGGTCTTTTCCAACCTTCATGATCCTATGATTCTATAAGGAGGGATTACATGAGCTGGTCATCCTGTCGGTGGGAGAGAAGAGGAAGGGGAGGGGAGTGACCTGGGGTGAGTGGCACATGGGGAAAGTATAACCCTGTTCATTTACCACAGTGGCATCTAAAACACAGTGTGTGATCACGCTGTGTTTAGGAGAAGAAAATGTTTGTAATTTATACAAAAAAAGGAGAAAGGATTCATATTATTGCTGTTGACCAATATTCGTTGAGTGGCAATCAAAATTAATTAAAAAAAAATCAATGAGTTTTGGTGCTATTGGAGAAAAACCTTAAACAATTGTAGACTGTGGGAAACCAGTTGTTGACTGTCTATGGTACATACCTGAGGATCCCATCCCGCAATACTCCAACGCCTCTCAGTAAGCTGTGCGTACTCTCTTGCAGTGGCTTGCTAGCAGAGGTGGTATCTTCTAGCCTTCTTTTATGGATCAAAAATAATGTCACTGGCTTATGTGTATCTAGTTGGAGTTCAGAGAGCATTGTTCTTTTTTGGTTCTGAAAAATGGCCATTTGATCCCTCTGCATAATGATATTCCCGTGGTCCTTGACTGAGCTGGTGTTATGTGTTACTACAGGGTTCCTTGTCACAGCTGAGATCCCTATCCATGCAATGGAGAGTGCTACCAGCCTGGGCTCCTCTCCTTCTCCAGCCTGCAAAGCTGTGCCTTCCCAGCACGTTGTTTGAACAAGGTTCAGAGTTTCCTCAGGACCTTTTACATGGCTTGGTTATGGTGGATTTCTCAATGATGGAACAAAATGATGTCATGAGTCCTAGGGCGGTGGGAAGGGAAAGAGTTTAACAAAGGATTTGATGTTGGTCTCATTTGGTTTTCATTGAAAATTGATGAAATTTCTGCTACTGCTTGAAATAAGAGTGGACTTAGACTGGTCTCTGAAAGTCTTATTCTTGTTTTTTTCATCTGTGGTTATGGTGTGTCCTTGAGGTTTCCAAAATTGTAGTGTCAAAGTCTGCATACAGGGGCGAGCATGGGTTGGAGCCATGAAACCGGGCTTTAGAGATGGGGTTCTCTGGTAGTGATGTGAATGAGCACTGCTTTCTCCAATGTATTGGAGCTGCCTGCAGTTAGTACACAGATGTAAGTCAAGAGGTACAGACAAAAGATGGTCAATTTTTGGCTTGTAGGTCTAAACCAAGCATTTTAGAGCAAGTTTGCAATTTCACAAGACTCCTGTTAAAATATTACTGTATTAGTTTTCATTTGGCCCTGAACTACTTTTGTCCTGATCCTGACCTTTTTTAGGACAAATTCAGAATTCTGTCAGAGTTTATCTATTTTTAATTCAACTGATTTTCATTTGCACCTTCAGAGTGGGGAAAATCAACCTGCTGGACTTCCTTGGGAAATCCTAAAAGACCAAAGCTTCTTCAGAGCTTTGATTTTGGTTGCATTTCCCTGCGTAGTTGACTTTTAGCTTCAACTGTGCAAATGTCCCTATCTGTGCTGGGCCGTGAGGGATGGCATCTCCTCACTGCTCTCCCCATTACCTTGGGTGCTTTGCCGTGGTTTGTGCCTGTCCAGAGATGTGTTGTACCCCAGGCACCATCATCACCTCTGAGCTGTGGAGAGGTTTTGTACCAGCCCCACACTGGTCCCTGAGATTTGCGTGGCTCCATTACCTCATGGGAATGGTTAAGCAAAGCACGTGAGGGTTTGTGTGCTTGGGGCTACCAAAACACTTTGCTTGGATGAGATGATGTTTGGAATATCTATCATAAAATAATGTTAGAGTTCCCTGAGCCCTCCAGCTAAGGGGGTAGGTGGTAACTTTGTACCTCGCACCCCCTCATTAGGGAATTAATTCACTGTGCTTTTAAAGATATGTTGACAGTCTTTAGGTCTTTGTCTCTAATACTTATATCCTCGCTGTTTTATCTCAAATGTTTCACCTCTAGAATTGGACAGCATTTTCCTGCCTTTAAGCAATTTCAGTGTCAAAGCTGTTCATAGAATCATAGAATACCAGGTTGGAAGGGACCCCAAGGATCATCTAGTCCAACCTGTTATTTTCACTCAATGTTATGGCCTGATATAATTTCTTCCTCTAACTCTACAAAAGAGGAAAATTGACATCTTGCTTTCTCAGCCTCCTACACAGGGTAGCACAGTATTTGCCTTTTATTCCCAGAGTAGCAGAGTTAGTTAGCAGTGGCAAAAATCTAGTCCTGTTTTCTATTACTGGAAAAGTAATAAAAATTAAATGATAGAGGGTATTGTTTACTTGTTTGTTGTTATTTTGCCTTTAGAATTAAATGACGTGCTACTGAAACTGGAGACTTAATGATGGCTCATTCTTTCTCCATTATTGGGTGCTGCCTTTTAATCAATCTCTAGGTCTTTGAGCTAATTATTTTTGAGGAGATATGATGGTGTGTAAGTGTTCCCTTCCTTCTTCCATGCTGGCACAGCCCATAAGGAGGGAAAGGTCTTACCCAAAGTCTGATATAAATGCTGACCCTGTCTGAGGAAGTTAAGAAGGAGCTGGAATTACTAATAGGAGTGTTAGACTCTGTAATCTGAACAAGAATGAATGTTCAGATAGGAAGTGCTTTGGATACTTAGGTGAATCCATACTGAAATTCGAATTATGTTCTTTTGTGACTAAGCCTAAATTTCTGCCTTATCAACTTTTCAGTCAGTAAGGCCAGATGAAATGGTGTTAAATAATCTTAGTGTTCTATCGCTAACATTTCTTGGGAGCAAGGCTACTCTGTGTTACTTTTCCACGAGGGGCCCACTGTGTCATTTTCTGCTTTGCTCCAGCTCCCTCTGATGTCATCAGGAAGGTGCTCATCCACTGGAGTGGGACCTGACACTGTGCCATGGGCAAGCGGCTGCAGACATGTTGGGTACATGAGCTTGTGATTTTGGGAGCAGCAGGGGTGATTCAGGCTGCCAGATGTCCAGAGTAGCCCAAGCACCCAACTCAAGTGGGAGAATTGGGGACTGCATCTGAATTTTCTTACTATAGATGCATGGTTTAGGGTTTGCAGCTATTTGTTTTCTCCAGCTGTATAGGTTAATGGATGAGGATGAAACCTGCATTGCTGTCTGGAAGTAAAGCAGCCCAGAAATAACTGTGCCTTGCTTCTGAGTTTCCCATGTTTTCAACAGCAAGGCCTAACACGCTAAGCTGCAGCCCTTAACCATTGGCCATTAGCAAACTGATGTGTGCATATACTTGTGTCTTGTAACACCTGTCTCCTGTGATAAAGGGCTTTAAAAGAGTATGCTTTTAAGGTATTGGAGATGCAGAGATTTAAGTGGGAGGCCCAGTGGGTTCTCTCAAAGCCACACAACAGCTCAAGTTGGTGGCAGAAGGAGGATCAGGAGCTGTAAGACCTATTCCCAGTACTTGCTCTGAACACTAATGAACATGCCTTTTCCTAATGTGGCCAAAGCCTAAAGTTTGCATTGGGAAATATCCAAGAGAGTGAAACTCAGGATGTTTATAAGCCAGTTATCTTCAAGACATCCTAGATATCTAATACAGAGTCACAGTCCTGACTCACTCTTCTATACCACTATGAGTAATCAAGCTGGTGAAATGATGAAAATATCTGTGATTACTTATGGCAGATTCTCGTGTTCAGGGAAAAACATACAAATAATGTACAGCTTCAGGTTGCTACCAAAACTACCTATGGGCCAAAGAGCAATAGCATTAATTCTTAGATGTACATTTTCATTGTACTTACTCACCAGAGGACTCCTCAGGAAGAAAAAGAAAACCATACAATTGATTAGATGGGATATTGGAGAAAAGTGGGTGGAAAATGAGTCAGTGACTCTCTGGTTGTTATGGTACCCAGATGTGCATGTTGTAGACAGGTCTAGTAGTATAATTTGGATATATACTCATGAGTAATTCCCTATTCCCTTCTGCCGTGCAGAAAAGAGCATCTGCACTCTCATTTATTATTTATCTATGAGCAACGCTTTTCGTTTAATTAGAAATGTCAAGGTAAAATGATCTTTTCTGCTAATAGAAATGGCTCATGTACGTAAAAGGTAATGTGTGCTTGGAAAACGTTAAGACATTTTAATTAGTGAATATCATGTTAAAGCTAGTGTACTGCACCAGTGCCAAACTTTGTAGAAATAATGTTTTGGAGGAGATGATAAAATTTGATTAGAAACCCCGTTATTTTTGGTCAGCCTCAGTGGTTATTTATTGGTAATTAAAGCACATTCTTTTAATGTGGTATAATATCTATCATCCCTGTATGTTACAAAGCTCCTTGATTGTGGATGCATATCAAGTGCAATGTGAAGGAAGAGACACACTGCTATATCATGCCCATGCTTTGCACTTGCCACTGTTTCACATTTAGTCACTTCTCAGTTTGTTGCATTGATTGCTATCCGTAATTAAATTCTCAGTAGCAAATTCAATTTCTGAATGGGTGTGGGATTGAACATGTTCCTTCTGCGTCTCCTTGGATAGTACTGCAGAGCAAAGTAAGGCAGCATGCAAAAATGTCAAATGTCTCTAGTAGGAGTCGCCAAGGAGGGAAGCACAGAGCGGGCAAGGGTTCACCCTGCCAGACCTACAGACCTTAAGAAAAACACTCCTGAATTCATGGAAAATGCATCTGTCTCTTAGGGATATGGTCTCTGTTCCCTTTCTCTGGGCAGCATGGCTCTGGGAGAGAGGATGCTGCAGATGTCAAGTCTTAAGTTCCATGGCAGAAATGCTGGAGCAGGGCACTAACAAAAGGGATGCTATTCTTAGTGCTACTTGTCATCAGAGGACCACATCACTTAAGGAAGGATCTGCACATTCATATTAACCTGGGGATGCTCAGACCCACTTAGCATAGAAAGACCTTACCACGTGGCTACCCATTCTTTCACATGGCCGAAGGGGAGTCCACAGCCTTTAGGTTGTCAGCCTTTGCTAGATAACCCAGTTTCACCATCAGTAAATCTTTTAAAATTTTTTTAAAAGGAACATCTGTAGTAAGATTAATATGTTTGAAAGCATCCGTTGATGAGAAATGGTGTTTTTGGGCAACTCTGGTGCACACGGGTAATTTCTCTGAAGTCAGTGGGTTGACTTGCTTGAGTAGAGGCCATTAGTCATTGTGTCCAGCTTTGTATGTCCTTAATGAAGCGTGTGTTGCTAAAGGAAGGTTGCCGCTTCTAAGGGAAAGGCACAGATTCAGACTTACCGAGTAGATGGTGGTGTGGGCAGTCGTCCCTGCTCAGTAGTTTCATCATTTTAGGAAACATGACTCAATAAATTGTTTCAGTCAAAATTTTCCGTTATATTTTTATTTGGATTAGGTTAATTGCTAATGGGTCAGCAGAAAGAGAGTCTCCATTAGCCTAGAAGCTATGTACGTTCTTGCCATGAGTAATAATCTCTGCCATAGTCATTGCTAAAACAGCAACCAGGTCTTTGTTGGATTTGATAGCCTAACTCCACTGTTTCAGTAGTCATAATGTCTTTGGTGGGTTAAAATGGTGCAGACTGGGATGCAGGGACTTACCTACAGGTGTCTGAAAGGAAAACCAGGGCTAAGAAAGCCAGTTCAAGTAATATTAATGTTTCCAGATTTTGCCAGACACCTGCACATGAATTTTCCTCAAGTTGCAATGCATTTTCCGTGGTGAGGTATAGACTGGGAATGCTGGGGAAAGAGTCTGCACCCTGAGTTTTGCTTCTTTTATCGTTTAGCACTTTTTCTCTGATGATCTAATTAAATGGGCTTTTTGATATGGGGTGTTGCAACATGCAGTTGATAGCATCAAAAGGATGCTTTCCCATGAGCTGTGTAGGCAGGAACACTTGGAAATTCTTCTTAAAAAACAGAGCAAAACTTGACTTAAGAACTTGATCCCCTGATGACTGTGGTCATGATTTTGGTGGTACCTGAGCATGACCAGAGTCCTCTGCTTGGCTGGTAACAGCTCTCTGCAGGCAGCAGTGCTGAGGGCAGGACATTGGAGATTTCTCTACAATTGGGACATTTCTCTGTTATTGAGACTGGGACTACTGGGGAGTAGCTGAAAAAATCCAGTGGTAGTAAGGGACATAAGGTTTTTCTTAACAAATTATGGACCAGCTAACCAGAGTTCTTCAGAAAAAGAGATCAAAGCAAGGGTATTATAAAAAAAGTGGGGATAAAAATATCTGCACTGAGAAAGGTAAACAACCAGATGAAGATAGAAAGAGGCATCTCTGACTAATATGGGAAAAATAGCAAACAGAAATGAGAAATTATATATATTATATAAAATAGGTGATGTTGCCTGGTGATGTTAGCTGAAATATATAAAGAGAGAGCTGTTAGACTCCTAGAGAAGAGAGAATAATGTTTACTTTACACTAACTCCATTACTGAGAATGCCTTAAGTATTTTACGATGAAGGGAGACTCGCCTGTGAAATATTTTTTATGGAAAATAATTAGGAAATGGCAAAGACTTGGTACAGTAATCGGAAGGATGATTTGAATCTTGAAAACAAATGTTCAGTTAATTTATGAAAAGAGTTTGGTATGATAATGGGTAATGGAAAATTCTGAGATGGAAAAAAATAATGCTGTACTGTTTTTCAAAAAAAGGCAGTCTTGGCTATCACAGGGCCATAAACCTGACTAAAACAGTGTAACAAATTATGGATGAGAGAAAATCATTCTCTAGCAAATAGCAAAATCATGGATTTCACTGGAACAAATGATGTCAGCCAAATTTCCTCGCTTTTTGTGTTAGGAGACAAATCAGTAGAGGAGGATGACTACAGCTCATGTTATTTATGTCTGTCCTGTGATAAAGCACTTGCTATCGTATTGCATTGAAACTTGCTCATAAAACAAATTCAGCCTGTGCTTTGAATCCTATCGCATGGATTGATAAGTGGCAGAGGAGCTATAAACAAAGCTGTGACACGTCCAGGCAGAGATTCATAGCAGGGTAACCAGTTCACAGGGCAAAAAGCATTTCAACTTAATATTTCCTTTGATAAGTGTAAGTTTCAACTATCCTCCAACCGTGTGATGGTACTAAACTGGTAGGTGTAGGAAATACTGAGGATAAAGGAGTAATTCATGGTATGGAGATATTCAATTGCTGAACGTGCAACTTAGTGACAGAGCATCCAATAAATTATTTTTACATCCTCAGTGTTTGCTTTATTTTTTCGTTTAGAATTTTAGGCGTACACAGAGAAAAATGGCATGAAAGTCTTCCTTGTTTCTAGGCAAGAAAAAGGGTTGGTCGTATGCGGTGAATTGACTGGATGTGTCCTAATGGCACAATTACTTTGCTTTACTCAAAAGGAGACTGAGCCAATGTTGGCCAAATTTGCAATGGAAATCCAATTCTTTCTTACATCCCTTTCAAAGTCTGTTTCTGGACTCTGATCCTAGAGGTCTTTTCCAGCCTAGATGATTCTATGATTCTGTGACATTTAGACAGCTTTTTGTCCACATTCTTCATAATTTTAATTTTTAAAGTTCCATCTCTCCTGTAAAGGATCTGATATGACACATACCAAGGCATGCAACTGGTAAGAGAGAATACAGATCCTGGCCCCTGATCTCAACCCCCTACTGATACATGCTTAGTTCTGAGGCTGGGCTCGATACTAGAAGAATATTTTATATTTTGGGTTTAAATTGGGGATATGGAAATATTGCCGCCCGCGGGAGTGCTCTACCGTGTAAGTGCAAGTGAGAGTGCTCTCCCAAATGACTCGGTTGCCTGCATACTAGCTAGTATCTACCAATAATTAAAAAATTACTTTCTAATGATTTCTTAGAGAATGGAGGATTATATTAACCAGAAAAAAAATGACTTCCAGTGAATAATTCAAGTATCTGTAATAAAAATATTCTAGAAGATGTGTTCAGTGGAAAGCAGAAATCTGGAAATAAGGAATGTCTAAGGAGATCCAGGGATACTGAGTAACAACGTAGCAGGCTAAATTTGTCAAGTAGCATCATGAAAAAGATCTGTTTGGCGACAGAAAGTGCCAGTCTGTCTCCTGGTGGCTTTTCCTGGAGAAACCAGTGATGAAGGGTGTAAATAAATAGCTTAAAGAAAAATGAAATTAAAATTCAAATTTGATTCAAACTCGATTCAAATTAAATTCAGAAATTCAATTCAAACTCAGATAGGTTGTAAATCATTGTAATGGAGAGGGAAAATGCAACATCAGTTTTATTCTGCTGTTTTGTTGCCCCCTGAGTATTGAGTTGGAGCTGAACTACCTTAAATACCAACAGCATGGGATGAGGACATCTCACTTCTAACAGAGTGACTGGGACTGGTTCCTGGGCTCCTTGGTTCTTCTTTGCATTCTGCGGTGGCATTGATGGAGGCTTTCCAAGGCTCTTCTTTTTCCCTGGGGAGCGAAGGTGTGGCACACCAAAAATATTTTCTTGGGAAGCTGGGGTGGATTTAGACTTTCTAAATCACATACAAGTTCTAAGGGACACTGCTGATGGAACTGCTGTCTTTTAAGAACCCTTGCAAATACAGATAAGAGAATTACCAAAGCAATGTTGACAAAGCTTTTAGCTCTTTTTCACGTTGCCTTATCTGTATGTGTCATAGTGGATCCAGGGACCCAGCAGCTTGTCATGGATGGCATGAAATCTGCATCCATTTAGGTCCAGCTCTGATGGCACTCCATGTTGCTAAGCCTGCTTGAGGGTTGAAGGCTTTGTCCCCTCTGACATACAGCCTCCGCCAGTCTCTGAAGCCAGAAATACTTTAATGAGTCTGCCTCTCACAACAGTGGAGATAAAGGGCCAATTATAGGTAGTGTTTAGGTTTCAGGATCATTAAAATCATCGGGAAAATGCATCCTAGTTCCTGTGAGGATGTTGTGTCTTGCAGCTGAAGAGACTGTTCTACTGGCTGCCTTTGTCCACTACTCAGAAAAAAAAAGAAAAAAAAATCCTATTGGAGGAAAAACAGCTGAATGGAAAATTCAGTATTGTAAGATGAGGCCAGCCATGAATATGGCCTGTTCTTTTGATTTCATATAACCATGCTGCAATATTCTCTGCCTGTGCCTAGTTTACTCTGTGAATGTTTAACATGATAGCTAATATATTTCTTTCTAATCTATTCCTTGGAGAATACATTCCCTTACCTCTTCTTTGGCAACAATGATTTTACCTTTTGCCTCCATCTTAGTTTTTCTTTCTCCCTTCTCCTTGTAATTTTTCCATTTATCTCTTTTCTCTGCTAGCCTTGTGCTTCCTCCCCTGCTCTGGCACAGCTGGGTTTAGAAATTATTTTATGAACAGAACTTTACAGAGATAAAGAGCCAGCTCCTGCAAGTCATCTGTACATAAAAGACCAATTAACCTTGAGAATCAACCCTGAAAGAAGCTGGGGAAGATTTCTGCTATTCGTAAGCCTATGGGTTTTTTTCTCCCTCCTCTTTTTCTTTGAAATATGCCATTGGATCAAGCTGTAAGGAAACTCCATTGACTTCAGTGGTGCAAATGAAATTGCATTTTGATACTGAGTTTGGCTCAGTAGCTTCCTTTGAAGAATGCATGTTCTAGGAAAAAAGCACTGTGACGAGTTGTAGATTCAGTAAAGATGTAGCAGGGTGACTTTGGACCAAAGAAATTTCTTTTAATCAAGAGAGTTGTAGAAATCCTTGTGATTTAACATTTCTCACTGCTTGCTCTTTGGAGCAGAAATTTAGTTTTGTGAAGTTGGATGTAAGTGTACCAGGGGTCATTTTACAGACGGTTACTGTAGATAGGAGCTATCAAAATAGAACAAGCCATTTGCTTAAAGAACAAGAACAAAGGCAACAAAGATAGAGAAAGACAAATACTGGCAACTAGATTCTGTTCTGCTGAAGGGTATCTTGGTGATAATACCAAACATTTAAATGAAAACTGGTTTCTAGGCGTGGCGTGAAACCGTTACCATTTATACTCAAGCTATGAAATACATTGGAAGGTCTCGTTGCTTTCTTAGAGCATTGCATTTACAGAGCATTTATGTTTTTTAATGTACTAAAGTGCTATATATAGATACCCTTGATTTCAGTAAATAATTGGCTCTTGTTTTAGAGAACGCTTCCACCAGTCTAAATAGGATCTCAAGTCTGAAATGCAACAAGTTGGGAATTGTATTGAATTTATAATTTTCTCTCTACAAGACTTTAATAAAGTCAAACTAAAGGAACAGAATTATCATTTGCTTATTGAATCATACTTTAGAGTTGAAAAAAAAAAAAATCACATTAAGGAAATCCAAGGAAGGAAACTCTTACTACTAGGAGGAAACTGATAAAAAACCACAAGTGAAGCCAAGCTGGACTAGGAGCCTGGAAATTCATAGATATTTGAAAATTGCAATGTGGCAATCCTGAAAAGCACTGAAGTAGTCCTTGAAGTCGATAAGAAATGAGAAAGCTTCTCTCCTCAGCTGAACTCCAGGACAGTTTTGAGCTCTGAAGCAAATATTTTTAGGTTTCTATTTTAAAAAAAAGTCTGAAATACTCATCACCCTCAGCTTATACTGAAGGCAGGGAAAGTTTTCTCACTTATTTCAGGAGCTTCTTGAATTGCTCTATGTCCTCCCCTCCATCCATCTCTCACTTGCAGCCCATGCTCTCATTTCTGTAGTTGTGTCATATCTTCTTCACGATGAAAACACAGGGCTGCTCTTTTTATAGCTGGCTTTGCAACAGTGTCATAAGATGCTGTAAGACTAAAATACATTAAAATTGTGAGGATATATAAGCACTATAATAAACCTGGTCTTCAGTCTCTCCCTATATGTCTGTGTCATGCTGTGTATTCTAAGCTGGACAAAGGAGTAAGAGTGAGTGATAGACCTGAAGACTTCTGTAATCTGAATAGCACAAAAATAGCATGAAATCAATGAAGACTATGTTGCTATTAAACCTTTTTGCCAGGGCCTTTCAGGAATGGCGAATGGAGATGTAGCTTTCTCTCCTTTTCACCCCTCTTTCCCCAGTTGTGCAATTCCCCTTGGAGCTGGTTCCTGGTCCAGAGAGATTTCTTCCTGTGGGATGAGCTGGGGAGAAACAGGTCTCCCTGGCCTCTTTTCTGTTATCCTCCAGGGATGTGGACACCTCTGTCCCACATACTGTAGTGATAATCTCTGAGGGCTCATATTCCTCTTGTCCCTTACTAACGCCACATACACAACATCTTTGATCCATGTTTAAGTAGGAAGAAGGTTGCTGTAGACTGTGGGAAGGAAAGCAGGCTCTGGTATGGAAGGACTTCTGTTTTCTTGGTGGGTGCAGGGCACACTCTAGCATAACACAGAATTACAGGTAAACCAGTCCTTTCCCTTTTGCACGTGAAGGTGGTTCCCTGTGGATGCTAGTGCTGAGGGAGTTTCTATAAATGTTTGGACAGCCTTCCCCATTCTCATCACTTTATAGTTGTTGATCGTTGCAGCTACATCTTGGTCCCCATAGATGCATATAAACTGCTGTTGACATTAATAGCAATGTAAGCCAACTGATGGGCTTGTAAGGAATGACATTCTTGTGGTGTTTGAGTGGGAACAGTAGGTACAAGCCCTTCTGATGGTGGGATGCCATAACATTTGTCTCCATTCTGAGTTGCTGGGATACAGAGCACTGAAGTGACAGACACAGGTGGCTAGTAATTACTGATTTCCCCACCAGCAGATCATGACTGCCACTTTTCAGGGCAATCCGCTCTGCTTGTATTTATGGCTTCAGCTCTGTTGGAAGCCCAGCTGAAATCTGGGAGGGGTGGTTTCTCCTCTTCAGATCTACTTTTAAAATATTTTCTCTGTGTGGAGAACTTTCCTTTTAAAAGATTTTTCATCTCTAATTTAATTTCTTTGTCCACACTAGATTTGTAGGTTCACTGAGTAGGGGTACTGCCGTCAGCCTTGCTCTGCTCACTTTAGCTTACTTAGGACTCCAGAAATCTGGCAAATGCAGTCAGACAGAAAATAGTAAAGCATGATCTGCTTCTCCAGCGAAGCAGAGGAATCTTCCAACCACTTGAGAAAAAAATAACATGTTTTATCAAATACAGTTTTTCTGTTGAAAGATCACATTACAGATTTTTTTCTTACTAATTGATGGGAGTGTCAAATCCCCACTGGCAGGAGGATCTGTGGATCAAATCCTAGGTATCCTTTCAGAGGTTGTTGTACTGGTTCAGCCATCATCATTTTATGCTGCCATCAGTTGCCTGACCACACAGGCCAACGCTGAACTCAGCAACAGCCCCTCAGAAGTCTGCGATAGGTCCTGTGGGCCCAGCTCCTCTGCTGCCCACTGTGGTGCCAGTATCACCTGCTGGACACAACAGACAGAGATGGCTCCCTCAGTGGCCCTTCACATAGAAGGACATCACTGAGAGAGCAAGATGCAACCAGCCACAACAGAAACCACACCCAACAGGAAAGTCTTCTAACTGATGAGCTTCTGGTTAAAATAGCCCTGGCCTCACCCACCACCCCAACCACAACCACCTGGGTGAAGGCGGAGCCACAGACACAGGTGGACCAGATCCTGCCTCTGGAACATGAAGCCAATAAGAAGAACGAAACATTCTGCTAGGTTGTGACTTATTCACAGGTCAGCTCCAACTTGGGGCCCACAACTTAGGCTGCAGTGCTTCAGAGCTTCATCCTTCAAAAGGTGCAGCTTTCTTGCACTATAGAAGTAAACAGTTCGGTGTTTTGTATGGTTAGATCCTGAGTGAGACTTTGTTTTTTTTTATTGGCCTGCTTGAAATTGGTTGGAAGATAGTACTGACTTAGTGGATTTGGATGGTGGCCCTGTTCTGAGTCAATTAAAAGTTGTTTCCCTGATCAGCAAAACAGTGAAATTTCAGAAGAAGCATGCTCCTATTCATTATGGAAGTCAAGATTCATTTTTTAACTAAAAAGTGAAAAAGAAATCTGTAAAAGACAAGGCTAAATATTTAGAGATTGTCTATGTGGAGGTTAAGGTTTTCTGTACCATTTGAGTGAAAAAATATATAATCTATGTATGTATATAATTACTAACAAGGACATGTGGATGACACAGATTTTCTAAAATGCTTCAGTTTGAGAAATTTACAAAAATGTGGTCACTTCCTGTAAAATATCTCAAGGAACTGAAGCTTTTCCAGACAGTGATTTTTTCAGCCAGAAACTCCCAGCCAGTTCCTGTCTATATATACTGTCCTTTCTGAGCCAGAGCTTCTGCCATGGTGTGAGGCCAGATGAGGTCCTCCTGGATAAGAAGCTTGTCTGACTCTGGTCTGGAGTATCTTGGCAGCAGCAGGAGCCCTGGAGGCTCCTGAGGCCCTGGGCCCATCTTCCTGAGTGTTGCCATCACTGTATCCCTGTTTTGATAGGAGGACTNGGGCCCATCTTCCTGAGTGTTGCCTGTTTTGATAGGAGGACAGGAGAGGGTCTGTGTATCCTGGGTCTATTGATGGAGTAAGAAGATGTTTTTTTGAGGAGTGATCATTGTCTCTGGTAAACGCTAAGCACTTCTTCTCCTAAGCTTAAAAGTGTTATTTTTTCTATAGTTCTCTCCCTGCTTCTATTCCCAGAACAATTTATTTTCTGCGTTTTCATATGTAACCTCCTAGCATTAAGCTTACAAATGTGCTGTGTTTGTGCTGAATATAATCTATTTAACAGAAAATAATTGCCTGAGGCTACAGATCTTAACCAAGTGTTAGTCAGACCTAATTGAGCCATTCTGCTTATTGGCCTGCAAAGCCAGTTGGATTTTTAAATTTCCCCTTTCCTGGCTGCATAAATCTTCAGAGGATCCTTAGTCATGTGTTAAAGCTTGTTTGGCCTCAGGAGTTAATCCTTCCTAAGACAAGTCTTTTCTCCCTCACATGCATGGGTATTCATGAAAGCACAGTCTAAATCCAGGAGAGTTTTCGTTAGAAACTCATGGTCTCCTGCTAAGGAATTACAGTATTCACCTGAAGAAGAGACGACCAAAGCTGCTGTCTTTAATATTTTTGTCATATATCATAACCTTAATTTAGACCTATGTCTAAACTTTGGAAAGTTAAGTTAATTGGTGGAAATTTGATTCTCTCTCTAAAACAGGGAGCACAGACTCCCTTGTCTAATTTTCCTGCATCTACCTGCCAACCTGCGCTCCAGTGATTAAGAACTGTTATGCGTTCCTTGACTTTTAGTAGGGCTTGATATGCCAATAAATCTGTGCCTCCCTTTCTTTCCTGCCTAAATTTTTGTTTTAGTTGTTTGGGCTCACATTCATTTCTATGAATTCACTCTGGTTTGTCAGGACTTCAGGGGAGGCTGTGACTGAACACGTTTTTAAAAGAGCACTTTTTTTCCTTGGGATGAAAGGATTATGGTTATGTGAGCTGCAATATTGAATAATGAGACCATTTATAACAGGAAGAATTATGCGAGATCCTCCCTTTGCTTGCATGCAAGTACTAGAAAACCTGTGTACTTTTATGATTACCCAATTACATAAGAAATTTTCTTTTCCAAGCCACCCAGTTAGGATTGCATTAAATCCATGAGCTCCAGACACAAGTGATTACATGGCAAACATCCCAATTGTGTGAGCAAATGGACAAGCATTCCTCTCCTAGAGAGTCTTTAAAGCCTATAGTCCTCTTTGTGACCCCAAATACAGCTCTGTGGGCAACTTCTTTCCTTTCAGCTCTGCGTACAGCCTTACGGTTCACCTTCTCCAGCCCCCTGCCTGTTTGTCTCCAATCCTTGAAACCATCCTACCCCCTACATTGAGGCACAGACTGCAATATCAGTTATCTCTGGTTTTCCCAAATGTGTTGCTCTCTGCTTGTTGCCAGCAGAGATGTAGGTGTTCAGCCACTAATTCAAATTCTGCGCTACATGGGGTGTCTTCAAGTGGTTTACCCCTGTGGGAGCTCTGTTACAGCCCAGGACCCAGGTGGGTGAAGCATCTGTGAGTGGGAATATCCTGAATCATCTGGGCAGTCGGCTGTGCCTTGCAGGCTGTGGGTTTCTCGCTCCAAGATGAAGGTGTGACCTTGCTTGATAATGAGTTTCCCATAGACAAAGACATAAAAAAGCTGCTTTCTGCTTCTGTCTACCATCATCTAACATGATATAGCTTGTAATTTGGATAGCGTGTGGTTAGAGAAGAAAATAGTATGTGGAATTTGATTATGTGCCTGGTAGCATTATTTGCACCATTTTTCCTTCCTTAAAAACCATGCTGAGTGTGTAAGTGCAATGGCCCTGTACAAACAGCTGTTTGTCAGCTATATTATTACTATTTCAAAATATAGAGGCTTGTTCCCTGTGCAGGATGCAGGAATGGCATTTAATGGTCCAGCTACACCTACTTCTGTCTACAAAATTTCAGTCCTGGCTTTTCAAAGTGTTTCTCTGTTTGGGGTTGCTTATGGTGGGAGTCGGCGTGTGGGTGTGTATGTAGCTCCTGGCACCTGAGGGGCCACAGACAGGATGGAGCCACTGGCACTTATAAATTGCTTGTTGGTAGGGGACTATGGGGATGGGAATGGCTGTCTGTCTGCGGTGTGCTAGCTCTCATTGCACAGTCACAGTGAATGAAGCAGAAGAGGGGTCAGGATGTGCACCCTTCTCCTCCAGTGTGCACTTATCACCACTCCCAGGCAATGAAGAACATTTTCTCTGTCCTTTCTGTGAGTGGGATGAGGACATCTCCCACTCCATTGCAATGGTAAGGCACCTCCAAAACCCATGAAAGCAGTGGTTTTGGTTGCACCTCCATGATGTGCACTGTTGGAGCGTGCTTCTCCACCAAGTACCTTCTGCAAAGCACTTCTCTGCTTTAAATACAAAGATAATCCTGGGATTACACCTTCTTCCTCCACTCTGCAGGGCATCCATCACCTACTATTGCTATCACATGGCCCCTTGGGCTCCATGAGGAGGACGTGGCCCTTGCCGCGGACAGCACTGGGCTGTTCCCAGGGGATGCTTATGCCTTACCATGCCTGAACCCAGCACAGCGAAAACATCTTAGCTTCTCCTCTGCTCTCTGCTGGCCTGACTTCTGCACACATTGCTGCTTGCTGATGGCCCTGCCATTCCTCATATGCGTTTTTATCCGTAAGGGTCAATTAAATCACTAATGCCATCATCTGTCTGCCCGGGATGACTCCCAAGCACCTAACATTTTGCTGCGTAATAACGCAGAGGCACTTATTTCTTTGAGGCTGTCTCCGTGAATCACTGTAATGTTTTTGCACAGCAAAAGGGATTTGGAATTAATGCAGCCCAAATCATGGCTATTGATTTAGCCCTCCTTTCTGTTTGACACTGTTGATGTTTTTTAACGAGGACACGTCGGCCACGCAGTTCATATTGCGCTGAATCATCATTCATAAATCAGCAGGTTAGTGTTTTGTTTTAATCCCTTCATCCAGCAGAGTGGGGATAGCAGTGCTCCGGATGCAGCGCAGCCCCAAAGGGATTGGTCTCTCCTGGGTTTAATTTTGTTGTGATTTACTGCAGCATTCACACAGAAAAAAAAGAACAAAAAAAAAAGCAAAGCAAACCCCCAAGCTTGGGCAGATGGCCTGTGCCGGTAATCCTTCATCGTAATGGCTCCTGACAGAGCAGCTGTGGTTCACTGCTGGGCAGGGTTTTCCATCAGAGACAACACTTTTCCTGCGATATGAAACTTGGCTGTAGCAGCGTGCTTCACTCAAGCATCTCTCATAGAAAGAACAATACAGGAGAGGGAATTACTCGTTTGGAAAAGGAAGCAACCTCGTTCCCATTGAGATAATCTGCTGGCATGTGACTTCTGCTCTCCGCTTCTGCTTATGCATTTTTAAAAGAAAATCTCAGCCTTTAAATTGTGGTGTTGGAAAACTTTCAGAGAGGCTGGAGTTGAAAGCCTACAAAAGCAAAACAAATGGTCACAGGTCTTCATAAGAGGTGAACATGCAGGCAATGGTGGATTAGGGAGTCTGGGTTGCTAATGGAGGGTTTGATTTAGCACTTCATTCCTTCTCTTTGTGAATCCCATGGATTTTCTGCAGGAAACCCCTAGGAACTTCACTGACTTTGTCACCTCTTGTGTTGGATTTTCCAGTCCTGCCTGAGGTGTCAGGAAGGTAGAAGGGCTGTAACTGAGATTTACTGCATTTGGTTCTGTGCCTGTGCATGTGTGCAAAATACTCAGCCAGTGGTGGAGGATTCATAATTATTTCTCTCTCTCTCTTTCTCTGTGCCTAGCAGTGCATAGTTGTATACTGATTCACTGTAGTCGAGATGAGCACACTAATTACGGTGATTCATTACCAACACTGAATTATGGCATTAGGCAGACAGTAGTTTGGTGTGTGACAAATTACAAATAAATAGGATAGGATGTTGCGCAGATAAAGGCACGTGGAAGGTAGTAGGCTGGGAAGGCATGGGTTGGCTTTGGCTGACTTGGCAGGGCTGCTCCATCCCTGGAGTCTCCCTGAGTGCTGCAGGAGACCCTTAAGTCAAGTTGATTGGGGTTATCACTGCACTGGGTGTTGTGATGAATTAGTACTGATGGTGTCTCCATCTGAAACAGTAAAGCCTTGCCTGGGTTCTCTCCAGCTCACATGGAAGTGGGACAGCCATACAGGTTGTGCTGCGCTCATATTCTGAATCCTGACAAAATTGTCAGTCTGCAGTGTTTTAAATGAGTGAAAAGTATCTACTCAGTTAGTTTCATGTTGTTTTTTTTTTCTTAAAAGAGAATGTTTTGGTGGGTGGGATTTGAAGTTTTCCACATCAAAAGGAACATTTTCTAATGCATTTTGACAAGCATGCTTTTAGCTGGAAAGCAAGCCATCTCCTATTGAACTGATACTTCAGAGTGAAACATCCTTTGCTTTTCAGCTGAGAAAACCCCACACTCAAATAATCCTCCCTCCTTCCATCCTTCAAAGTAAATTACTTTGACATCTCGAGTGGTTTTATCTTAAAGACCGTCAGGTGTCAGAGACTCCTCTGCAATGATATCTGCCATCCTCTGGAGGACCTCCCTGTCTTCTTGGACGGTGAAGAGAGACATTTCAACTCATTTAAATGAGGGCAGCAAACTTCCAGACTCTCAACTTGCGACATACTGTTAAAATAGGTAGTTTGTGGAGAAAAATGGAAACATAATCACGCTATATATTCTTTGCCAATTAGGAATACATTTGGTTGCCCACTGCAAGGTACAAACACGTGATGTGCATATGACAGCTCTTCATTTCCACTTGTCCCTCCTTGAATGCTGAGTCTTGCTTAAAACTTCAATGCTTGCCAAGTGCACAGTGGCAGTGGTGGGAAGATGCTGTGGAAACCCGTGCCAACATTAACCTGAAAAATGCAGAGTAAGCAGTATTTGGAAATCAGCTTATTTGTTGCCTTTCAGTGTATGATTTTTATTTGGTGTTTGGTGTTTTTTGTTGTTGTTGTTTGTTTTACATCTAGACAACATTACCTTGTACTGGCTCCATCACTCTGGCTAACATAAGACTCATGATGTTGGTGGCCTGGCATAATGGCCTGCATGCCAAGTGCCTTTGAATGGCATCTGCTGCCCTCGAAGGGGGAAGCCTGTTGGCTCAATAAAAGTACCTTTAGCAGTGCTATCTGCCTAATTGGCTGGAGAAGACCATGCCCATGATTTTATGGGATGAGCTTCCCTTGGCAAGAAAACAGATGGATTATCAGGAAAGCTTTGCACAATGACAGAAATGGGGTCAAATGTTCCTATTTTCCTGTCTTTTGGAGCTCTGCTGAGGTGCTGATTGTAATTGCTGTGGTGAGGGCTGCTCCAGGGAGATTTCCTCCCAGGGTGAAAACATCTCTATTCCACTGGTCCCTCAGGCAGGATCAAAACTACAGATTCAGGATGCTCTTAAGGAGGAGACTGATCCAGAATTTAGACCTTCAGGAGACCTGCATTCAATTTGCTTGCATGCCACCTTGTCACAGTGCTTGGGGCATGACTCTAAGCTAGTCAGGAACCCAGCTGCTGTAGCAATAGGTGCCTGGATAGGGGTAAGGCTCTTAAACATGGATCTAAATATCCTGAGCTATATGGACCTGAGCTCCTATGCAAAGTTAAATTGGATATAACAACACTCATCTTCCAAAGAAAGGTGCTATGAGCATAAAGACACCAGGTTACCCAAGGTGTGCTTTGGTATTTTGGGTCATAAGAAAGCAGACATAAACTAAACACTGAATTATAAGGTTTTTCATCCCCTCTCATTTCAGATCTCACATTTAGAAGCTGGGAAGAGCAATGCCAACCAGATATTGACATCAGAGCTGTTTTCATCCATTTCAAATATCTGGGCATGATGCAACCACTACCTCAGAATTTTGCATTACCCAATTAGAGTGGCAACACGAATGCCTGCAGACACATCCTACTTTGGACAGGAATTTGCAGCAGGCTGGGTGAATGTCAATGTGTGTTGTGAGCTGGTCAACAACTCAGATGCTGAACTTCCAGCATGCTCAGAAAGCTTTTCCTTAATGGAAACTGACTCAAGCAGGTTCTGCAGTCTTTCCTGATCTGTGTTCCTTAGCTGATACTCCACTTTTGGAGGGAGGCGTAGGTTTGCTCTTGTCTTTTGATTTCAGACTTGCTTTGAGTTTTGCCTTTGGTGCTCTTTTGAGCTGATTCCTGTATGTTTTAGTGTAAGGGTGTTAGCTGCAAGTCCTTCCCCAGCTATGTGGCAGACATGGAGCCTGACTATCTGTCACTGGTGACTGTAACAGCACAGTGAGCCCAAGTCTTCAGTTCTACAAATTCCTGTTTGACAAGGAGTTTCTTCTGCTTTTGGCTCAGAATCAATAATGCTTATTTACTTTCTTACGCAGGGGAAAAGCCAGATAAACTTAGAGGGAGTAATATGCAAATTCTGCAGCCCCAGGAACAAATATGATGCCTCTTTTAGCTCTGCATGCAATCAAGCCCATGGAGCTCTTTCTGCACACAGTTGTGACAGTCAGCACGGCCTTGTTTCTATTTCGAGCCTCAACTGATTGAACTTTTTTTTGCTGGGATTTGGCTCCATTCCTCCGTGCTACCTGAAGAGGAACTGAGGGAGCAAACAGCTTTCCTGAGCTATTGTTACTGCCTGGGGCAGATCTGAGCAGCTTGGCCATCCCATGCAGGCATGAGCTGTGATCCTGAGGGACAGGGACAAGATGGGGAGTCTGGCATCTGCTCTCTGCTGGGCTGTGAACATTCTGGATGAGACTGGTCTGGCTTGGCAGGAACACAAGCCTAGGAGAATTCTCACTGGCATCTCCAGTGTCAAGAGAGAGGGAAGAAGGTTGTCACTGCTCCAGGAAAAGGGTGGTAAATTGTTTTTTTTTTCTGCTCCGCTTGCTGAAGACTGTCTCTATCCAAATCTTTTGTGACCTTTTCCCATGGGATTTTTGCATAGAAGTAGGAAATAGAAATAATGAAAGGGGAAAAAGCGATTATGTGGAGCTTGTGGGGAAGCGTTACTGCAGCTGTTTCAGCTGGAGCTTTAGGTCACAGTCCTTAAAAGAAAGGGAAGATCCTTTGCTTGCTCTTGGTTTACCATGCGGGTCTGAATGCCTTTCTGCTTTGGCCTGAGTTATATTTCTGCCCACCTGTATTTCTGGGGCACTTCTATCCTTTTCAGCTCTTCAAAGGCCTGCACTTGTCTCAGGCCAGGTTAAGGCAGTCTGCTGGCAAGCGCCTGAATTCAGAGCAGCATGTACTTCACTTGAAGCGTGATTTTTATCTTACCAGAGTTGCAGGTTCGTCTCCATGTAGCTGAGGTGAAGCACACACTGAAGCACTCAGGATGCCATGAATTGGCAGTTGCATTGCCCCCATGATGTGCTTTCTTTCTCAATGTCCATCAGTATGTTTTCTATCCAGCTCTACAGATCTTAGCAGCTCAGATACTCGTTTCCTTGCTGTTGGCAATGCTTGTCAGGCTGATCTGAGTCCCTGTGTAGAGGTAATTGGAATCAAATTTGTGTATGTGTATATTTGTTGGGGTGCAACAGACACAGGGGCTGCAGGAGAAAACATGAGGCTGGAGTAGCGCAGGATGAGGAGAGTAGATTTGTAATTGAGAGAAAGTAACAGATGGCTTTGGTTACAATGACTATATTTATATTTGATGTTAATATCCCTCGCAGAGTACCAGCGCTTCAGTGATACCTAACACAACATAAAAGCATTTGGGGAGACAGAGGATAAGGGAAATGGGTTTGTTGGATCCTGGGAGGAAATGCAGCAGTGGACTTTGCTGCAGGGTTTCAGTGGCTGTTAGCAAGCAGAGAAGGCTGAAGTTAGCTACAACCCTCTTTCAGAGAACTTTAGGCATTGCCTTGACACGCCCATGTCTTAGACCCTGAGGAACCATGATGGGACCCTGGAAGGGAGCAGCGTTTGTGCCCAGTGCCCTGACTGCAGTGAGATGTTGCATGGTGAAAGGTGCACTTCCTCAGAGCATTTTGTTTTTATTCCAAGATAGGGAATAAAACCATCAAGCTCCTGCTCTGTTGTCCTTGCTGTCCACGTCCTGGTGAGGTCAATCCCATCCTTACAGAGTCTCCTCACGCTAGTCCATGGTGGGATTTACTGGCGTGCTTGGAATTGATTCCTGTTTCTTTCTGTGAATGCTATTAGTCACCACAAGCACACAGGTGGAAGATGAAAGTTAATTCTGCAGCACCTAATTAGCTATCCTTGCTGGAAGGGTTTGAAAGCAGAGACAGAATGTTGCGGTTCTGGCTGCGTGATCGGGGGTGTCTCATGGAGCTGCAGTGGCATACCTCTAATTTCACCTGAGACCTATGTGTTACCTTCAACAACCTTTTGTCTTTCTGTTAAAAGGTAAACAAGAAGCTTATGTCTCTGTGGGTGTATATCAGTGTGTGTAGCTCTGCTGCAGACAGTGGAGCTGTACCAAATTTTATCAGCCAAGGAGAGATGGAGCCTGTGGGTTAAATGATGACAGAATTATCCTTGTGTGAGTTTTGGTGTTCATGTATGAGAATGCACAGGCAAGTGTCAACGTGCCCACACACTACTTAAATGTGACTGCTTTTCTTATTTGTTTGTATTTAGTGCACCTTGGAGGCCCTACCTAGACAGCAGTCATAAATGAAATGTCATCAGATCGTTAACACATCCCTGGCTTGTTAACAAAATAATTGCCTGATGTATAGTTAAAAAAACCAATTGAAAGACTCGCTGAGTAATATTCCTTCCAGTCCCCTGACATGTGCGTATATTAGAAATCCATCTGATAGAAAGCACAGGACAAAAATGATCAATAGCAGGTTACAGTGCTCTTTATTACAATGAATTAATTGATCACATCTAGCAGATTTCCCTCCCAGCGGAAGCTCAGGGTATTGAACGTGTCTCTCTCATTTCTCTTCTATCCTTGCTGTTGGAAACATGCCAGACAGTTTTATACCATCATTTAAATTTATTTGTGACCTTAGAAAGTTGTGTCACCCTTGAGACAGTTAACTTTCAGCTGAAAAGTTTGGTGACATTGTAGGAGATACAGGGGTGGATATTATAACAAGTTTTCTGCTGGGAAGGTGGAACTCTTCAATCCAGTCCTGCATCAGCAGGTCCCACCTGAGAGCTGTGTTGAAATGTTTTTTTTTTTCTAATTCTTGAGCTACTCTGATTTGACTGGTATCCTATTCTAAACCCACCATACACAAAGATATTAACCAGCATTGTTTTTCATAGTCCTGGGCAGCGGAGCCCAAAAGCAAATTATTGCAGGGGATATCTCTTCAGCCTAGAGGAGAGACTTCTTGTATCAGATGATGACAGGGTGGAGAAATAGAGTGAGAAACTTCTTTTGCTTTCTGTGTCATACTATTTGACAGCTTATGCCCTCTTTCTGGTAGGTGTTTTGTGGCTCTTATATGTGGGATGACCTGTCAGAGACACAGCAACAGGTTATTAACCTGCTCTTTTTGCTGACAGAAGTGTCCTGTAACTGACCTATTAAAGAGTTTTAAATGTAAAGAAAGTAAGTGCTCCACACCTTTCATTATTCTGAAGCTAGGCAGACAGTGGGCAAAATGTTGGGGAATTACATTAGTTAATCTAGATGTGTTTTGTGGTTTTGACCTTTGCCTGTAGAGTAAGAAGTATTTCCTGTTTAAGGGCTTGGCTTCTGGATTCTGCTCTTGACTTGTCTCATAATTTGATGTTAGGTAAGACACTCAAAAATTGTTTGGCTCCCAAAATAATCTGCAGAGCAGCGTATCATCTCCAGCAGTAAAAAAGAGATTGTACTTGTAGGGCAGGTAAGTGACAACTTCTTTGAGATCCACAGCAAGCCAGCAGTTGACCAAGGAGGAGGACTGATGTCCCTTGTCCATCCTAATCTGCCCATCCATTACAAAAGAGCTCTAATCCTGCTGTTTGCTGAAGGGTTTGAGATCTCCTGCCATTTTTACAAGATGCCATTTACTGCTTCTGTCTCATGTGCTTTATCTGAGATGTGTCTACAGTCTTCACTCCCACATTGCCAGATTACCCAAGTCAAGTGATGGGAGGGCAATGGAGCAGGATGAGAGGCTTTAACTCCTACTTTCTCCTTTAAAAAAAAATATTTTAGGACTTAAGATACCATGCAAGCATGTATCATCATGTCTGAATTTCTTATTGATGGCTTTCCTGTGAGTTGCTTTATGTAAAGCTGGGGAAGGGAAGCCTTAAAACAGGGGTCAATGTTTCACCAAATATGCAGTTAAAACACAAAGTTTGTTCTTTAAGTCTCTATGGCCTAATTGGCATTAAAAAGTCTCTCTTTGATGAAGATTTGTAAGGCTTTGTTGCTATGAACCAGGATAAGCATTTGGAAATTCTGTTGAGCGGGTGTGGAGATGTGTATCCCTAGAGACTCTTTTAATTTCCATATTCATTAAACTGTTCTGTGGTTCCTAAGAAAGACCCAAACCCTTGAATAACACAGCTGTGAAAGCTGGGAGAGGAGACATCAAGATCAAGGTGCAATTTCACCATCAGTTTAACCCAGTCTGAGTCTGTGTGGCCATTAGGTCAGTTCTATTCTCTGCTTTTCTTCCCCTCTCCGTCTTTTGACCTTGGCCACCCATTGCCACTTTCTCCTCTGTGTTGACAGTGGTGCTCACACAGTGTGCAGTCAACTGGATCAGGGAGCTGTTCTGGCTGAAACTAGTGAAAGAAATTTACTTTAAGGTGAATGAGGTTCTTCTGAGCGGTAGCACTGACACAAGGAAAAGGAAAAATATGGGCTGGGGCAGGCAAACTGCCCAATATCCCTTATTAACTTACTAAGCCATAACCGGAGATACTTCCACATATATAGTTTGCCTGGCTGGAAATAATCTTTTTGAGGGCCATTTTTCTCCATCCTGCAGAATTCTGTATTTGGTATTTCCACCCATGAAACTCAATGAGATCATCTTAAAAGGTAGAAAGGTCTTGGCTTTCTCTAGAGTTTTACTTGCAAGGATGGCAATACCCCTCACCTGTTATTTAATACTTAGGCTGATGAGTACATGAGCTGGTTGATTGTGGCTCATCCTGTTGTCCTTTGAAGTCAATGGATAGCTTTTATTGACTTAGCTGGGTGACAGATGAAGCCATAGATAAAAGAGCCACTGTTTTGCTAAAGACTACTTGTCTCTGTAGGTTGCAAAAATAAATAATCCCGGACACTTTCAACGATGGCTGGGGTAGGGCTGCATATAGCTTGTTTGTGAAGTTTTATTTGAAAGAAAAATAAATTTCTCATAGTCAAAGGGCTGCTGGCTGACCTGACCTTTTCAGGCTGAAAATGGTCACTGAAAGGATAAATAAGATAATGATAATAAAAACTCTGCTAGTCATTACTGGACTGCTGCTGAAAGGGATTTGGCAAAGGCTGAAGACATGTCAGAGTGAAAAAGCCACCATCTCTGCTGAAAGATGATTGTGTCTGACCTCGTCTGGTGCTCAGTGAGGCTGGTGAAATCTCCACTGATTTCAGCCAGAGTGAGGGTGGCTGAAGGCCAAGAGAGGACACTGCTCAGAGCACAGCCCTGGAGTGTCATGCAGGTGATGTTGTGTTACATGGGAATGCACTGTCCTTAACAAACCATTTAGTAAATGCAGTTTCTTGGAAGGACGCAGCCAGCCTTGGTGCCAGCCATGCTTTCTGTTGAAATGGTACCTTCTGGGCTGCGCTTTTCAACAAATAAATCCTTCCTTCCCACATATTTCTCCTAGCTCTTGTGCTCATCTTCCTTGCTGATAACTGCCTGATGAATTGTCTGTGTGCATTAGCACCATTTTACCTACCCGATAACTATGAGCCTTACCCTACAAAGCTGAGTAACATCCGTTCCTGGGGGTTTTCTGGGAGGTTAGGCAAACTTCTGTCAGGAATGATTTGGGTATGGGGGGTAAGAACATGGACTGAATGGCTTCTGAAATACCCTTGTAGCTCTGCTATCTCTTACTTTAAAACTCTGCCATAGTAATAACACATTATAATAACACAAAACTGGGAGGAGTGGCTCACACACCAGAAAGCTGTGCTGCCATTCAGTGAGATCTGGACAGGCTGGACAGTAGGGCAGAGTATGAGGCCAGTTTCTTTTCAGTAGTACTCAGTGATAGGACAAGGGGCAACAGGCAGAAAGTAGAACACACGAAGTTCCATCTAAGCATAAGGAGAAACTTCATTAACCATGAGGGTGATGGAGCACTGGAACAGGCTGCCCAGAGAGGTTGTGGAATCTCCTTCTCTAGATGCTTTCAAAACTTGCCTGGATGTGATCCTGAGCAACCTGACCTAGGTGAACCTACTTTAACAGGGGGGTTGAATGAGATGATCTCCAGAGTTCCCATCCAACCCCTACCATTTTGTGATTATTTCCATGACAAGCATCTCTGGGAGGCTCACTTAAGAGGTGGGTGCCTTTTGAACTAGGAGCTGTTCAGAGGTTGCACCAATGCATTCAAAATTGAAATGTCAGCCCAGCATGTCATAACTGGGTGAAGAGGTACAAAGGGAAGGACTTGTCCCACCTAACCTCAGATGCTTGTGTGGAAATGTGTATGTACAAGCTAGGCTAGCTAGAGGGAGAAATGAATACAATTCACATACCCTACTCTGAATATTTGAGGTGTGCTGTAAGCACCTTCTCTCTCTGCTGACCATCATCCCATGCTACAGTATGTTGACCAAAGGCAAAGGAAGTCCTTTGACCTGGTTGATATGAGCTCAGTACCTTTCTCATTTCCACTGGGACACAATATTCACCCAAACACTTCTCTATCAGCTCTTTGTTGCTAAACATTGATAAAGATTGTCTCTGTCCTCCTCCCGTGAGGGAGCTGCTCATGGCTGTCCAAACTTACCCCATAATTTTGCAAAGATCTGTCCACTGCAGGTCACTCTGCTCACTGGCCTAGGACTAGACACTTGTTTTAACACATTTGGATTAGAATCCCAGGAATTATGTTTAAACAGGCTATACAAAAACTTACCTAAATTGTAATTTATTCTGATTCTTTACAAATATTGATGATATATTTTTGCTGAATTTTGGCTTTCATTCAGTAAAGCTCTTCAGTTCATCTTTAATTTGCGGATGGTTTTGGCAGTGTTTCAACCTCAGCTTCTGGTGGTTGAAACCAGGTGCTTTAATTAGGCTCAAGATGCAAAAAAGCCTGATTTTCAGAAAGTCTGAATAAGTGCAGCTGCCTTGTGGAGTTCCAAGTAATGCAATTATGGCTGGGTTTCTTACTGCTGAGTTTCTCGCTGCCAAAAAACCCGCAAATGAATTAGGAGTCTGGAAAGAGAAATGTGGCAGAATACACATAAATGTCTTCAGGTATTTGGGGATTTAGGAATACAGATGGAAATAATTGAAAGCCTGGCTCAGTTTTTCAGCTGAAAAGCACTAATATAATTTCAAAGGAGATTAAAGAGGAAGGTGTTCACGTTCAGGAGAAGTGTAGAGCTAGGCATTAGGTCCAAAGGAGTGATGTGACAGAGCCCTGCTGATGGACAGATCTGCTGCTCACCTACAGGCTGGAGATGCCAGGAGCACAGCGGGGAAGCAGGGATGTTTACTGATGCCAGAGGATATAATTAGAAATAATCAGTGCAGTAAAAGAGGAGGATGGGCTAGAAGCCCAAACCTAGTAAGAAATGGGAGCTTGCATCTCCTCTTTCAAAGCCTGAATTAGAAGTGACTGATAGGCAGCCCTTGAAAGCACTGGAGTAGTCTCAAAACATTGAGACTTATGCTACAGAGACCAGCCATGGGAAGACACAGCCATGCAGAGAGACTGCATCTCCCGCCTTTTGGAATATTGTGTCTTGGTGTACCAGGGAAGTGAAAATGCTGTCTCATTTTCAGTGTGATTAGTCTGGGGGGATCACAAGAGTGCTCAGTGGTGGTGGACTCCCTTCTTATCTCCTCCCTTTATTCATTCTTTCCTTAAAGAGGCTATGTGTGTGGGTCTTTTTTTTTAATTATTTTTTCGTAAATAGACAGCTAATCCCTGTTGCACATGTAAATATAGATAGCACATGGGTCTGTAAAGATTATAGATGCCCCTTTTGGCAAGCAATATCTTTTAATAGCATTGTGTGCAGTTAATCGGGTTAAGCAAAAGTATCAGTGGAACAAGCAGTGCAAGTTCAGGGGAGGAAATAGTGACAAACCTCCTGAGAGCTGTTGATTAGTAATATCACGGTGGGTAGGGTAGAAGCTTTTTTTCTTTTTCTTTTGGCTCGGTGATGTCTCTGGTTGGAAAACAACATGAGCAGAGCAAGCTGTTAAATTGCGAGAGACTCTTGCTATTATATTTCATAACAGATATGGTAAATGTTTATTGCTCCTGGGATTCACCCGTTGTTTTCTGCCCAGATCAAGTGTTCATTGCATTGGGAACTGGTTGTAAGGGCTCAGGCCCTCTCTGCCCTTCAGTTCTAGTTAAGTGGGAAGGGCTACAAGTCATCTCCCATCTAGGTGAAAGGAGGGAATGAAAAGATTGGTGCCAAAAAAACAGAATGGCATTGAAGCGGGTGTTGCTCAGTTCTACAGGGAGTTGTCTGGGAGCAAGCTCTCTGGTCAATGGAGAGGAAACTGATACTTCTAGAGTTTCAGAAATACCCTGAAATAGGCATTGACTTTAAGATGAGAGGAGCTGTGCCCTGCAAATGCCCATGTCTGTCAATGATTGTAAAGGACCGTGAGATGACTAGCTCAGATGTAGAGGTCTGCACTGGAGACATCTAATACTACATACACTGGGTCTGGGGACCTAGGCAAGGAGGACTACTCGGTACCACTTAAAGTCAAGCCAAGGATTGTGTGAGAAGACAAGCAGTGGAATTGAAGGACACACAGAGGGAGATATGCCTTGCTGAAGTGTTCTTCATCTAGCTTGTGGTGAATTGGGTGCTGAAGAAGGGCTGCAGGGCAGGAGGTGCAGGTGCCCCCACGGGGCCAGGAGATGTCTGCTGGAGTTTTGCACAGGATGCTTGTGATGATGACAGGCCCACACCATCGATCCTGTATCAGTGCTTTTTGAACATAGGACACTGGACAAATTCTGTCATTTTTTTCTCCCTCTGGCAGAGCTGTGACCAGTGCACCATCTCTTTCACGTCATGTGTATGCATGAGGGCATCTTTTTTTATATGCTGTGTCCTTCAAAGAGAGTGTACACACGCCAGAGTTTCTTCTAACAGCTTTGCATGGTAGTGCAGGTGTGATTTCACTAATTCTCCAAGAACAATAAAGCAAGATTCAGCACAGGGTAGAACAAACACACTTGCCTATTTTTGGCAGCGTTTTTCAGGTTACTATTAACCTTTCATTTGAAATTTAATACTGAGGACTAAACATTGATTCTGAGCAGCTTCTTGGAACAGCACCAATTTTCCATTTAGAAAATTACTTTTTTTTCTTTTAAAGCTTAACCCTATATGGAGTGTTGTTCATTTTTTTTCCTGAGAGACACTTTCCTATGGAAACCTACTCTTTGGCTTTGAAGTTCAAACCAGTTTTGCCAAAGCCTAGGAATTCTGAGCAATAAAATAGGAATTGTTATAGGAAATAACAGTTGAACTGGGGAGGGACATGCTTAGAACATTAAGTCCAAGCCCAGAAAAGTAATAAAACAGAGTCAGAATTGTACTTAAAATTAAAACAGGCCCACGGCCAAATTTAAAGATACTATATGTCTGGATGATAGTGGGAAAAAAAAAACATTGAAAGCAAAACCAGAGTAATAGCTGGCAACGAATAACATCTGGCAACGCATTTGCCATGAAATGCATTTCAGAGAACTGATAGGTGACAAAATTTTTTCATCAGAGAGGAGCAGAAATCCCAACATAATGCAATGACATTTTTCAGTGAGAGGCAAAGGTGTTGTAAGTGTCCCACAGTGCTGAGGAGTCTTCTCTGTCAGCCTTCTATATTTGGAAGTTTAAATTGTTGAGGCAGATTAGAAGAGCTGAGCCTGGTAAGCCAGTGTTAATGGGCAATTTCCAGTGCCTGCAAACATCACGTGTGCTCTGAAGGTGTCAGTGCTGCAGTCAAGGTATGCTTCCAGCTTGTAGGGATGGACATGAGCTACGCTGAGTGCTGAGGACACTGTCACCATGGCTGCTAAACCAGCTTGAGATGCTGGATCATTTAGGTGAACCAGAGCTCCATGCAGTTGCATTCACCCACTGTAAGTAACCAAACTGGTTTATTTAAAGCTGGCCAGTGGTGCAGCTGAAGTTGTGAGCTGCTGTCATGCCTACGGTGCAGCATGGATATACTCTAGTTCTAAAAAAGAAACACAGCTGGGCCCTCAGGCCTTGTTTGTAGGTAAAAGATCTATAGTATAGTAAAGTAATGCCAAGGCACAGGTGGAGCTGAACTTGGCCAGGGATCTGAAAAACAACAAGAAGGGTTTCTTCAGGTACATATGACAACAAAGGAAGATGAAAGAAATTGTACCCACCCTGGTGAGTGAAATGGTAGACCCGGCTGCAACTGACATGGAGAAGGCTGAGGTAGTCAACAACATTTTTTGCCTCGGTCTTCACTGGCAATTGCTCTAACCACGCTGCCCAATTCACAGAGTCCAAAGGCAGAGACTGGGAGAATGAAGTACTGCCAGCTCTAGGAGGAAATCAAGTTCAAGACCATCGAAGGAACCTGAATGTGCACAAGTCCATGGAGAGATGCATCTGTGGGTCCTGAGGGAACTGGCAGACGAAATTGCTAAGCCACTATCTATCATATGTGAGAAGTCATGGCAGTCTGGTGAATTTCCCACTGACTGGAAAAGGGAAACTATAACGCCCCATTTCTAAAAAGAGAAAAAAGGAAGACCTGGTGAACTACAGGCCAGTCAGTCTCACCTCTGTGCCCAGCAAGATCATGAAGCAGATCCTCCTGGGAACTATGCTAAAGCAAATGGAAAACAGGTGGTTTCTGACAGCCAACATGGCTTCACTAAGGACAAATCATGCCTGACAAAATTGATGGCCTTCTATGATACAGTTACAGTATTGGTGGATAAGGGAAGAGTGACTGACATAATTGACCTGGATTTTTGCAAAGCATTTGACACTGTCCCACATGACACTGTTGTCTCTAAATTGGAAAGACATGGATTTGATGAGTGGACCACTCAGTGGATAAGGAATTTTCTGGATGGTCATGCTCAAAGAGTTGTGGTTAACAGCTCAATGTCCAAGTGAAGACCAGTGACGAGTGGTAGCCCTCAGGCATCGGTATTGGGATAAGTATTATTTAATTTCTTTGTCAAGGACACGGACAGTGGGATTGAGTGCACCCTCAGCAAGTTTGCTGATGGCACCAAGTTCTGTGGTGTGGTTGATACTCTAGAGGTAAGGNTGTGGTTGATACTCTAGAGGGAAGGGATGGCGTCTAGAGGTGCCATGGCATGCTTGAGAGGTGGGCCTCTGTGAGCTTCATGAAGTTCAACAAGGGCAGGTGCAAGGTCTTGCACCTGTGCTGGGGCAATCCCAAGTACAAATACAGGCTGGGCAATGAATGGATTGGGAACAGCCCTGTGGAGAAGGACTTGGGGGTACTGGTAGATGAAAAACTGAATATGAGCCATCAATGTGTCCTCACAGCCCAAAAGCCCAATCACATCCTGGGCTGCATCAAAAGAAGCATGGGCAGAAGGCTGGAGGAGGTGATTCTGTCCCTTTACTCCACTCTTGTGAGACCCCACCTGGAGTACTGCATCCAGCTCTGGGGTCCCCAACATAAGAAAGCCATGGAGAGGGTCCAGAGGAGGGTTGCAAAGATGATCAGAGGGCTGGAACCCCTCTCCTATGGGGACAGGTTGAGAGAGTTGGTGTTCAGCCTGGAGAAGGCTCTGGGAAGACCTTATTGCAGCCTACATACTTAAAGTAGGTCTACAGGAAAGATAGGGAGGGACTCTTTATGATAGGATGAGGGTAACAGTTTTAAACTGACAGAGGGTAGATTTAGATTAGCTTTTAGGAAGAAATTCATTCCTGTGAAGGTGGTGAGACACTGGAACAGGTTGCTCAGAGAATTTGTGGATACTGTCTCCCTGGAAGTGTTCAAGGCCATCTGTTGGGTCCATCTCTCCAGAAACCTCATCAGACTGGTTAAAGCTGGGGAGATTTCCATGGAGAAATGGAAGAGCACAGATGGAGACCCGACTCTTCTGCGTGAGCTTGGAAGTAGAACAAAACCTCTTTTTTCTTTATAATTATAGTTACTGTCCTGACTTTTGAATCTCCAGTGATAGTTGACAGTCAGGTAACTGTTAGAGGGGATGTTTCTGCACTGCATGGTGTGTCCCTTGCAGCTGCATCACTTCTGAGACCCCCTCTGCCTGCAGAGGAATTGGACGCTAGACATCCCTAAAGTGTATTTTGAGACAGTGACTATGAGAGCAACCTGGATTGTTGACACCAAACTGCTCTCTATAGTTTTTTTGACCTGATATGAAATAGAAAAGAGATCTGAACATGAGTCAGATTCAGAGAATTTCAATATCCTTTTTTTTCTTCACTCCAGTCTTGCGTATTTAATTTAATAGAACATTTTTTCCTTATGTGATATGAACTGTGAGATGTTTCTGTTATAGATATGGTATTTACGTGTTCTGGTTTCCTTGTAGGCAGATTTCATACCAAGATGATTAAGGACTGCTTTTCCCTGTTCCTTGAAGATTGTAAAATGAGATGAATGGGGGAAAATGCATACTTAATTGAGTCTATTTGTAGAGTTGTGAGTGTGGACTATTGTTTCTAATATGTGGCTCTAGGTTTGATAGCATCGTCTTAAGCCTTAATTTATTTTTGAGACAAATAGTTTTCCTTTCTTGTGTGCAGTTAGTTAGGTTTCTAAATCATAGGTTGAGCCACAAAGACATTTATTAAACCAAGAAAATATTAATTCCAGAGAAATCAGAGTATTATTTGCACTTGGATGCAAAATAGCAAAGGCTTTAATAATGTTTAGGTAGAACTTTATTAACATCCAAATATCTCTGGAGAGCTATGGTAACAGTAGGGGAAGAATTAAACTCAATATTGTTTATTTTTCTTTGAGTAAATGAAAATAATTGCAAGTCTTCTCCTTGTGAGTCTGCTGAATATTTGCAGGGATTAGCTAATCTATCTCAGAGCCAGTATGGAACAACTCTTATCCACCTGTTTCTTCTAATCTATCATGGGGGGTATTGGTACTGCAAAGGGTCATAGAAGGAGCAAGAAAAGATTGCGCCCAAAATAATCCTTGTGCGCACAGAATACCTCCTCTGAGGGTAGCATAGTTTAGGGACTGAAGTCTGCAGTCATGGTGGCACAGATCTTTAGGAAGGCAGCGTTATGCTGCTTCATGTGTGGGTTTCACCATAGTGAGAGTGAGCTGCACCAGCTGAGGTCTTCTACTTGTGCCTTGGGCTGTTGACGTGACCACTGCAGTCCCTCTCCATGATTCATGGCCAATCTTGCCAGGAGAAGCCAACTAAATTGAAAAGAACCAATCAAACTTTATGGATCTACTACACCAGTCTGCACTAAAGCTGCATGAACTTTGAGCCTGGGACTGGAGCTCTGATCTTGTTTTCCTCAGTCCCACAATTTCATGTGTTATTTCTATGGGCCACACAGGGATGTGGAGGTGGGGTTCCCCTGAGGAAATGGAGAAGTCTCCATCCAAACCAAGTGGCTGGTCTCCCCCTGTAGCCAGTGGAGAGTAGTAAGTGCTTCTAGGACATGGGTTATCTCCTAGTTCCCTCTGTAACAGGTGTCTAAAATAGCGGAGTTGTCAATGTTTTCCCTTTATTGACTGCAAAGGGAGGTGAAGGTGGCCTTACCCATGTGGAGACATCTCAGGAAGCTTGGCACTATATGTCATTTTAAATAGGTCTCTTCACTCTGAAGAAAGTTATGCACCAATTTTGTCAGCTTCACCAAAATTCTCTCTTGCGAGCTGGTTCAAGAATGAGATGTTGCTGAGGTTTATTTAAATAGTAAAATTCTGGGTTATGAATTTGGAAACAAAGCTGCAAAGACAAAAATAAAACTGTAACTAGATGTGAATCTGTAGTGTATGTAGGATGAGAATCAATATGATTAATGAGATAAATAGCTAATACTCTTTCCTAGCCAGTGCTGGGAAGTTTCTTACTGCTTTTCACTTATGCTGCTCAGGACTTATCACAGTTACAGAGACCATGGGGCTGATCTCCCCTCACACCTTCATCTTGCCTGAGGTACTCCTCAGAGCTGACCTTGGATGGCATTTTCAGAGGTATCCCAATACCAGATTTATCTCTTCTAATTTGTCTGGACTTCCTCTGAAGTCAATGAAGAGGGAATGGCACTTGCAGAAGGTCATTCATCCCATCCATCTTAGACATCTAACCTAACACAGGATGACTTGTGCTCTGGGTATGGCTTACTTCATTGATCAAAGAGGAACACTGGTTGGCTGCTGTAGATCAGATACCATGATAGCAAGAAGTTTGGGATCAATCTTGCTCTAAGAAACTTGGAAAGAAATTCTAGTGGGATCTGTGTCATGTCTCTCAAGTGCTTTTGCAAATCCCACCCTCTGCCTTAGCATTTGTTCTGCACAGCATCTGATGTGCTTTGTGTTTACTCTGTGATGATAAACGGTGATCATCAAAGCAGTGAGAGTGCTGCACAGTATGTTCCACGCCAGCTACTTCCTTTCTGGTTTAATTATAACTGAGTTTGCTAATGCCAGTCTTGATTAATGAGCTTAATATGCAAATTTTATGATGAAACTGAAACTCTTTGTAATTGCTTGCAGACAGATTACCACTTCGAGTACACCGAGTGCGACAGCAGTGGCTCCAGATGGAGGGTGGCTGTCCCAAATCCGTCGGTGGAGTGCTCTGGACTACCCGACCCCGTGAAAGGGAAGGAATGCAGTATGTCAGCACTTTTCATTTTACAGACCCCTATGAGCTGTTTGTGCTTTCTACCCTTGTATGGCTTCTTAGCTCTGTCTCTGACATCCTGATTGTCCCTAACTTAGTCCTTAGCCTCCAACCCTTCTTCTTGCCTCTTGGAGCAGGGGTTGTCTTTGCAGCATAGTTGTATAGCTTGGTGTCTGCTACAGGTACCCTTCTACACTAATTCACAGACAAGGCGCATCCATTACAACACCACTTAAAAAGATGTGGTTGCTTCTCTAGAGCTGCCATACTCTTAACTTCTGCAGCTCTCCAGTTCATTTGTAGCTCTATTGGCCAAAATGGTGAGCAGGAGTGGCCAAATTATATTTGCATAGTGTCCACATTCTCATTACCTGCATTATTCAATTAATTGATAAGGTGAATGCATAAGTAATGCTAAATGTCTTATTTGCCTGAGTTATTTGCATGATGAAGCTTTTGCGTTTTATTTGTTTATGTATTTATTTTTAACAAGGTGGAGTGTTCTCATATCACTTGGTCCTGTTTTTTTTTTTCATATGTTAAAACACTTATTTGCATCTGGATACATATGCGAACCGCTGCTCTGCAAACACATTTGAACTGATCCCTCACTCTTTTGTAGCTTCCCAGGCTGAATGCTCTTTCCCATCACACTTCTGTGCTCTAGCAATTCTCTTCACAAGAGACTCTAGCAGTGCTTTACTTCCTCAGTAATTTGTACAAGCGGGTATAAATTATTGTACCTGACAAAGAGGATGAACAATGGCAACATCCTTTTGGTTCTACTGTAGGAGAGGTGAGATTTAATCACTTCTGACTCTCCTTCTGTAAAGGTTTATTCTTCATTTCCTTATGACATATGTTCCAGTGTGAGGCACGTAAATGTTTTCCTGTAGCAGTGCTGACCACTGCAAGATTTCTGACTGCTTACAAGCATCATTTGAGAAGTTGCCCATGTCATTCCTGGGATCTGGGTTTAGTTTCCGAGGTTTTAAATGTGGAGTCCCTGTATATCCCTAGGATGCGCTTTTCAATTACAGAAATATAGAGATGGGAAGCACCTCAGGTGAGCCCACAATTCATCCCCCCAGCCCAAATAGCTGTAGTAACAACAGCTTTGTCATTCATGGATGATGCTTGGCTGGACTGTTTTCAGGGACCTTCAGTGATGAGGAGCCCATAAGTTCTCCAGATATTTGCTCATCTATTTTGTTCTTTTCATTTTCCCTCCTGTTACAGCTTTTTTTCTGCTGTCGTATCCCCATTGTTATACATCACGCCTGTTACTTTTTGCTGTCTGCACTATGAAGGAGCAGACAGTGTTATCCCTTCTGCTGCATAACCACTTTTGGTGTACTCTGGAGTAAATAGTTATAACTCATTTTTTTCTGGTATACACTATTTCTTCTTAAATCTTGCGATAAATGATTTAAAGTCCAGCAACATTACATTCACCATGACTTTCTGCTACAGATTTCGACAAATGGTGTGCTTCCCTATTCACCTCCTCTTATTTGTGTGTTTCTGGTCTTAGATCAGTTCCAATGACAATTCAACTCTTATAACAATAGATGAATCTCTGGGTTCTCCCCCACTAGACAAGGGGAGAACTTTGCCCAGTAGATAGTTGGTGATATTATACACCAAAGTACAGGACTCTGTTAAATACACTGGAAAACTCATCTCAGTAGATGCTTCTGCTCCTTCTATGGTTGTTGTTAAGACCCATGGCAATTCAGCTGGTTTGAGAAGCAATTGGGTATGTGAGGTTTTTTTACTGAACCCTTCAGATCTCATCTCTCTGGGCTCTTGGGAGTGCAGTGATGTTAATGTAGTTCTGTCTTTTTTGTGTGTGTCTGTAGTTGATTATCTGGCTTCAGGAGATATCTCATTACAATCTGATGGCAAAAGTCATTTTAAGTTTCTCATCTCTTAGTCATTCACCTTTAGCTTTAAGAACAACCAGTCTTTCAGACTGAGAACATGAATCTGTCAACAGCAGTCAATCACTGCAGGAATGTGTAGGGAACACATCTCTCATTTGGCTTGGCTAACATGGTCGTTTTTACTGCAAAATATTTGAACCAGCATGGGGTTTGGCTGACATCCATTCTTCAGTGGGTGGGATATACTGAGAGAGGTAGCTTTTGGAAATTATGTTCCCACCTTACATGGGGCTCTGCTGTTGATGATGAGTTGTATTGAAAATGCTGACAGATAGACACCTCCTCACTTAATTGTAGTATTCTCTGAGCTGATGCCTTCTGTCTCATCTGACAACACAGCAGCTGGACCAAGGACATCTTACACTAAGAGCACAAATTTCTGTAGCCTGAGGAAAATGAAAGGTTCTGTGTTTGGGGATGCTACAACTCACGTACTAGGTGGATCGTGTACAGACAGATTTGTGCTACAGACTTGGCCATGGGTTGCACACATCTCACCAAGTAATTAATGGCTCCTTGAGATGCCTTCCTTTTCTCACAGGCCTGGTGTTATTTTATCTGGAGGCCTATCAAGAAGTACAATAACTATGCCATATCCTTTGAAAATGAGTCTTTCTGGACATTCTAGAATTTTTTTCAGATTCTCCTACCTCTTGTAGATCCTATCCTATGGCAGAGTATACTGTCACCAGGCCTCATCTGGATTCCTTTAGTTATCTCTTTCAGACCTGCAGCCTGTGGGACTAGGGACAACAGTACAATTGCTCCAGGTAGGGCGATTTCCAGCTTTGGAGATCTGTTATCTTCAGAAGTTTTGGTTGGTATCTACTAGTCCTGAGATATAGCTGAGCCAGCTGTGTCTCTGCTCTTAAAAAAAGGATTGCAGTTGTATAGCACTATGAACTCTTAGGGCTTTTTTTATCTCCTTGAGGTTAACAGAACCCTCAGTGGCCCTTGGTGGCAGTTAGAACACAATGGATATGGAGGAATCTGGGTGAGAAGGTGTTTTTTTTTGGGAACGTGACTGGTACTGTTGCTGACTTCATGATGTACTGTTTGCAGTTGTTTTCATCTATTCAGAAATGCCCGCTGCTTGAGAATATCTACTATTGATCTTTACTGCTCCCTGAAAACAGAAGTGACTTGCAGGCTGTCATTAATTTTGGATCCTGAGAATATGGTTCTAACCCACTTCCAAATGCTCAGCAGTCGTTCTCTTTAAATTGTGCCTGAACTAGGAATTTGAAAGACGGTGTAACAATACGTTAAATCTCTCCAGTCATGTCTGTAACTACATCTAGACTGTGGTCTCCAGTGGAGTGGAAAGACACTGGAGATTGCTAAAAGTGTATTAGCTCAGGTGCTTCACATATCTGGAGCAATCTAACTGCGGCACCAGAGCTCAGTCGGTGTCTCAAGGTGTGCTCATTTGCAGGATGTTTTGTTTTACTGCTTTTCATTTGAATGAGCCCATTTAAAATCAGGTTGGGTGTCTGCGCTCTGCTGCATTTTGAAGTGCACACCGACCTGCAAAGCACAGCCGACTGTGACACACTGAGGGTAACCGCCAGCGTTCCCCGAAATGGCTGTAGTCTCCAAAATGTGTCAGAATCCAGCCTTGTTTTTGAGTCTTGAAAATCTGCAAAGTTCACCTGCAGAGAAGACGGAGTCCTTTGAGAGGTAGTCATGGTGTTCAGAGTAGAAAGGACTGCCATATTTTGATTGCTTTATGACCCAGTTATTAGAAGAAGGGGTTTTTTGCCTGTATCTTGATATGAGCACAGAGCAGCATGATGACACACTTTCCCCTCCTGCTGCCCTCCCCTCTACATCTCTCCCATCCAAGTGAGAGGTGGGAAGAAAGAAGGAACCTCACATGACATGTTTGTGATGCCGTAGGAGGTCCTGCTGTGCAGTGACCCCAGATACAGGAGGGAAGGTGCTGAAGCAGCTCTGCAGCACAGTAAGTTGCTTACAATGCACTTGGACAACATGCTCCTTCGTATATTTCACTCTCCTCTTTTTTTTTCTGATCTCTACCCTGTGGGGCTGCAGCCATTGCCACTTTCAGACCCCACATCAGGGTGTCAGCCTGCATTTTGCCATCCAGCATGGTGTGGTACCTCAGTGCTTGCCCCACGGGGCTGGGCTGCCTCTGGACAGACCATGGCATGGCCACACCAGACTGCTGGTTCACCTCTCTCAGGCTTGTGTTTGTTCAGAGATGAGTCAAACTTTTGATGCTACCACATCATGCTTGCAAGGGATCCTGCAAAGATTTGTATTAAAAGTGCAGCAAAAATCATGGCTATGAAAAAGGCAATACTTATTATACCTAAAGCTACTCTGTGTGCGTCTTCTCTGCTTCCCTTTAATATGTCTCCTCCGGGCATCTTCCCTGTACCATTTTGGAGGTAGGGCTATATATATGGAGGCAATGAGTGTTGCTCTGGGGGGAGGTGGGGGTGGTGGGAGAGTGATGGTGGTGGATAGAGAGCCTCCCTCAGTGAAATTCAGATCTCTGCATCACTCCATTACTTCTTGACAGCCTGGAATGTGCTTAACTAATTTGGTCTCATTCATTTTTAACTACCACAGATCTCACTCTGATCTCCTCTGAGTCTGTTAGCAGGAAGGGAACTGAGCTGGTAAGGATCACTGCCATCAGGGCAGTTGCTTGGCTTTTAAAATGGAAAATATTTATGGCAATCAATAGGAGCAGTTTGGTTCTGAGGCTCAGCCCTTGCCTGCACCCTCTTACAGCTGGTATCAGTGAAAACCCTTTGCTTTGGTGTGGAGGCTTTATGCAGTGTCTAATGGGGACGTGCTCTCAGTGACAGTATGCTGCAGTCTTGTTTTGGTGGCCACGGTCAGGCTTTTCTGCCAGCCTGACCATATGCTGCATGTTTTATTCTCAAACTAAAAGTCTGAATTTGGAGCCTTCCCTCCTTCCTTCCTTCATTCCTTCCTTCCCTCCTTCCTTCCTTCCTTCCTTCCTTCCTTCCTTTCTGCCTGCCTGCCTGCCTGCCTGCCTTCCTGCCTTTCTGCCTCCCTTCCTCCCTTCCTCCCTTCCCTCCCTCTTTCCTTCCCTCCTTCTCCTCTCTCCCTCCCTCCCTAAATATCTGGTTCAGTGTGTGCCCTTGCTGTGCCCAGGTGCACTCATACACTCAGCACAGTTTGTGACCAAAAAGGGCTTAAAGTGTTCACATTTTGCTAATCAAGAATAGGTTGCAACTTATCTCATAAATATCTGTCCATTTTAGTGGTGATACGTGCATAAGAAAGAAACTAGACTGAGAATAGATAGAGCTATTTCAAAAGGCATTGAATATTCCATGTTCAAAGGGAAAAAGTGCTGGTGTTATAGTCACTGTTATAGTCAGCATCCAAATGCCAGTTATGATTATAATCAGCTACATGTCTTAAGAAAGGAGACACAAAAAATATTGATGATATGGAAGAAATTGATGAAGTATGTTGCCCTGGAGTTATTAGTGGCTCTGCTTAGCAAACTCCACCTTTACCTGGTGCCACTAAGGCGGGAGAAACTTCTTGAAATCAGAGATGTGCTTCAGTTTTGAGGCAAGGTGTGTGAGCATGTGCCAAATGGTGAGCGTGCGAAAAGCTCCAGTGATTTCAGAAAATAGACTGTCCTTAATGACAATGGACTTTACTGGGACCTGAGACCAAAATTTGCCCTGATTTATTGCTACTGAGCTGTGTTTGTTGAGTTTATTCTAACTTGTGTAATCTGCTCCTAGGAGGAGATATGGATCTTCCTGCTAATTGCAGTGCACTTCAGAGGGAACATGACCTTTTTAAGGCTTGTAGGTTTTATAACACTTCAAGTGATCCGCAGAAATTTTAACATTCTTCTTTCATAACTAGGAGATTAAATAGAAGGTTTTGAGTTGGATGTTCTCTCGGTCTCTGGTAAGATCGTGTATCCCAAGTGGGTGAGAAGTGGGTCTGCTCCTAACTCCTTTGAAGTCAGTGGGCATCTGCAAATTTTATAACATAAGGTGTATGCACTTACACACATGCGGATGTGAATGTACATACAAATACTCCCATGAGAATGATTCTGTTTATTACATAGTCATATTTCATAGAGTCATAGAATAGTTTGAGTTGGAAGGAACCTTAAAGATCATCTAGTTCCAACTCCCCTGAGATGAGCAGGAACATCCCCCACTAGACCAGGTTGCTCAAAGCCCCATCCAACCTGGCCTTGAACACTTCCGGAGATGGAGCATCCACAACTTCCCTGGCCAACCTGTTCCAGTGACTCACCACCCTCAGAGTGAAAAATTTCTTCCTAATTTCTAATCGAAATTTCCCCCTCTCCAGTTTAAAGCCATTACCTCTCGTCCTCTCACTACAAGCCCTCATAAAAAGTTCTTCCCCAGCTTCCTTGTAGGCGCCCTTCAAATTTATTTGTTATCTCAAAACAGTTTATGTAATAAAAAAATTTCATTATCAGCAGAGTGTCAGTGCCTTCATATATGAATGCATGTATGAACTACTTTTCATATGGATTAAATAAGTCCAGAGTTACAGCCTCTTGAAGCAAACGTGAATCCTAACAATTTATCAGAGAGCTTTTTTCCTTTTTATTTAACATTCACCAAGGATTATTTTCTGGTCTTATTAATGGGCTTTGAAATGATCGAGATTTCTGTGTTTCAACTGAAAAGAGAAAATACGATGAAATCCACATAGCTCTGAGCACTAGGCATCTATCCATTCTCATTTTTTCTCACAACTTAAAAGCACTGGATCTTGTCTTCATCAACCTTGATGTACTAATATTTTTTTCATTTCTGGTGTCATTCAGACATTGCTTCTTTGGATATTCACCTTGGAAGAAACGATGGAGTCAAGCTATTAATGGCTGCTGGTGTTTAACCATGTCATTTAGACCTGACATATGCACATAGATATACGTACATAAGGTGACAGTTGCTGTTGGGTATCCTGAGCTGTAGGAAAGTACCATTTTGAGAAAATTTTCAAAAAATGTGTTCAGGAGATCTCCGCTTTCATTCCTCCATCCTTGAGATTGCTCACTCAAGTGGTGTATGCTGATCTCCTCTCTCATTCTGACCAACACCTTTCCTTTTCCCCTGTCTCTTGAGCAGTCGTATGGCTCCTGTGAAGCTGCCTGTCAACATGTAAGAGTCACATATAGAAGGCTGCTGTTACAAATCTAAGTACCAAAAAAGTGGATTCTCAGTGGGCATGAAATCCAAGGAATCTGAGAGCTTCTTGATATGCTATAGATTTCGCCCTTGGCCTGTCATATATTACCTAGCAATTAAGGATGTCTGATAGAGAAAAACATAATACAACCCTCTCTCTGGAGCCACCTCTAACAGGAACAGCAAGCTGTGCAAGAAGTAGATTTCAAAGTCATGGTCTTTATAGACCTGCAGGACTGGGCAACTCATTTTTACCTGAGTTACTTTTGTGCCCCTAGGAAAGTTTTTATGTCTTTTCTGAAAGGAAGAGGAAAGGCTTTTCCCACAAGAGCACACTGGGGAAGGGACTAGCATAGAGCAGCGGAGGCTGCTCTGAGGAATGCTGTGAAGCTGAGGAATTAATGCAAGGCTGTCATGTAGCAAAGATGTTTAGCGAGCATGGGGTGCGTGGTACAGTTTGAGAGTTGCTACTAAAAGGCTGTGATTTAGCAAGGCACTCAAGCAGATGTTTATTCCTATTCCTTTTAAGCATCCCTGCTAATGCGTGTTCCTAACTCAAGCCAGAAAGGTGAGTGCTACTGATGGCATTAGGCTGCTCACCTGGACTGACGCATGAGGCTATATTCTGCCATGGCACTTGATCCGGATGTTTCCTTGATGCTTACTGTTACCCTGAGAGGTACCTCAGTTTTACAAGTGATTTTTCCAGACTTTTTTTCCTCTGTGCATGGGTGATACACTGTCTTTGCAGAAAAAGTCCAATCGTTGGATTTTTGAAGCACAGTTTCTTTTAGGTAAATAGTTAAAAAAGCTGAAGAGTTTGTGCTGAACTCACAGAATTTAATTGCTGGAGGAGACTTAGAGGAGACCTCATTGCTCTCTACAACTACCTAAAAGGAGGTTGTAGTGAGGCTGATCTTGGTCTCTTATCCCAAGTAACTAATGATAGGACAAGAGGTAATGGCCTCAAGTTGCACCAGGGGAGGTTTAGATTGGGTATCAGGAAGAAGTTCTTTACTGAAAGAGTGGTTAGGCATTGGAACAGGCTGCCCAGGGAAGTGGTGGAATCACCGTCCCTGGAGGTGTTAAAAAAACGAGTAGATGTGGCACTTCAGGGCATGGTCTAATGGTCAGGGAGATTTTGGACGAAGGCTGAACTAAATGATCCTAGAGGTCCTTTCCAACCTAAATGATTCTATGATTCTATGATTCTAAGGGTTACTAGGAACGGCATGTTGATAGGTGTATAGAGACTTCCAAGAGAAAGGTCGGTTACAGTGTCTTTTGATGATTTCTTCACTCTCTTTGTGTAAATGATGTAATTAAGTTAAACACAGTGTCCTCTGAGTTCCTGATTTATCTCTCAATGGGAAACCAGCTGTTGAGACCTTCAGATTTTCTATGGCTTGGTTGAGGAATGAGAGGAAAGCACAGTGTGCATGCACGCAGGGGACATCTCAAATGACACTAGAAGCCATCTGCACCAACTACTTTGTTTGGTGAGCAATGAAAATAAGCCTGATGGAGTCAGCGGAGCTTGGAGAGCTAGTCAAGTCACCTCAGGGTATGTTTCCTGCCATGTCCATAGCTGAGCCACTAGTACGGTTGTGGTAACCCTGGCAGGAAATGTGTTTGCTAATCTCTTAGCTTAATCTCTGCCTTTCTCCACTCTGTGCCACACCTTCATGAATTTATTGAGTGTTCCCATTCCAAAACTACACCTTTCAGTGTCCAAATGATGAAATCAAAGTGATAATAAAACAGCTCTATGTGCCAGGCCAGCTGGGGAAAATAGTACTGTTCCTGTCAAAGAGGTGAACTGGAAAAAACATTGTTCTATTTTCTAATTTCTTGGGTACAAGGAAAACTTATTTACCCTTAAGACAAGGAAGGGTGTCTTCCACAGAAGATACTCTTCCCCAAGTTACATTAACTTTCAGTGTGATCACATTTCAAGCCTAAACAGCCTTGACAGACTTTTTTTCTTAAATTAAGATTCAGTCTGGTTCCTGGTAACACATTGAGATATAATGACTGAAGAAAACGAACATCAATTATTCACAGTCTATTGGAGAAGCCTCATATAAATTATTCACGGAAGACATTCTGAAGCTGGCTGAGATTATAGGAAACATTAATAATGAAGCAATGATTTCCTCTTGTCCTTTGTTTTTCTTTTTTTCTCCTCATCCTGTATTTCGCTTGGTCTTTGGTTCCATGTTGTGTGGACCCCAATGCCCCAGGATATACTGAACAGATGTGTTTATGTACTTGTCCTTGGCCACATCTTCCCTTGCAGGTTTGTGGCATGTGTCTGCTGAACTCAGCAGCTGTTCAGAGGGACAACTACGTGATGCTGCCAACCTCATAATTCCTTTTTGAGCTACAGTTTTGTCCGCTGCCTATGGGAGGCTAGGATAATTCAGCCCAGACTCTGCCTTCAGGAGATCGCAGCATCTCACCAGAATCCCAGACAGTGGGGCTTTGGATGAACATAGGAATGGAGGGGGGAGAGATGGAAAGCCAGTGTCTGAGATTATTTTTCCTGTGTACTTTCACCAGTTCAGGTAGAACTGCTGCATTGCTACCTCCTTCTAATGTTGTTATAATCTATCAAAATCCAGTCCTGTGTCTTTTTTTTAAACTGTAATGTATTGAAAGCCAGAGGGACACAGAAGGATACACATGAACATGCACATGCTCAATGGCAACAGAATAAACAGAAGAAATTAAATGGTTTTAGATGTCATAAGTAAGGAATGTCTGGAGAAAAATGTCTGCTGAGAAGCGTGGTAGCGGTAGAAGTAGTGGATCCAACTGGTGTAAGAGGGGTAGCTAGCTGAGTGAAGGTGTAAGACTGAGCGGCCAGGGCTGCATAAAGGAGGAAAGCAACTGAATATGTTGGTTTGGTGATGGAGGATGCAGGGCATTCAGGCAGCTTTGATGAATCTTCTGGTGAAATCACAAATATTCTGATCCTTTTCACAGCGTGGCAATACCTGGGAGATACTCAACATGAGAAAATATTCCAGAGGAAGGTTTCAGACCTCAGAAGTTGACTAGTCATATACATGTGAGGATCTACTCTGTTAGTCCAGCTGTGTTCATGATAAACTTGTCCTGACCCCCAGCATCAGAAAGTTAAGCAACATGAGAGTGTTAGGGTGAGTTACTAGAAGAAATGTGTGCCAGCTGTCATTGGTCCTAGTCCATCAAAGTCACTGGGAGGACCACAGCTGTACTAAAAGGCAGAACGTGACCCTGGAGCCTTGCTGTCAAAGGGCAAATGAGGTAAGCTTGTATTTATGGTCTGTTTTGCCCTCTGGGGAACTGTTTCCATGTCTGCAAAGTGATTGTAAAGTGCTATCAGATCTGCAAAGTAATCTATTGCAAGCACTCTTTGGAAGTGGTTACACAGTGAGCAGAGCTCTTTCCTCAGGATACCCTCAGGATGTCAGTGGTCAGTCCCAGGAGGGAGGTAAGATACCATCGCCTTCGACTCACGAAGTTTAAGAGGAGGGGGATTAATTAGATTTGCTACTTTGACCTCGCAGGCCATTAAAATGCATCCAGTAAGGCTGATGCTGAGGCAGGTAATTTGTATTTGGCATGAGCTCTTCTTCCATATGGTGTCCAGTTATGGTACGAAGCACTTGAGAGAGAACAGGTCCATCACATGCCATGACAGATTGTTGCAGCAATCAGTCATTCTTCCCATTAAAAATGTGTGCGTTATTTCCAATTTGAATTTGTGTGGATTCAGCTTCCAGGAGGTGCTTCTTCTTCTGCAGTTCTCTGCTTGATTAACAAGTCCAGTGAGACCCTGTGTTTTCTGTCCCTGGAGATGTTTATATATTAATCAAGTTTACTGTCAATCTTGTTTTGATAAACAGAATAGACTAAGCACTTCAGATCTCTCACTGCAAGACATTGGCCCTAATTTTAAAAGCATTTAAAGTCCTTTTGTTTTGCATTGACCTCTTAAAAATGCCAAATGACAACTATATTCAGTATTAGAATGATCTTTTTGCCTGCAATACACACATTTCATCCTACACACCTCCAAATATATCCACAGATCTCATTAATGCCCTTTTGCATATCTTGACAGTGGAAGCTGTTGGTGAATGGTGGGTCCACTCCGACCCTCAGGCTTGATGCTCTCCAGGATACGTGTCAGCCTTCTGCAGGCAGGGCCAGCATTCCTTGCCTTCCGTGGTTTGCCTTTACCTTTGACTCTTAAAACACAGTCTTTGAGTAGGCTCAGGCTTGACAACAGTCTCTCACGCGCCAATTTTAATACCACTCCTTTTTCTGTTTGCCTGCAGATGGTTGATAAAAATGTGGACAGCTTTCAGGCACAGTCCCAGGGCAGGCAGAGCTGCCCCCTTCCTCCCTGCTCACTGATGGTTTCCCATTGACAGCCCTGTCCGAGATCTGTTACTCAGGCAGTTCTTAATCCAGTTAAGATGTGCCTCACTGGTATCATGTGGTACTACCTTCTTCATCGGAATGACACGCAAAACTAAGTTAACTGTATTAGAAACCTAAGTCTATTACATCCAGTCAGTCACCTTTATTGACTTGTAATCCTTTTAAAGAATGAAATGAGGTCTGTTAGACAAGACTTATACAATGGTTTCGGTGGGTATTGGTAGTGCAGCTCTCGTCAATTTTTTATGAAGTGAATCCGATGGCAGCTTTATTGTGTGCATGTATGAACGTGCGTGGCTGCCTGCGGCACTGTCTATCTAATAGTACTTTACAGCATCTTTTGTGGCCAAGACTGGTTACCTGTACAAACCACAACGTTTTTTTTTTTCTGTATTTGTTTTAAGAAAGCTACAGCTGCAAATCACCAATAATTGCATAGGCTTCACTGGAGCTACTGAAGGCATCAGTGTACCAAGCACCACAGTAGGTCATGCTGTTCCCAACTGCCTCTGAAAATGTTCCTCCAGGTTTAAAAAGGCCCATGATTGGGCAAGTCATGAAACCTTTTAATGTGTTTCACAGGTTTTTTCACAGAAAGACAGATAAATGCAGACTTCATAACATGTGTTGCTCTGTGTAAGTTGGTATGTAGCAGCCAAACCGATATTTTAAATCATAGAATCATTTAGGTTGGAAAAGACCTCTGGGATCATCTAGTCCAACCTTTGTCCAACATCTCCCTAACCCCTAGACCATGTCTTGAAGCGCCACATCTACTCGTTTTTTGAACACCTCCGGAGATGGTGGCTCCACCACTTCCCTGGGGAATGCCTAACCGTGTTCCAATGCCTAACCACTC
>VZZY01025695.1:10430-39594 GCA_013400335.1 Eurystomus gularis | reverse complement strand
TTTCCCTCTTTTTTTTTAATTTGGTGACAAGATCTCCAATGTATTTGGAGATTTTCAATATTGGATTGGATTTTCATTATTGGTCTGGATTTTCATTGTTACTATTCTACCAAAATCAGTCTTATCCCAAATTTTTATGGAATATATTTTGAAGACAAGTATTTTTTCTTCAGTCACTACAGACTTGAGGTGTTGATTAAGGATGTAGAGAAGCTCTTTTTAAGAAGAGCTTTTCTGCTATTAATCCCCTTGTACAACTAGGGGGAAAGTGACTATGACCTTCAAGTAGCCCTTCAACACCTCTTATTCAGGTTCACAAAGCATGGGAGTATACAATATCCATTCTCAGTCCAAAAACTATTTTACCTAATTAATTTACTAAAAAAAAAATTGAGAACTCAGTAAAATCAGGGGAGGAGCAGCAGAGGAATTATATTCTCATGTATTTAAGAGTAGTGAAAGTTCTAAATTTATCCATGTTTTAACATAAATATTTTTGAAAGTCTAGGATCTGTGATGATTCAAAACATTTAATTATTGAAAAGGAGGATTAAACTTTTTCCCACATCTCGGAAAGGGAAATACCAAAGCTATTAACCAAAAATGAAAGGATGCATGAGGGATGCATAGCTTTCTCCACAGAGGAATCAAAGACCATTTTAGTAGAATAAGTTAAGATTTTGCCCCAAATGCCAAATACTAGATGCCAGGTGCCATGTGCCAGGTAGAGGTGCACAGCTACATAGACATGAATCGGACGTCAGACTTCAGTCTATTTGTTACAGTTAAGACAGCCTATGGTGATTCACCTGACCTGACATAAAAGACTCAATTGCTTCAATATATGTTCCTAATGCCACTTAATTATCCAAGACATCTTTATGTGACAACACAAATGACACTAGGCTTAAAAGTGAGCTGTCACCCAGAGTAGCAACTGCAGGTCAGGCATGTTACCCTAGCGTACCTAGAACTACATTAATGGTTTGATTCATTTACTTATAGATAAGGAACTAATGTCCTTTAAAATGTCGTAGAGTACTCCGCCTGATTTCTGGCTGTCAACTACAGAAGAGCCTTGATCTTCAATGTTACAGGTCTCAGCCTCATGAGGATGCGGGGAATACTCAAATGGCACCTATTCATGGGCACCCAAACTCAATTCTTAAAGCTATATTTGGATAAAGGAAACTGTCAAAGATTAATTTGTTTCCCTAAAGATTTTGTGACATTTCAAACGATTTCATGTCATTTCAGATGCCCTGAGTCACCCAAGTTCACCCTGTGGGCTTGACAGATATACCACATCAACAGAAGTCCCACAGTCTGGGCCAAGAGTTGTTTGCCAGGTGGATCACCATAAAGCATCACAACTGGAACTAGATCTATATGCTCAGGTAGTGATTTATAACCTCAACAACTGCATCAGTGTCAGTTGAATCGCTTTCTAGGCTCTACTAATTTGTTCTCCTCTGTGTGTAATGAGACTAATTAAGGCATTACAAACACCTCCCAATAGTAAACTATAATCTCTTTTCCTTTGGAACAGAATACCATCCAATATATTAAATAGTTCAAAATGTATAATATTAGACCTCAGTTCCATGCTCTTCATATTCTGCCTTCTTGCATTTAGTAGGAATGTTGTTGAAGCAACTAAACAAAAAAGAAAACCACAAACAAACAAAAAGGGAAGAGAAAGAATGTCAACCTATTACTACAACCAGCCTTTAGAAGAATCTATTTTTGAAGTGCTTATCCAAATCTCCTGAATCTAAGGAAGGCTATACATAATAATTTATGCTAGACCCCTCCTGTGAATTAAAGAAAATCCTTGGGTTTTGCTGCAGTAAGGGAACAGGAGGCATAGCAACAACACCCAAGAATGAAAATTATTTTTTAAAAAATTTCCAATGCTGATCTTAAAACAGCCAGTGATGTCATTTTGGACTCATTGTCATTAATAATAATAATTATGAGAGATGGTCATAGGAAAGATCATAGGAAAGAGCCTTGGTTTGAAAAATTCCATTTATTTTGTTTACCTTAAAAGGAAAGCTAAGTAATGTGCATAAAGGAGATTCCAGACTTTAAAAGAGAAACTTCAACAAACTAAAGGAACTGGTGAATAAAATAAGGATTTCAGGAACATGCGTTTAATATCCTTAAACTAATATAAAAGTTTGTGGTTTTTTCACATTTTCTTTTATCTGCTGGGATGGTATGTGGTTATGGAATAATTTAAGGAAAAAAATGTGATCCAAGCAACAACAATCCTAAACTTGGCCTCAGTAGCAAGAAGGGATACAATTGCTCTTTTTGAATGATTGTCAACACTAGAGAAGGCTAAGAATCATTCACGCTAAAGGACAATGAAAGCATAGTGGCATTAACTGGTCAAGGATAGATATCACAAAGTTTCTGTTACTAGAAAATATTTGTTCTGGAACAACCTACCAAACACATACATGGACTAAAAAGTATATCCTTTAAAAACAAATTTCAACAACGTAACATGATTTCCTGAGATTCTCTACAACAATGCTTATACTCAGGAGATCCTGACCTCTAGGTGAAAAGAAAAACAACAAAAATTGTCTGGTACAAAACAATTAGCACAAGGGTAGTAGGGCAAACAGCAAACTAATTTGGAGCAAAACGAAAATATTAAAAAACCTACATTCTTACTATCATCTGGAAAGCAGCCTCTGTCATTATATTATCTTATGATCTTCAGTTGGTCTTGAAATACAGCTTCTGACGATTTTTTTTTTTCCCAGGGAAATCCCCATAGTGCCCAATTAACTTTCTTTTCTGTCATTGTTGCAGTTCAAAGACAAAAAAAGTTTTCTTAATTACCACTTTTGGCTTCATGAAGTAACAATTGCAAACAGATCAGATGGGAATTAAATTTTGATATGTGTATTTAGACTTACATAGTAAACACATGTACATTTAAGGTACCCATTATTTCAGTTACAGAATGATTAGATGGAAGGGACCTCAGGTGATCATCTAGTCCAACCCCTCTGCTAAAAAGGTTCACTTAGAGCAGGTTGACAGGAATACATCCAGGCAGGTTTTGAACATCTCCAGAGAATGAGACTACACAATCTCCCTGGGCAGCCTCTTCCAGGGCTCTGGCACCCTCACAGTTAAGAAGTTTCTCCTTATGGTTCGTTGGTGGAACTTCTTGTGTTCTATTTTGTGCCCATTGCCCCTTATCCTATCACTGGGCACGACTGAAAAAAAACTGGCTCCATCTTCTTGATACCTGCCTTTTAGATATTAAGCATTTATAAGATCCCCTCTCAGCCTTGTTTTCTCCAGGTTAAAGAACCCCAGATCTCTCAGCTTTTCCTCATAAGAAAGAAATTCCATAAATTTTGTTCTCAGTAATTTATTCTGTGTCCTGTAGCTAATGAATGTTATATATTACCAAAAGAAAAACATATGAGATTCTGCAAGGTCTATAAAGGTTTTTTTAAGAAGATTGTGGGGTAGACATTAACATAAGCATTAATTTCAGCGCAAATACAGAATTAAAAATATTTTAGTAGCTTTTAGTGCTATTTCTTTATAAAGTAGATTTAAACTGCACAGATTCATATGGTCCAATACATTTGGTTAGAATATTCCGATCTTTCTTTTTGCAAGCATAGAGAGATATAGGTATGTGAATATAAAGACATAGTTATTACAGAATGAGGACAGGTGTGGTGGGAGTGTCTAGAAGACAGATGTCCTGGTTCAGCCAGGACAGGGTTAATTTGGTGCAGCTATGCTATTCCATACCATGCTGACATCATGTCCTGGGCCCTGCGGTGTGACTCGCAGGGTGCGGCTAATCTGCTGGGGTCTGTCTGTTTGTCCATACGGTATTGCTTATTTTTTGTACATTGCATTTCTTACTGTTCTTATTGCTGCTGTTACTGCAATTGTTTCTTGTGTGTGTCACTGTGTTAAACTCTCCTTGTCTTAACTCAAAAAGGCATTTTAAAAACTTTTCTCTGTCCATAGTGGTGGGGCAGCGGCAGTGGCCACATGGCTCGGCTGCTGGCAGGGACTGAACCACTGCAGCTTTACTAAACCACCACAACAGACAAGTCCATTTCCTAAAGTTTCATAAAACTAAAACTCTGTTAAATGCACTCATTAGCAACATTCTTCTGTATCAATCACTAGTTCATTAACATTGTATATTCAGAAATATTAGTCCTTAACAACCTTAGGCTAAATTAGCTGTGGGTGTACAACACTGTGGAAATTATGGCATACAGTTCCTGATTACTCTTAGTTGTTGAGGTTAACATGATCGGCCTTGAGAGTTCACCAGAAAAAAAAGATGGAACTGAAATAAACTTCTTTGTTCTCCACAGTTTTTCTTCCTTCTTGATATATTTATCCACCTTACCCTCTCCCTTTGGGTTTCTGATCTGTCTCTGATACTGTTTATATTTGTCCCAACTTTCAGTCATCATTTCTTTGCATTTGGGAAGGTCTCCTGTCTGCTTGCAATTCTTCGGGATTACCTAGTTCCTTCTTCTTCTGTAATTTGTGTACTCCTTCATGCAACTACATGTCTGTTTGCCCCTTTGGTAATAATGTTGTTCATACCCTTCTTCTCTGACCTTAGTGTCTACAGTGTTGTTTCTCACACTTTTTTCCTTCCTCCTCACTGATGTGCAGCAATTTACCCATTCTTAAATACGTTTTCTCAGGGGCGCTGTCATCTTGGCTGAGGGGCTCAGTTGTGTTCTCAGGTGAGTCTGTTGGAGCTGTCTGGAACTGGCACAGAGCAGCCCCTGGCCTCTTACAGAAACCCCCCCAGCAGCCCCTCTGTTAGCAGCACCTTGCCACCTCTGCTCAACAGAACTCAAGCTTAATATATAAATTATATTCTTTTTCAATAAAACAGTGTTCTAAAAGACTAATAGCTACAGAGGTGGATTATTACAGTAGTTTGTGTTTAATAGAAAATTTTAAAAAGACAAATATATATGGTTCTGTGCCCATGCTGGTGATCTGGTAAAATATCTGAAAAATATCTCTGTCTATTTGAAAGGTTTGAATTCAAATTTTGCTGCAATATTTTCCTCTGTTTTCAATGAAGTGTCTACATCCGCATTTTTTGGTTTTGTGTGCTTTGAATTACAAGTATAAATTCATAGAAGATACAAGCATAAAACATCCTCTGAAGCTTAAACTCACTGATAAAGTTTTCATTTGAATGTTTTAAACAAATGACAATGTAATAAATGCTAGCATATGTTATATGGATTAAAACAAGCATTAAGTAAACAATGAAAGAGTGTGGAAATTACATGTACAGCATAAAACAACAACAACAAAAAACCCAGAAATGTTAAGTTAAATGACTAGTTATTTATCTTTCAGCCTCCCAACTTCTAATAACTTTTCAGAAAAACTGTCTAGCCAAGGGGAAAGGATTGTTAATTTCAGTGAAACTTCCTTTGACTATTGCTATGCAAAAGATACATCCAACTTCAGTATTTATACAGAACCATTGTTAATAATAAGACTTTATTCATATCTGTGATGAGTTTTCCTTGGCTGACCACCAGGTGCCTACCAAGCCAAACTATCTCTCCCCCTCCTCAACACGACAGAGGGAGAAAATATGTTGAAGAGCTTGTGGGTTGAAATCAGGACAGAGAGATCACTTACACAATTACTAACTATCATGGGCAAAACAGATTTGACTTGGAGAAATTAATTTAATTTATTGCTAATTAAAGAGTAGGAGAATGAGAAATAAGAACAAATCTAATAAACATCTTCCACCCATCCCTCTCTTCTTCCTAGGCTGTACTTCACTCCCAGCTCTTCTACCTCCCCTGAGAAATGCAGGGGGATGGGAATGGGGGTTGTAATCAGTTCATAACACTTTGTCTCTTCCAATCCTTCCTCCTCACATTCTTCCCTTGCTCCAGTGTGGGGTCCCTCCAACAGGAGACAGTCCTTCACAAACTTCTGCAGTGTGGGTCCTAGGAACTGCTCCAGCATGAGTCGTGCCTTGTCCCCCTTCCATGCCCCACAAAAAAACTTTACCATACCATATAAAGTCAATGCAATATATTATGATGTCACTGAAAAACTTACCAAAATGTCTGCTAGAAACTTTATGCTTATTGTTAGACCTGCAATATTAATTTAATTAGTGGAAAAGTTTGTGGTAGTAAGACTAATCTTTTGTGATTTCTTTTAATGCCTAATTTCTCAAAACATTATTATTATCATTATTTATACAGTTTTTAGGGCATAAAAAAACCAATTTGAAGGAGTGATATATATAATAAGATATTTTAATTCCAAATTATATTTGAATACAAAACTGTAAATCCAGGAAATACTTGGTTGTCATCAAAGACCCCACAAGTGTTTATTCACAGATGACCACTTTAATATGACATTATGGAACATATTCAGGATCTGACATTGAGTTACTGATGTCTTGCAGGTTGCCACTTGGAGTCAAGCCAGAATATTCAAGCTGCAGTTCTACCCTGGTTCAATTCTGAACTGACATATGTGAAATGATGGAAATTGGTTAAGATTATTAGTTTGGCTTCTCAGTTGTCTGGGGCTGAATAGAACCACGTATTTTCTTCTTTTTCTGCTGTACTTCTCAATTTTAGGGAACATATTGTGCCTCCTTTCACTTCAGGAGGAGAGCAACCTCAAAACAGCTAAATGAACAGCTATATTAAAGAAAATAACAGCATAAAATTGAGGAAAAGCAGCCTTTCAGTTAAATTACTACATCACCAGGACTTCAGTATGCAGTGGTATGATGAATTTGGAAAACACCACCTGTTAATTAAATTTCTTTTTCTTGTAATGATTTTAATGAACTATGATGGGATTAAAATTAAAATTAGTTACATCTTCTACTCCTGGATAACTACTCTTTTAGTAAGTAAATTTTAATTCTGCCTAAATATTCTGCCTAAAGCCAGATTTAAGAATTTTGACATGCATTGATTTTATTGGATCAGTCCAAACTCGACGTTAAATAACAGATTGTCTTCTTTTAAGCAGCTGACATACTTGTCTGGGTTCCATGAAATTTTGCTGAAACTAACAGATAGATCTCTTAACCTGCTAACTATCAGTGAAAATTCTGCTTACCTACTCTTCATGGGTTTGTTAAAGTGAAGGAAAATATCTCAGATCAACACTTGAAAATCAGTTATTAATGATAAAATTTAGTAACCATGAAAATATTTGCTTCCAGGCATTTTTTTAAAGTATCCCTACCTGATAAGTTGGAAACTAGGATCCACTGTGAATCAAGTAGGGAGGGATTTTGGTTTTGCAGTTTAGTGGCAGACTCTCCCTGGAAAAGGGGAATCATGGATATTTCCTTGGCTTTTTTTGGGAAGTGCATGTCATTTTTGCATTTAAGGATTTCTTTCATATTCTGTTTATTGCTACCTTTAAAAAAATTCTATTCTTTCTATTCTATTCTATTCTATTCTATTCTATTCTATTCTATTCTTACTTTATTTTATTGTGTTATAGTTGTGGAGTCAATGCAACTGAGCTATATGTTCAAGCCCTATTATTCTGAGAAAGTTAAAGAAAGTGTAACTTTTATTTGGTTCTAGCTGTAAGACATTTTCCATGTTATGTATAATAACATTTGACTCATTATTCAGTTTTTAGCACAGGCAGGGGAATAGGATGTTGCTAATTAGAGTGTATAGTGACCATGTATGTTTTTAAGATGCTCACTCCATGAAGCAAAGTAGTGATGGGAAGAAAACTTTTAGCTACAGGTTTAAATAGGAACACGGCATTGGTTCAGCTAAACTTGGATGAAGATTTTGTAGTGTAATATGTACCTTTATACTTTAAATCAACTTTTTTTTTTTAATTTAAATTTTACTAAAATACAAACCAGACTTACAAACTCTTGACTTTATGAACCATGTTCTTTTTTATACAAGCATGGATTACATCTTAAAAACATTAAAAATATGTTTTCATTTTCCATATGTTTCAAATAAATCCATGTTTCTTTCTGGTTTATCAAATAAGCTAGTGAAACTATTCACTACGTCTAATATTTATCATTAATTTGCAAGTGTTCTGTTTAGTTAACAGTGCAGAATTGCCTGTGATCATAACTTTTCATTTTCAACAAGCACTAAATTGAATCAATTTACTTAAAACTTGCAGGTCTTCAACATTCATTCACAACTCATTCAATTGTATGTTATTAAGTTGTACATAAATCACATGGCAATTGTTTTGATGGCTAAATTTAGCTGTAATATGTGACTTTTTATCAAATGTCTTTTATTTCGAGTGATGGTGGATGCTTTTTTCCCCTCACTCCAGACACTCCCTCCCTCTTGTTTACCAAGGTCAACATGAAAGATTAAGAAATGTAAAGTTGCTAACATTCTTACTATTGTTCAAAATGCAGTAGGACTCCAAAACCATAAAACGTTATCATTTTTCATTCATTTCTAATAGTATGTTTGGTAGAGTAAAATGTGCTAATTTTTACAGATTAAAGATATCAATAGTTTCTTAATGAAATAAAGCCATAAAGAATCGATTATTTATTTATTTAATTTATTTTATAACATTGAGGTGATTGTGTTTAGTTTTTAATTATTCATGTGTAGCTAAGAGCCTGACAGACTAACGTTTAATGTTGCAGAATCTATCCCTTTATGGTCACACTACAATCTTTTACCTGAGAATCAGCTGGATAGTTTGCCTAGTGCAAAAAAAAAAACCCAAAAAACCCCAAAAACCAAAAACCCAACACCACCAATTCATGCCATAACAAATCATAAAAGTGCTCTACGGATTACACTGTAAAATGAGACAACTTACTCAGGAAAAAGTAAACATTCTAACATGGGGCACAAACAGGAATTATAATCTGTACGCAGCTACAGATTTTTTACTTCACTGGGATCATGGAGACCTAGTGCAATAGCTCACATTACTAGAGTGCTATGTTAGAGGAATATAGGCCCTTTAAGATCAGGGAGTCAAGAGGGCGGGACACCCTTTATATGACAGGGTGGCTTTAATGCATGAAGCTCTGCCTGAGGATGGATGAAGAACCAGTCAAGAGTTTATGAGCAAAGATTAGTGAGGAGACTGATCTGGATGCTGTTGTAGTGAGTATCTGCTATAGACCTCTTAATCAGGAACGATATGTAGATGAGGTCTTCTTCAAAGAACTTCACAGGCCCTTTTCCTCATGGGGGACTTGAACCACCCTTATATCTGCTGAAGGGACACAAGCAATCCAGGAGACTTCTAGAGTGCATTAACAGTAAATTCCTGACACAAGTGACTGAAGAACCAACAAGGAAAGGTGCTCTGCTAGACATGATACTTAATAACAGGGAAAAACTGGTTGGGCGTGTGAAAGTCAGGGTTAGCCTTGTCTGCATTGACCATGAGATCAGGGAGTTCAGGATCCAAAGAGGAGGGAGCAAGGCAAAAAGCAGGACCACAGCCCTGGATTTTAGGACAGCAGACCTATCTATTCAGAGAATAGATGCTTAGGTGCTTAGAAGAGTTACTTGAGATACATACCTGGAGAGAAGAAGGGTCCAAGAGAGCTGATTGATATTAAAGGGTAACGCTCTTCCAAGGTCAAGAAACATTCATCCTGAAAAGTAGGAAAACAAGCAAAGGTGGCAGGAGGCCTGCATGGATGAGTAAGATTCATGAAAACAAAATGTACAATATATGGAAGTGGAGGCAGGTGACTCTGGAGGAATATGGAGTGGCTATCTGATCAATGCAGTTAAGAGGCTAAGAAAGCCAAAGCTGACCTGAAATTGAATCTGACAAGGGATGTGAACAGTCAAAAGAGAGGTTTCTAGAAGTAAATAAACAAAAAAAGGAGGACTAGGAAAAAAGTGGGAAGAAAAACCAAATGACACTGAAAAGACTAATGCCTTCTTTCTCTCAGTCTTTAATGGTAAGATCAGCTTTCAAGAACCCTAGAACCCTGAGACCAGCTCTGCAACATGGAAGACTTAACCCTCAGTAGAGAAGGAGTTGGGTAAGGACTTAAGTCCAATTAAACTGAGCATACATAAGTCCATGGGGCCTGACGAATTGTACCCACAAATACTAAGGGACTGAAGTGCTGGGGCCTGAGCTGTAGGCCCCAGTTTGGAGTTGACTTGTGAATGAGTCACAACCTAGCAGAATGTTTTGTTGTTTCTGTTGGCTTCATATTCCAGAGGCAGAACCTGGCCCATCTATGTCTTTGGCTCTGCCCTCACCCTGGTGGTCATGGCTGGGGTGGTGGGTGAGGCCAGGATTATATCAAACAGGAGCCGATCAATTGGAGGAGGTTCCTGTTGGGTGTGGCTTCTGTTGGGGCTGGTTGCCTCTTGCTGAGCTCTCTCAGTGGTGTCCTTCCATGCGAAGGGCTACTGAGGGAGCCATCTCTGTCCATTGTGTCCAGCAGGCGATGCTAGCACCATAGTGGGCAGTGGAGGAGCTGGGCCCACAGGAACCTATGGCAGGATTGTTTGAAAGAAGACTTCTGAGGGGATGTTGCGGAGTTCATTGTTGGCCTGTGTGATCAGGCAACTGATGGCAGCATAAAATGATGATGGCTGAACCAGCACAACAGGAACTTGACCAATGTCATTGTGAGGCCACTCCTGATTGTCTTTGAAAGGGCATGGCAATCAGGAGAGCTTCCTGAAAATCGGAAGAGAGCAAGTTAATTCTATCTTTGAAAATGACAAGGAAAATTTGAGGAACTACAGACCAGTCACCTTCACCTCAGTCTCTGGGAAGGAGATGGAGAAAATCCTTCTGGAAAGCACTTCCAGACACGTGAAGGGCAAGAAGGTGATTTGGATTAGTCAACATGATTTTTTTGCAGGAGAAGTCATGTTAGACAGCCTTCTAAAGTGAAGTAACTAGCTTGGGAGAAGAGAAGAGAGCAGATTAAGTAAGGTTTTTAGTTTAGTAAGGCTCACCTTTCATAAGGCTTTTGACACTGTCTCCCATAACAATCTCATAGACAAGCTGACAAGGTATGGGTTAGGTAAGTGAACAGTGATGTGGACTGAAAACTAACTAAAGCTAAGCCCAGAGGATTATGATCAGCAGGACGAGTTCCGTTGCAGACAAGTCACTGGTGGTACACTACAGAGCCCAGTACTGATGTTAATACTATTTAACTACTTTATTAGTGACCTGAATGCTGTGACACAGGTTGCAGATGGTACAGTACAGGGGGAGTGACACAGAAACCAGATGGTTGTGCCACCATTCAGATGGATCTTAACAATCTGGAGAATTCAGCAGTCAGGAATCTCGAGAAGTGCAACAAAGGGAAATAACAAGTCCTGCACCTCAGAAGGAATAACCACACATATGCTTGGGGCCAAACACCTGGAAAATATCTCTGCAGAAAGGACTTGGGGGTGGGTCTTGTTGGGCAACAATTTGGCCATGAACCAGCAATGCACCCTTGTGGCAAAAGTAGTCAACAGCATCCTGGGCTGCATTAGGAAGAGCATTGTCAGCAGATCATGAGAAGTGATCTTTCCAAGCTTTCCAGCCATGGTGAGACCATTCTGAAACACTGTGTCCAGCTCTGGGTTCCCCAGTACAAGAAAGGTATGTAGTTACTGGAGCAAGTCCATTGTGGGGATGTGAAGATAATTAAGGAACTGGAATATCTCTCACATGAAGAGTGGCTGAGAGAGCTGGGACTTGTCAGCCTGGAGAAGAAAGGCTTGAATTGATCTTATCAGTGTGTATAAATGACTGATAAGAGAGTTTAAAGAAGATAGAGGCAAACTTTTCTCAATAGTTCTCATTGAGAGGAAAAGATGGAGACAGATGATTGGCCTTGATAATCCTAGAGGTCTTTTCCAACCTTAATGATTCTATGAATATACAGGAAATTCAATCTCAGAATAAGAAAAAAACAATTTTGACCACTTTGAGGATGGTCAAACATTGCAATTGGTTGCCCAGAGAGGTTGTGGAATATACATTTATTATTTTAAACCTAACTGGGCAGAGTCCCGAGAAAGCTGCTCTGGTTGATTTTGCTTGTGCAGGCATGTTGGACTGAATTTACAGAAGTGCCATCTAACTTTAATGATTTTGCAATTTTGCAACTGAAAATCAGATTTGTAAACATTACAACAAAATGGTTGAATGACATGAAATCATGATATATTCTTATTGCAATTGGAAATGATATGTTGCATCCTGATTCTGCTGGGATAAAATCACAGGCCAGCCATGCTATTCAGGCCATTAGCAGTTTCAAGACAGCCAGCTTAAGCTGGGACGGGCAAAAGCCAGGACAGCAGACTTTATTTGGCTCACAAATGCCATAAATATCATGTTCATTATAAAGGAGGAGATTTGCTAAGAATGGTGACTTCTGCTCCTCCTTCTACAACTCCATTCACTGGGCTGAGTATAATTTTGTATAATTTATATTGACATTGCTATTATTTTTATTGTTTCATTAAATCTGTTTTCATTTCATCACATGGGTCTTCTTTTCCTGATTCCCCTTTCTGTGCTGGGGTCATCAAGTGATAGAACAATGGCTATAGTTTAGCCTTGGATATGGGCTAAGTGTGGACAGGGGTGTGTGATCATTCAGGTCTACAAGGGTTTTTTCTTATGAGTTTAAAAGTTATGAGGAGAATCTGATTCTCTCTGTCACCACTATTTCTCTCTATATACAAGTGATCTTGTATATTAAAGAGGTGTCCCTAGTGTTCCTTTGAAAAATCTCAGAGTACTCATTGGCATGTCCCCTTTTAATTGAAGTATATACTGATTTGCTTTTCCTGGATGTTGCTGTTCTGGCTGAGATTTATTTTTAAGATCAAGGTTAATTGTTTTTTTTCAGAGAATATTGAAATTCCCAAATATACAAGCTCTGGACAATTTTCACTCTTTTCACACTAAGATGAGGGCTCATGAAAAGGAAAAAAGAGAGTTAAAAGACAATTAAAGAAACTATATGATCCAGATATATGTCTAGTACCTAGGTGGGCTGTAGAAAAATAGACAGTTCCTCAGTCAAAATGTTTGTAGCATGAATGAGTTTACATTTAAATATTCAGAAGGATCATCCATGTCATGGAGTGAGCTGACCCAGACAGGGCTGGACATACAATAGACCAGATTCCTATCTGTGCCTAAAATAGAATATTAAATTACCATGACTTTAAAGTAGATTAAGCATATGTTAACCAAATTATTTTCCCAATGGTAGAAATATATATTAAATTAATGGTAAGCAAACATTTTTCACATTGCATAAAGAAAGTATAAAATTAGGGGAAAAAATATTTCAGCAGGCTTAGTATTACTAATAACACTTAAACGTCATGACCTCTTGCCCTCTGGAAGCCTGTCTGTCTTCATTATTCAAGGTACGTTTCTGGCATTAGATATTGTTGTACTTCCTAATAAGTTTCTGTGTGATCAATCAGACACCAACTTACCAGCATCTATATATTGTCACCTAAGACAGTATGTACTCTATGAATTATTAGTATGTACTGTAGACAGTATGTGCTCTATGAATTATTACGTCTTTATATATCTGTTCTCATTGTTTTTTCTGGTGAAATAAATGCTTACACTTTTATTTCTCTATTAAACATTCAGCAGTAATAAAAATGTAATTTTTTACTTTCTGGTATCCTACTAAAATGCAGCTTAGCACAGCTGGAGTATAATTCAAAACACATGACCCTTTTTGGTAAATGGAAATTTTATCTTCCAGTTTTGAGAACTGAAATAGCTGCCCATTAAAATTGAGGAGGGGAGGGAGGGTGAGGGCTGTTTTGTTTTAATTTGTTTTGCTTTCCCCCCTTCAACTATTAATGCTGATGTTTTCCAACCATAATTACATCTTAAGAATGCTTGATCCGGATTAGAATATTGCAACACATCCTTAAACATTTATGGATGTAAAGCGTCAGAAATACTTTTTAGCAAACTGAGAATGGCAGGTAACACCTTCAGTCTGATTATCCACTGAGTTGTAATTTTATATTTTCTTTTGATAAAAGATTTGTAAACATTAGATTACCTGACCAAAATGATTCTCCAAAAAATGTGTACTGTCATAATGAAAAATATTATTTTGCACGTTTTGTTTCTTCTTTAAAAATATACAAGATCAAATATTTATCTAGCATAGCTCTCTGATGCTATGAAAGTTTTTCAAATGAGAATATGAGTTGTGAATTCCTGTTATCACCTCCATATGTATTTTTTTTTTTCAGCTCTAGTGAAAAACTGAAAGATCTCTAAAATAATAAGTCAACATCCTGACTTCAGAGAAACCTCCCAAAATGAACCTGCTTAGCTCGCATGTAACTGAAGATGCTTTTCTGGGCAAGTATGTTAAAAGAATGAAACTTAAAGTATATCTAATAATGACATAAGTCACTTTCTGTCATGTAAATTTTGTCCTATTCTTAAAATAAATAAATGTAAATATTTCAAAAATATGTAAAAGGAAAGTGAATGTAGAAACATCTGTGTTTTCCTGCCTTCATTTCAATATAGACTTGCATCCTAAGTAATTGTTAGCAGCAGCTCAGAAGTTGCAAATGAATCTTATGAGACTATATTAACCAGCTGTCACATGTCTAACATTCAGCAGTAGTCCCCAGTCACAGTACTCCAAACCAGGGCTCCAGAGGTCCCATGGCTCATCACTGGTGTTAAAGGCAAAGACAGCATTAAATGTCTCTGTTTTATCTTTATCCTTATTTGTGATAGGGATGACTTATCACCCTCATCTATTGTGAGGTGACCAACTTCATCAAGTAACAGATCAATGTTTTCTTTAATTTTCCTTTTGCTGCTGACATACTATAATAAGCCTTTTTTTTTTTTTCTTTTTTTTTTATCCACCATGGCACTGGCTAGCTTCAATTGTCCTTTGGACACACAAATTTTTTCCTTATAGTGGCAAATAGTATCTCTGCAGTCTACCTCTGCAGCCTGACCTTGCTTCCAAAGTCCATACACTTCTTCCTCTTAAGTTCCAGTTGTTAAGTCAAGACAGCCTTCTGCCCTGCTTGCTTGACTTCTGACATGTTGGATTTTTGCTCCTGTGGTCTTGAAAGATGACTCTTAAAAAGTGACCAGCATTTATGCATCCCAATACCCTCAAAAACAGATTCCTAGGGGACCTTACTAACTAGTTCCTTGAGAAGCCTAAAGTCTGCTCTCCCAAATCCAGGATAATACCTCTGCTGACAGTTTCTTCTCATTTTACCAAAGATTTTAAATTCAACAATTAATGATCACTATGGCCAAGACAGCCACCAGTTATCACTTCACCCGCAAGATCATCACTATTTAGAAACATCAGATCTAGGAGAGTACCTTTCCTAGTCAGGTATATCACTTGTGGTATGAGAGAATAGGGGCAATACTCATACAGTTATGTACATAGATGACTGATCTTCAAGAACTTAAACATGATAATTTCATTTACACTCAGAGCTTTGAAAACTGTAAAAGAAGTCAAACTGAACTGTTGTAAGTCATTCAAAATCAGTTCTCTGTACTAAATCTCCACAGGTAAGGATTGCTGGGGTGCAAAATAAATTTGAAAAGGATTAAATAAGACTATGTTATTTATTATTTCTAAACAATTTCTCTATGTATATCTCAAGTTCACTTTGTTGTCAAGAGTCAGCTATGACTGTTCACTGAAAAATATTTAGCTTAGAATGTGTCTTTCAAATTATATATTAGTCATGTTTGGAAATTTTTTTCTTCAGTATCCAAATACCATGCATGTGTTAAAACACATTCATGAAATACAGTTCATGAATAGCTAAAGCTATTGAAATGATTGGACTAGATGATCCTTGAGGTCCCTTCCAACCTGGCATTCTATGAATCATTGCTAGATCCTAATACAGTCACTATCACTTAATTATTCTATTACTGCTTTTTAATTTTCACTTTTAAAAATTTTGATTATGCTTTTCTGAATAACATGGATCATCATACTGATTTTTCCCTTTGAAATTTTCCTTGCATAATTAAAACATCATTTTCACACTTAGACTTCAGAAAGCCTTTATAATTCCTGTCTATAGACAGTATGAGCTTTTACATCATTCATTATTTTGTAGCATGAAGCTCAAATTATTCCAGCTTCTTATTTGTAGTTCTTTCCTGTTGTTTCAAATTGACTGAGGCTATTAACTACAGTACATTCATGGGAATTCAGAAGCCACAAAGTTTGTTTGTTAGAGATAAATTTATCAATTCATTGCAAGGTTTGAGTTCTGTTCTGGATGAGTCTTTACGTAAAAATAACAGCTGGAAAATATATTAATATCTAGTTTTAAAAGTATTAGATGTTGGCACTGACTTATCTCTCAGATGTGAAACTTCCAAGCCCCAGCTTCAGAGGAGTTCAAATATGATTTTGAGTACTGAGATGTCATTCTTTGTGAAGATCAGTTGTTGGCTTGCCTGTGAAATCTTTCCAGTACTTTTTCTGTTGTGTCATCCTCTCCACCAGAAACTCTTATGATGAAATTTAGGATTAATATTTGAGTTTCTTATGATGACTGCTTCATTTTGCCCTGCAGGGATCTCAATAGTTAGTTTTTCAAACTTGTTTTTCTATTCCTTGTCCTCACGGCTCTGGAAATTCTAATGGTAAATACATCAGCCAATGCTATACTTGGCATTGTCCCATACTAGGAACTAAACGGTTTTCTTTGTTTTCTTTTATTTAGGCTAAGCAAATAATGCTATTGCACATATCTGCGGATAAAAGGAGTACTCACTCTTGAATCATTTGCACTACAAAGAGAAATAAAAATGGTAGTAAACTTATTGTCACAATGCCAGTGATACTTAAGCGGTTTACAGAGAACAGAGTACTATTCCTTTAGATTTTTGTTGTACTTGCCTGCATGCACCCCTTTAGCAGCTGCAAAGAAACAGTTTTGCACGTGTGAAATTGTCTTTAAATTCTTGTTGGAGTCTTTTGGAATTTATTTCTCTCTTACTTACTTGAGTCTCTTTTAGATTATTGGAACTATGACATGGGCAAGTATGTGTGCCCTGTATCATTTTATTTGTTTTCAGCTAGAGATGATCTCAAAGACAGAAGAAATGGAGGCAGATATGTGATTTCAAAAGATGTCAGAGTAGTAAGGAAATTAACACTCTTACTTGATACCATTTTATTTCTGTGTGTACTTGTTTGGTTTTTTTTAACCAACTGCTTAATGATAAGAGTTGGATAAGCAGAAAATCACATATACACTAGTGTTGAAGACCATTATGTACTTTCAGCATGATTAAGTGACAACATGATTAAACATCAGCTGTCAAAAATAACAGGCATAATAGAATGACATATTAAAAATCAGTTCAGCTGCATGGGTGAACAGAACATAATACACAAAATAGCAAAGAAGACTTTGTAATATTAGAGTTGGTCTCTATGTTCAAGAAAACTGCTGAAAAATATGAAAATTAGGATTATTAGCAAATCTTTCTGTCAGTGAATAGTTACAGGTTAGTAAAGCTACTCCTAGCAGTTTAATTTGTATGTAAAAATACAGACATGAAAGTTGTACAATCAGTTTTAAACACTATCAAAATTTATATGAAGCACCATCACTTTACTAGAACCCTTTTAGATCTGAGTTTAAATAATTTGGTTATGTTAAACAAGAACAGCTGTGTTTTTCACAAAGTGCTAGAGAGATAGGAGTACCTAGTGCAGCTGTTTTTCCAGTATGTAAGTCAGGTGAAGAATATGGGAACTTCTCATGGTATATAAACAACATGTGTAAGGCCTAGTTTTTCAATTTTTTTTTTCTGTGTACATCTTATTTTCCTGAAAATCTTATTTAACATGTCTTATGAATAGTTAATTAAGGTAAACTTTTCCTTCTCCCTTTTCTTTTTTTTGTAATTGGCTTTGTTTTGAAAGGGTTGACTGCCTGACAATCTTTGATTGAGGCCCTGCTGCAATACATAAAACCTTTACTCATATTTTTCCTTTTTTTTTTACTTGCATAGTTTTAGTTATGTGCTGAGTAGAGTTGGTAATAAGACTAAGCAGGCCTTGAAACAGCTCATTAAGCTTACTGTATATAACACTGATAACAGGGAGTCAGATGAGATAAGCAGCAAAGAACTGCTTTAAACTGACCCCTTGCAACATCCTGGGGCTGAAGAATGGAGGGTGAAAAGACCCCAACCCTAATTTTACTGTACATGCTTGGACTATGTAAATAAATTCTGGGAACTCATTAACATAAGACCGCCCTTTCCAGGAAAATCTATGAATATGTATAAGTTTGTAGCATATAATCTCTGTAAGTCTGTCAAACCACTGGGAACCCTCATGGTGGAAAATCCCCACGGTGACCCTAGCGCTGCTAATAAAGAATACTTGCTTAATAGTGAATATGTTTGCTGTTGAGTTTAATTCTTTGTTTCAGTTTGTTTGTACTTTTTTTTGTTAGTGATTTTAGTATATTATTTACATTATACTGGGATTCAGCTCCACTTTCAATCTAAATTTAGGTGTCTAAATGTCTCCATGTGAACGGTGTTTTTAATCTTCTGTAAGGGGTCAAGAGAAAGGTAGGGCTTAGTGCCCTAAACATAGGTACCCAACGCCATTTGAGATTCTCTGGAATATCCAAAATATCTGCACAAGCTGAAAGATACCAAAGGGAAACTTAAAAGAAACCATCTTCCTTTAATGTCATTCCAAATGTGCAACTGTAGAGAAGAGAAGAAATTTTAATTAGAAAATGGCTTGTTGACTTGCATCTCTATACAAATGTAATATATGAAGAATTGGTTTTAGGATTGGCACCTAAATGTTTACAATTTCTAGGATTTCTGGGTGATTTTTTATGTTTTGAGGCATAACGGAGCTGAGAAGAAAAAGGAACAGGAACATTTACATCTTTAATGAAAACGACAGGTAGCTTTGTAAATTCCTCCTGTTTGTCTTCTTGTAATAAAATAATGCTCATTTCTAAAGATATAAACCTATTTATATAAATAAAACTACAGCTATATGGTATTCTATTGATCTCTTATATCTCAGTTTGAACCCCAAACATAAATTTGGTGGAGTGCCCTTGGAATGAGCATCTTCTTCATTAGCATTCTTTCAAGGAAGAACTTATGCCTTCAATCAGAATTTTTATAAGTATGAATTAGATGATTCATAGGCCATGCACGTGCCTGTATTAAGTACTGAATGATGTTGCTGAGGTATCCTATGCTAAAGAAAACAATAAAGATTTTTTCTGAAGTTTTATTTTTGAAAATGTTTTTGTCTGTTTTTGAAGATAGTAAAAGCAAATGACTTGAAATTTACAGCATTTTCTTCTTTGTGCTGCATACTCAAAACCATTTAGTACCTCCTTTTTAAATCTTCTGTTTTGATTCCAGTGTTTGCCGCTGTGTTCATTTTTCATTCCATTTTTATTGGGCAAGGAATCAATATATAATATCCTGAAAAAAAAATCAAAGAAAAATAAATCTTGGTAAATATCAGATGCTTATTTTGCATCCTATAAAATTCTGTATTTCCAATTTTTTTTTTATTATTTCATCTGTACATAAAAGCTGCATTGAGTAACAATATCTCTTCTCAATTTGTGTGTCATGTACCTTTAAAAAGACATTGACTGAGTTGGAGAATGTTCCAAAAGGAGCAGGAAGAGGTTTCCTTATCTGATGAGTAACTGAATATAGTCATATGAAGAACCTTATGGAGAATAGAGAATAAAAGGCAAAGGAAAGAAAGAAAGAAGAAAAAGAATCACAGAAGAGGGCTGGAAGTCTCCCTTGAAGAAGAAAGTCTGCTGAGAGGAAGAGAGTCCATGCCTCTCTTTTAATGGAGGATTCAGTTGGTAGCACTTGGCATCCTGCACCACATAGTCCCTACAACGCCAAGACCCCTAACTGTTAGGCAAAAGTAATGTCTAAAAGGTTAGAAGTAGTAATTACCAACTTTGATACAGAAAATAAATATCTTTGGCAAAACCAAATAACTGCAGTTTCTTGAAAATGTAAGGTGTTTTGGAGATTAAAAGGAAATTAATAATCAGCTGTCATTCTAGTTTATACTTTATTTACATCTGAGCTTTGAGTTTAAAAAAATCATTCGTGTCCCAGTATAAGGGAAAGGCCTTTGCAGACAGGCCACTAAGCTCTGATCAGCTTTGGACCTTTTATCATTCTAAGGAAGTTTCAGTGGCTTTTTGGAAGTCCTATAGGACAAAGAGTTGATAGAAATAGTGAATTGTGAACATGGAGTAGGAAAGTGGTCAGACTACTTACATTAAAACATTCCCAATCACTTCTAAATGTAACACATAATGGGTCACAGGATTGTAATGGCAGTATGATATTGAATATGGTTTTATGCTTTTTATTTTCTGAAGTCAATCTACACACTTTTATTGTTTTGTTTGTTTCTCCAGTCAGGCATTTTGATTTCAGAGACACATTGCATTTATTATGTTGCACTCCGGTGACATTTATTACCAACAGTGTGTTTTAATTTACTCTTAAAATAGTACAATAGCTATAAGTTGGACCCTACTCTTGACATGAGTTATTTTTGTACAACTCTGTTTGCTTAGGTGGTCAGAAAGCAACTGTTTATCATACCAACCATATCTGTTATATTTTACATCTAAGTTTTCTGATAAATAGGGTGAAATTTCCTTAAAACTAAGTTCTGTGGTTGGTTCCCCTCTCTCCCCCCATGCCCCCAACATTACCTCTAATTCTGTGGGAATTAGCCAGTAATTTACCTTCAAATTGAATAAAATGAATTTTATTTTTTGTGATTTAACCACAGTTGGCAACTAATCATCATACAGCCACTTGCTCACTCCCCTCTGAGAGAATCAGAAGAGTAAAAGTGAGAAAACTTGTAGATTGACATAAAGAGAGTTTAACAGTTAAAGCAAAAGCTGCACATGCAAACAAAGCAAAACAAGGAATTTGGTCGCTACCTATTGGCAGCCAGATTTTCATCCATCTCCAAGAAAGCAGGGCTTCATCATACATAACGGTGACTTGGGAAGACAAATGCCATTACTCTGAACATCCTCCTCTTCCTTCTTCTTTCCTCAGCTTTATATGCTGAGCATGATGTCATATGGCATAGGATACCCCTCTGGTCTGTTGGGGTCACCTGTCCCAGTGTGTCCTCTCCCAGCTTCCTGTGCACCTTCAGCCTACTTGCTGAGGCCTTGACTCTATGTAAGCACCGCTCAGCAGCAACTGAAGTATCAATGCATTATCAATATTATTCACAACCTAAATCCCAAACATGGTACTACCAGCTGCTATGAAGAAAATTATCTCAGCTGAAACCAGGGAAAAATCTACCTCATTTATTGAGGAACATATGCATAAAAAATTTGTTCAGAAGATACAATCATTGTGAAACGAAGAATTTAACAAAAAATGCTGCCATTATCTGTTCATTTCTTTTCTGGAAACTTTAAATATTTGGTGTGAGATTCAATGAACATATAAGCAGGTATTTAAAGCTTATGCTTTTAGCATCTGTTGTAAAAATCTCTCTATAACCTGAGAAAAGTAATTTTTCTCCCCAGTTTCTTCCCTCCAAATTAATGAGCCAAACTACTTTCTGGAAAAACCTGTTTCCTCATTAAATATGGAAGAAGCCTGGGCAACTATTTTAAATTAAATTCCTACTTTTTAGATAGAACTATGCTGATGTAATTCATTGCTACCTTTATCTCAAGACATCATCAGAAAAATCCTGCAGTAAATATTTATAGCTAGACATTCATGGTCATCTTGCTTTGGTTAAAGAATCTGTTAGAGAAGTTACAGGAAAAGATAAATCATAGAATGGTTTGGGTTGGAAGGGACCTTCAAGATCACCTAGTTCCAACCCCCCTGCCATGGGCAGAGACACCTCCCACTAGATCAGGTTGTGCAAGGCACCATCCAGCCTGGTCTACAATACTGCCAGTGAGGGAGCAACCACAACCTCTCTGGGCAATCTGTTCCGGTGTCTCATCATGTTCAGAGTGAAGAACTTCTTCCTTACATCTAATCCAAATCTACCTTCTTCCAGTTTGAACCCATAATCCTATGTTCTATTACTACAAAGCCTTGTCAAAAGTCCCTCCTTAGCTTTCTTGTAGGCCACCTTCGGACACTGGAAGGCCGCAATACTGTCTCCCAGGAGTCTTCTCCAGGCTGAACACCAACTCTTTCACCCTGTCCTCATAGGAGAGGTGTCCCAGCCCTCTGATCATCTTTGTAACCCTCCTCTGGGCCTGCTCCAACAGATCTGTGTCCCTTTTGTGTTGGGGGCTTCAGAGCTGGGCACAGTACTCCAGGTGAGGTTTCATCAGAGCAGAGGGACAGCATTACCTCACTCAATCTGCTGGCCACACTTCTTTTGATGCAGCCCAAGATACAGTTGGCTTTCTAGGCTGCACTTGCACATTGCTGGCTCATGTTGATCTTTTCATCAACCAGCACATCTAAGTCTTTCTCCCTAGGGCTGCTCCATTCATTGCCCAGCCTGTATTTATGCCTGGGATTGCCCAGACCCAGGTGCAGGAACTTGGACTTGGCCTTGTTGAACCTCCTGAGGTTCACCTGTACCCATCTCTCCAGTCTGTTCAGGTCACTCTGGATGGCATCCTTTCCCTCCAGTGTGTCAACTGTACCACACAGCTTGGTGTCATCCGCAAACTTGCTGAAGGTGAACTCAATCCCACTGTCCATATCACCAAGAAAGATGATAAATAGCACTGGTCCCAGTACCAGTCCCTGAAGAACACCGTCACTGGTCTCCACTTGGACATTGAGCTGTTGAGCGCAACTGCTTGAGTTTGGCCATACAGCCGATTCCTTATCCACTGAGTGGTCCATCCATCAAATCCATATCTTTCCAATTTAGAGACCAGGATGTTGTGTGGAACGGTGTTGAACATTTTGCGCAAGTCCAGGTAGATGATGTCAGTTGATCTCCCCTCATCCACCAACACTGTAACCCCGTTGTAAAAGGTCACCAAATTTGTCAGGCACGATTTGCCCTTCGTGAAGCCATGTTGTTTGCCACCCATCACCTCTTCATTTCCAGGTGCCTTAGCACAGCCTTCAGGAGGATCTGCTCCATGATCTTGCCAGGCACAGATGTAAGACTGATTGGCCCATAGTTACCCAGGTCTTCCTTCTGTCCATTTTTGAAAATGAGGGCTATGTTTTCTGTTTTCCAGTCAGTGGGAACTTCACCAGACAGCCATGACTTTTCAGATGGATGATGGAAAGTGGCTTAGTAACTTCACCTGCCAGTTCCTTCAGGATCTGTGGATGGGTCTCCTTGGGTCCCATGGACTTGTACACCTCCAGGTTCTTTAGATGGTCTTGAACCTGACCTTCACTTACAGTGGGTGGATCTTCCTTTTTCCAGTCCTTGCCTTTGCCTTCTGCAACTTGGGCAGTGCAGCTAGAGCCCTTGCTGCTGAAGACTGAGGCAAAGTAGTTCTTGAGTAACTCAGCCTCCTCCATAGCCCTCATGACCAGGTCTCCTATTTCCTCCCAGAGAGGTCCCACATCTTCCCTAGCCTTCCTTTTATCACTGACATAGTCTTAAAAGTTTTTCTTGCTACGCTTGATCTCCCCGGCCAGATTTAATTCTATCCGAGCTTTAGCTTTCCTAACCTGATCCCTGGCTGCCTGGACAACTTCTTTGTATTCCCCCCAGGCTACCTGTCCTTGCCTCCACTCTCTGTAGACTTTCTTTTTGCATCTAATTTAATCTATGCAGGTCTCCTGGCATTCTTACCTGCCTTCTTTTTTGAGATGCATTGCTCCTGGGCTTAGAGGAGGTGATCCTTGAATATTGACCACTTTTCTTGGACCCCTCTCCCCTCCAGGGCTTTATCCCATGTCACTCTACCAAGCAGATCCCTGAAGAGGTCAAAGTCTGTTCTCCTGAAGTCCAGGCTAGTGAGCTTACTTTTCACCCTTCTTGTTACCCCAAAGGATCTTGAATTCCACCATTTTGTGGTCATTGCATGAAATGAACTTCAGTACCTGCCTGGCCTCTCTTTGATCACATTTATAACTTCACAAATACTTTCAGCAAGTAAGTTTAGACAAGTCATATAAGCAATCATAGAATACCAGGTTAGAAGGAATCTCAAGCATCAGCTGATCCAAACATTCTTGGCAAAAGCATGGTCTAGACAAAATTCCCAGCACCCTGTCCTCCTGAATCTTAAAAGTGTCCAATATCATGAAATCTATCAATTCCCTGGAGAGATTATTCCAACTGTTGATTGTTCTCATTGTGAAAAATTTTCCTTTTGTATTCATTCGGAATCTCCCCAGGAGTAACTTGCACCCATTATTCCTTATCTTTTCCAGGTGACTCTTTGTAAAAAGGGAGTCTCCACCTTCATTGCAGCCACACTACAAATACTGGAACATGATAAGCTCTCTCCTAAACTTTTCTTAAGGCTGAACAAATCCAGTTGTCTCAGCCTTTTTTCTTATGACAGGCTTCCTAGTACTTTGATTTGCGGCCCTTCTCTGGACCCACTCCAGCCTGGTCACATCTTTTTTGTATAGCAGGGACCAAAACTGAACACAGTATTCCAGCTATGGCCTGACAAGTGCTGAGTAGAATGGAGTAATAGCTTCTTTATTTCTACTAGTGATGCCCTTGTTGATGCAACCCAGCCACCAGTTGGCTTTCTTTGCCACAGCAGCACACTGTTCACTCATACTCAGCTTGTCATCCACCAGCACCTCTAAGCTCCTTCCCACAGCGCTGCTCTCCATCTGGGTAGTTCCCAGCCTGTGCTGCACTCCTGGATTATGTTTTCCCAGGTACATGGTCTTACAGTAGGCCTTATTGAACTTCATCAGGATTTTGTTAGCCCGCTCTTCTGGACTATCCAGGTCTTCCTGCAGGGTGGCTCTCTCTCAGCAAACGTCATCAGCATACAGTTGATTCCATCATCCAGATCACCTATGAAGATATTAAACAGCATTGGGCCCAATATCATTCCTGAGGGACCCCACCTGTGACAGGTTTCTGGCTTGAAAAAGAACTATCTACCAGCACCCTCTGTGTGCAGCCTGTCAGACAGTTCCCCACCCACTGCAGAGACCAAATGTCTAGACAGTAACAAACTAATTTTTCTAGAAGGAAGGTGTGGGAATCTGTATCGAAAGCCTTGGAAAAATCCAGGTAGACAATATGCACCACTCAATCCATGTGAACTGAGCAGATTACTTTGTCATAGAATGCTGTTGTGCTGATTCAGCCATCATCATTTTCTGCTGCCATCAGTTGCCTGATCACACAGGCAAATGCTGAACTCAACAACATCCCCTCAGAAGTCTTCTATCCGACAGTCCTGCCATAAATTCCTGTGGGCCCAGCTTCTCTACTGCCCACCATGGTGCCAGCATTGCCTGCTGCACACAACAGACAGAGATGGCTTCCTCAGTTGCCCTTCACATAGAAGGGCACCACCAAGAGAGCTCAGCAAGATGCAACCAGCCCCAACAGAAACCACACCCAACAGGAAGTTCTTTTGACTAATCGGCTCCTGGTTAAAGTAGCCCTGACCTCACCCACCACGCCAATCACAGCCACCTGGGTGAGGGCAAAGCCACAGAGACACAAGTGGGCCAGGTTCTGCCTCTGGAAAGTGAAGCCAACAGAAACAACAAAATATTCTGCTAGGTTGTGACTCATCCACAGGTCAACTCCAACTTGAGGCCCACAACTCAGGCCCCAGCACTTCAAACACAATCAGGTTTGTCAAGCACAATTTGCCTTTGATGAAACCAAGTCTTAAATTAATCTATTTTCTGCTGATTTTCTGCAATTGTATGTTATGTTATTAGTATTAGGGCATATTATTCTTGTTTTCAAGCAAAAAGAAAAAATCATATATCCAACATATATGTGAGCTATAATTTGTATTTTTAATCTGCTTAAATGCAATCTTCAAATGCCATTTCTATCCTGCTAATGCTGTTATGATATAAATATATTTAAATATTACTTATGCAATAGTAGGTCCATAAGCTCTACCATTAATAATATTTCTTTTTAAAAAATGAAAAATTCAGGGCATTATTTTTTGACGTAGTCATGCTGAATACTTGCACTGATCATCATAGTTCCTTAATTCCATATGCAAGAATTAGAATATGACAATCAGGAAACATGTATGGTTCTATTATACTGCATATTTTCCCATTACAGCCTATGAAGTGAGTCAGTTTTATGTGCCTATCAATGGCAAAACTCATTTGGGTAAGTTTCTTGTTAATCTAGAGAAATATCATTTGCTAGTCTCAGAACAAGTTATATTCAGGGAGAAATTAAGGTCTCTTTAATGAACCTAAACAGAACATTTTGCTTGTAAAGTGATTTCAATTTCCCTTCCTCTTTGTGATTGAGCCAGAAGAAGATACGTTCCTTTAGTGATGAAAGTAGATGATTTCTAGCTGGCCCACAGACCCCTTTTGCTTATCAAGGGAGCTTTACTCTAGCACTGGATGGGAGTCCATAATTCTAGTCCAAATTAGAAAATGGAACAGCTGATGTATGCTAGTGGTTGTTAAGCAATTGTTTTTACATCTAAAAAAAATAAAATAAAGCTTCAGCTAAGCCTTAATACAAGTCTGGGGAAAGCAAATTCAACAAGGTCCAGTCATGAGGCATGAGTCATGGCAGAACTAACACAAAGTCTCTAACACCCTGCTATTACCAGTGTTGCAGCCCGATAATTAGCAGTGGTTCAGGACTATTTCTGATTTTATTCTTTCTGCCTTTTACCCAGGCATATTTTGGAATAGGACTTGGTAAAGTCACATAAGAATAGTAAGACCAAGACAACAACACCCACCCTGTAGATACCAGAGGGAATTAAATTACCAGCATCCAGCTGAAAACATGCATCCAAACGAGTTAATACAAACCAGATTCCAGAAATCAGAACCATTTGGATTTTAACCTATGAAAACAGCAACTAATTCTCTAAACTGCACAGATCTTGGCCTACTGAAATGTGTATATAAATACCAGTGATACACAATGGAGTTTGGGGCATGGGGAAGATAACCCCTTTGGTTTTGGCTTTCTTCAGCTTGGATCCCCAGAGACTGATTCTGTCTTAGAAACTAAGAATCAGCCAAGACGGCAGTCATCAGAACCAACAACCTATCACATACTTTGTGCTTCACAAGTATGTGTACTTAACATTTGATTCTTAGTTGTTAAAGATAGATTATGTATTAATTGAACATAATAAATACATGTTTATTTGAAGAACTGAAATTTTGGTGGTATCTCAATTACTCAGAGTTTTTTTTGTCACAGTGGTCTCCAGTTCCCTGGTATTGACAATTTCAATAACGGTAATAACATTTCTTGAGCTACAGGCTTACAGTAGTCTTATTCCCTGCTATGCCTTTCATGAGGGAATACCCAGAAATAAATTGTAAATTGTCATCACAGTTGACAAGAATTAGGCTCTAGGAAGAACTCTTCACTGTAGAAATAGTCTCCTAAGGATCCTGCATCAAAGATGCAGAACTTGAATGAACACTGGATCTATAAACATATGTTCCATTAGAGATTTTTTTGTGTGGTCCTTCTGTTGCAATTTTTATGATTCTTTTCTGCTCAGTAGAAAGCTATGATTCCCCTGCCTGCTACCAAAAAACAAATATCAGCTTTTGCACTTGTGGGCAGGCAGAAATGTTCTGAAGATATTTTTCAATTAGGAAATTGTCTAAGATACTGTGACATAAAGCACCCATGTTAATTGGAAGCTTCTCTTATATTTCAAGAGAAGCGTTTGGCAGAATAGTGATATATATATAGAGAAGTGATGTATGCTAGATAGAATTTTGCAACCATCATCAGAGCTTATCATAGACAACGAAAAGGAATAGTGAATTTAAAGGCAAAGGTTTTACTTTTTACCTTTCTCGATGTAAATAATATGCTACAATATCTTTCTAATTTATCATGCTTAGCTTTCTATAAAACAGTATCTGCAGCAAATAACTTAGCAGTTAACATACATTTTTCTTGTGATTATATTGATTTTTTTTTTCCAATTTTAAGGAACAGATTTTCTGAATCTGGTTCTGCATGGAGTAAGCAAAGGGAAAGTAATTCTCTAGGCAATCAAAAACACAGTTGATGGATGATGGAAATTAAGACTTTACTTGGCATAAGCAACATGAGGAAAAAGCTATGGAATTGAAGTTTTAGGGTGAGACGTCCAGGTATTTTCTTGATTTTCTTTTTTTTTTTTTTTTTTTCTTTTTTTAAATAGCTGTTTGCTTTTATTTGCAGGGTTCATTTTTCTTAGCAGAGATAAGGACTTCCTATTTTTGTAGATATCATAGTTTTCCTCTGCTCTCAGACAGAAGACATTTCAGTAACTGGTGAAAGAATGGTATTTTGTTAATAATAACAGCAATATATAGTATTAATAACAAAAATAATTAATGAAGAGCAATAAATTAGTCAACAACATGATCTAGGAGTTTTGATATTAAATTGACATTTTAGTTTTAAGGACTCTGGATATGGTAGAGAGAAAGTTTGGATCTGCTAATAGCATATTCTGGTGTTAAATAAACTTGCTAAAAATTGGGTTACCCATCTGTACCTATACTTAATCTCCTAAAGAATTTCCAAAGTCACACTTAGTTTCAAGCTGGTACTCTAGGATCTGGCATTCAAGTGTGAAATTAATTCCACCAAATCTTATACTAATCTCATATCTAGTATTGGTGTTATTTTTTAATATTCTGGCAGGTAAATTGCATTCAACCTGTTAATATATCTCACATACTTTGCATATTATGATGTCAAAAAGCTTCTGGTGAGAATGTATTTCTGATCATTGTTGCATTGTGCAGTAGAGTTTAAACTTGAAGTCCTGTACTCATAAAATGTCCCTGGGTGTCCCCTAAGCAAATAAGCATTAGCATCCTACAGTTAAACATGTTTTTGGTGTCAAGTAACCTGCTTTAAAAAGTATTTCCCATGTATTTCCAGGTCAGACTGAAGGCGGGG
>VZZY01025695.1:0-10419 GCA_013400335.1 Eurystomus gularis | reverse complement strand
GGGGGGGGGGGGGGGGGTCTGCAATATTACACACGGTCATTCATCCACCTTCTTCTGAGTCTGGTAGCTAAGCTTTACTCTGCAGGCTTGACTTTCCTCTGACTTCAGCAAAAACTCAAAGTGACTGATGCCAGCAAAGTTTTAAGTGCTTAAAGCCTCTTCAGCAGTAGGATCTCACTGTGAGAATGAAGTCCACTGTGGGAGCTTAAGATCTGTTGACTGTAGTCAAAAGAAAGTTAAATAAAGAACCAGCTTATTTTTCAAATAGTATTAAGGTAGAGATAATAGAAACTTCATGATATATGGCTAATGTGAAAGCGAGTAACAGTTTGTGGAGAGAGTTATATCCTTTCAGTCACTTGTGGAAATTGTTCACATTGTTTTATTGGCTTGCTAGGAAGCTCTCAAGGTTTATTTTCTTTTGTAGACTTAGTTGTTTGACTTTAGACTTTAATGCTTATTATTGTTATATTTGGCTTTTTAAGAGAAACTATATCTAAAAAAATGTGAATTTGTAATATTTCCCTTTAATTTGCTATGACAATCAAACAAAAGATACTTTAAAGCACAATTTTTTAGTTTTCGTTCAAATGGAAAAAAAAACACAACAAGCAGCAAGAGTATAAAGCCAGATGTCAAAACTATCTCTATCAATTTCAGCTGCATGCTGAAGTAATTCATAGGAAAAGTGTGAGATAAATAAGAGTGGGTAAGAATAAAATAATTCCTTAAATAAACTCAGAAATAGTTAAAATAATTTTTTTAAAACTTCTAAAAGATTGGTTTTTATTAATAGTACTATACTATTATGAATCCTTGAATAGGAAGTTACTGCCAGATAAAATATGCTCAATGAAAAAAAAATAAAATTTCTAGATCTTATCCTTAACCGTCATCTATGATGCTTACAAACAGTATAACTTTTTTTTTTTAAAGCATATAAATTAACTTTAAGGTATATCACAGAATCACAGAATGGTAGGAGTTGGAAGGAACCTCTGGAGATCTTCTCGACCAACCTCCCTGTCAAAGCAGGTTTGCCTAAAGCAGGTTGCCTGGGAACATGTAGAAGTGAGTTTTGAATAGCTCCAGAGAAGGAGACTCAATAATCTTTCTGGAAAGCCTGTTCCAGGGCTCCAGCAGCCTCAAAGTGAAGTTTTTCCTTACGTTTAAGTGGAATGTCCTGTGTTCTAGTTTGTTCTCTTGCCCCTTGCTCTACCACTGGGCACCACTGACAAGCAACTGGCCCCATCCTCTTGACCCCCACCCTTTAGCTATTTATAAGCATCTATAAGCCTCCCCCCCTCAGTCTTCTCCGGCTAAACAGGCCCAGGTTTCTCAGCCTTTCCTCATTAAAGAGACGCTTCTGTCATCTTTTGCAGCACTGCGTTGGACTCTCTCTGGTAGTTCCCTGCCTCTCTTGAACCGAGGAGCCCAAAACTGGACACAGTACTCCAGATATGAACTCACTAGGGCAGAGCAGATGGGGAGGAGAACCTCCCTTAACCTGCTGGTCACACTCTTCTTAAAGCACCCTAGGAGACCATTGACCTTCTTGGCCACAAGGACACATTGTTGGCTCATGGTTAACCTATTGTCCACCAGGACTCCCACATCCTTCTCTGCGGAGCTGCTTTCTAAAAGGTCAACCCCTTACCTGTACAGGTTCATGGGGTGATTCCTCCCCAGGTGCAGGACTCTACACTTGCCATTGTTGAACTTCATGAGGTTCCCCTCTGCCCAACTCTCTAGTCTGTCTAGGTGTCACTGAATGACAGCCCAGTCTTCTGGTGTGTCAGCCACTCCTCCCACTTGTGCACTATCAGCAAACTTGCTGAGGATGCATTCTGTCTTTTCATCCAGGTCACTGATTAATATGCTGAACAAGACTGGACCCAGTACTAACCCCTGAGGACCACCACTAGCAACAGGCTTCAAACTTGACTCTGTGCTGCTAATCACAACCCTTTGAGCTCTGTAATTCAGCCAGTTCTCAATCCACCATGCTGTGCACTCATCTAACCCACACTTCTTAAGCTTAGGTAACCATGAAGATGGTGTCAAAAGCCTTGCTGAAGTTGAGCTAGACACCATCCACTGCTCTCCCCTCATCTACCCTGCCAGTCATGCCATCACAGAAGGTTAGCATGATTTCCCCATGGTGAATCCATGTTGCCCACTCCCAATAACCTTCTTTTCCTCCATATGCTTAGAAATAACATCCAGGGACATCACCTTTCCAGGGATGGAGGTGAGGCTGACTGGCTTGTAATTTACTGGGTTCTCCTTGCCCTTTTTGAAGAGTGAAGTGACACTGGCTTTCCTTCATTCCTCAGACACCTCTCCTGGACTTCATGACCTTTCAAAGATAATGGAGAGTAGCCTAGCAATAACATCTACCACCTCCCTCAGCACTCATGGGTGCATCCCATAGGGGCTCACGGATTGGTGGGTGTCCAGCTTGCCTAAATGTTCTCTAACCCAATCCTCCTATATATCATTATGTTTTTACAGATCGTTATACAAAACATATGCAAGTATTTACTGATTTAGATATTTGCTTCTGAAAATTTATATATGTTTAAATAATGTTAATAATACTTTTATCAAAGTTATTAATGATATTTTTAAAGCCTGTAACAGTGTTTTTCATTTATCAGATGTTAGGAATGTGTTGAAGGAATGGTAAGAGAATACATATAAAATGCACCTCATGCAATTTTGTATCACAACCATCATATTATCAAAGTTTAAAAGATATATAATAAATTATGACATTAAAAAAAATTAAGCTAAAGAGTTTCACAGAGATAGAGCAAAATAAAAAAGAATGCCAAGAATAAATTATTTTGTATGATTGTGAAAGAAATCTGAATCAAGCAAATGGAATACTGGTGCCAAGAAAATGTGTTTTAGTATACAACAGGATCAAGTAATTTCTCTTTATTAAGGGATTTTAATGTCAAATGTTTAATTTATCATCCCTGTTTTTATTTCCAATATGCTATTTTCATGGATATTTATCTCCTATTGTCCCAAAACTTAAAGGAATTTTGTAGTATTGTTAGAAGTTTCCATAAACAAAAAGTTATTTGCACAGAAAAGGTACTAACACACAAAAAAAATTAAAGCCTCCAGATCTAAACCTGGTAATCTGTAAAGCTGTTGTTTTATTCCATTTTATAATACACAGGAAGGAAATTACTAACAGTCAGCTACAGTAAATTATTTTAATCCAGTTATGTGATATATTTGTTTCTCATTTTTTAGTTCCTTGCATTCTGATAAACCAAAGTGCCTACAGACTTTCTTAATTTTGAATCACAATAGGTATCTTAGTACTTTTTGCAGTATTCATATCCTTGTATTCTTATTGGCAGGGAGATTGTATTAGTGGATCAGGAAATACTTTTTTTTTTTTTATGGTAAATGCATGATTAGTTTAGAAGTCATATTATTCTAAATGCCTGCTATAATTGCTCTTCTGTAACTAGACCTTACTTAAAGGAAGCATGATTTATATTCTAACAGACTTAAACATTTGTCTCAACCTCTTACTCCCTTTAGCTCAACCTGTCCCTATTTCAGGTTTTTGATGCTGCTCTTTGCTTAGGAATTTTCCTGCATGCTTTTAAAAATATATATTTTGCTGAGAGAGGAGTAGCTTTTTTTTTTTTTCTCCAGAACAGAGGACTTGTGGATACCCCTAAAGACAAGTTTATAATCTCCACTAAATTTTTATAACTAAGTTTAGGTCTATTATTTTCTGCATATGTGAATAGATAAGCACCTCAAAAAGGTGGATCAACTTAAAATATGAGTTAGGGTAATATTCAGAATATATACAGATTCTTCAGTTTCTCTCATTAAATATCCTATGCTGATCATGATTGCATCTGACCTATCAGTCATCTTATAATTTCTTTTGGCAATGATATATGGATATGTGTTTTCTAATTGGGAAAGTTGCTATAATTTCATTTAAGTAACACTGAAAGAGTTTTTTGCATGTGTTTTTTATTAACTCCAGATATTACGAGCTTAATATATTCAGCAATTTATATTGTGATGAAAATTGTGTTTTTAAAAAGTTTTATCCAGACAGTAAATTAAATTTAAATTTAATAGATTATAAAAAATCTCTCTCAAGCACCCATCTTTTGTTGAAGATTTTACAAGCTGAATAAGTGGAGGTAAAAGCTCTTTCTAAATATACTAACAAAGGTTGTTGTTTAGTTGGTTTTCTTTCCTTTTTACCCATAGTCGTTATTATCTATTAGACTTGTGTCCTGGTTTGAGTTAGAACCAAACCAAATCTGTTCAGTGATTCTACTTTTCATCTAAGTCTCTGCTAACTACTGCACTTTCTGAAGGTAACAACATGTTTTTGCAGACAGTGTCTGCTTCTAGCAGTGATAATGTTTGATGTTTAGAGTTACTACCAAGGATTAGTATGCAGACCAAGGTCACTGCTGACTCTTGTCTACCACATCTGGGCATGCAGAAAGTGAAAGGCCACACCTGTGGGGAGGAGCAGCCAGGACAGGTGACCCTAAACTGACCAGAGAGGTATTCCATCCCATATATGTCATATTCAGTATAAAGCTGAGGGATCATGAGGGTCTCAACCCTTCCACTGGCGTTCGCTTCCCTTGGGGCCTTCTTGCCTTCAGGACCCTTCCCTTTCGCCTTCTTTCTTCTCAGCCCTGCCTTTGATCCCGATTCATGTGTTCCTGAATACAGCTCCTGAACCCGGTTCCCATCTGTCACTCTGCCAAGTCTGGGACTTTGCCAGTGCCTGCTCCACAGCCTCAGTGGTGATGGTGATGTAATTGCCATCAGGGGAGGATAGGTTCAATACTGGTTTTGTATATATTCCATTTTATTATTATCTTCATAAAAGCTGGTTTAGTTTTCTAATCTGGAAGTCGCTCTCTCTCATTCCCTTTCTCTCCCATGTTGGAGGGGAACGTAAGTCTCTCTCCCTTATCCTCTTTCTCTTCCTTTTTTTGGAGGGGAAGGGAAAGAGGGGTTAACAGAGAACGTCTGTTGCAAGTCTAGTGGACTGACCCTAAACCTTGACAACTTGAGAAATTCGAAAGGACAGGAGGACCTAATTACTGAAAAAGAGAGGGATTAAATGTAGACTAAAAGCTCTGAGGGACCATAGGAAGCTAATTGCTTTTATAAGTTTATATTGTCCTTCCACTGTCATCTTAAGCCAGTCCGAAGTCAGATTTCAACTATTCTTGGTCCAACTCATTTCACTGAGGCTGTGAGAATAACATAGGAAGTGACTTTTTAGAAGAGACAGTTGTGTCATCTGCACTGCTGCCAAGTGTTATCTTATCCAGGTATTTCAGGAATTGTTTTAACAGTAATTTTTCACACGTGTTGGAAAATAAATTAAGGAAATAGCATTTTGCTGAGTTCTTTAGGATAATACAGAGATAATAGCAAGGGAAGTTTGAAATGTTTGGTTGTCTGTGAGTATTCCGTTACTAGTTAAAGCAACAATAATTTCCATAGTAGCAGTGTGCAGTCTGATGACCTATTCAATGATATTATGCAGGTTGTTTCTAGAATTATTTCCTTTTTCTAGGGGTTCAACACTTAGAAAATATCAATGTTATAACTGGATGTGTACAATTCAGCTGGACAAGATATTGCCCAGACACAAAGTCAAAGGAAGTACTGAGAAATTCAGAATTTGAATTATACTCTACTGTGGTTTCACTCCAGCCTGTAACTAAGCACTACACAGCTGCTCACTTACTGAGCCCAGCAGGATGGAGGAGAGAACCAGAAGACTAAAAGTAGGAAAACTCATGGGTTGGAATAAAGACAGTTTAATAACAGACATCATTATATCTTTCATTAATTTAACGAGAGATCAAACATTAAACACAATGCTACTCAGCTGCATGTACACTATTTACAGTTTGTATTAGGGAGGAAAGCTTACAAAATGACAGACAAATCCTGTAAATAAATTACAAGTGGTGATAATTTTGTTCCATAGGTTACAGAACAATGGTATCCAGGGCTCTGAGCATGCTCTGTCCCTGCTCAGAAATTCTGTGCCAAGGAAATCTGTATGCAAGGCAAGCTTTCTGATAAGGGAGAGCTGTTTGAGAGGCCTCCATTGGCCTTGGAGATCCTGAGGCAAAAGCTGGAAGAAATCTCAGAAAATGTTCCCCTCCTAATATCTCTGCTAGGAAACTATCCTGGGTTCGGCTAGGATAGGGTTAATGCTTACAATCAGCTGTAAGAGGCTGCAGCTGGGAGAGAGCACAGCTGTGATAAACAACCAAACTAGCCAATGGGATATTCAATACTATACTGACGTCACGCCTGTTATATAAGGGGAGGGCTGGCCTGGGAAAGCAGCACTTGTTTTCAGCGAGTGGCTTTGGCGTGGTACTCCATGGGCTGGAGCAGGGATAGCGTATGTCCGGGACTGGGTAGAGTCTCACAGTTTATATCACTCTCTCTTTACATATCATTTCATTGGTATTATTGTTATTACTGTTGTTTCTTCTTTTTGAGTTGTTCTGTTAAACTGTCCTTGTCTCAACCCAGAACTCAACTGTTCTCCTCCCACAAACACAGGGGAAGGGGGGAAGCTGTGGGCAAGTGGCTGCATGGTGTTAACCCATGACAGAAATCTCAGTGGAGTCTCATCCTGCTTTTTTTACAGGAGCAATTTTTAAGCTAAGACTGTCATTCCTAAAGCCTGTCTGAGCCACATCTCAGCTGCATTGCAGCTATACCCATGCTAGCCATGTGTCTTGCTCATTCCTATGCCCCTCCTATGAGGACAGGCTGAGAGAGTTGGGTTTGTTCCGCCTGGAGAAGAGAAGGCTCTGGGAAGACCTCATTGTGGCCTTCCAGTATTTGAAGAGGGCCTACAAGAAAGCTGGGGAGGGACTTTACAAGGGCTTGTAGTGATAGTGTAATGGCTTTAAACTGGAGGAAGGCAGATTTAGATTAGATGAAAGGAAGGAGTTTTTCATTCTGAGGGTGGTGAGACACTGGAAGAGGTTGCCAAAGGAGGTTGTGGATGCCCTAACACTGTATGTGTTTAAGACTAAGTTGGATGGGTCATTGAGCAACCTGATCTAGTGGGAGGTGTCCCTGCCCATGACAGGGATGTTGGAACTAGATGATCTTTAAGGTCTCTTCCAACCCAAACCATTCTATGATTTTATTACTTTATCTATCCTACCCCCTTTCTGCTGCACAGCAGTCTACTTTTGCTGTACTGTTAAATTCGCTGTGTCATATTTAGAAGTGAAAGGACGAATGGCTGTATGCTTTTGCACAGTAATAAAATCTGCACCTCAAACATGCAAATGCTTGAACACAAACTCCCCAAATGTAAAATGGCAAAGCACTGGTGAGGGGCAGATTGAATGAAGTACAGTCACTAACAAAATAATGTTTGTTGTCCTATTTTCTTGTTCTCTCCTGTAATATTGCTATCTATTTAATGCAATTGCACAACAGCTGTGTTTCATAGAACACACAAATTGAGAGTGATTTTATTGTATTGGTTCGTATTTCACTTGTTTGCTCTGAAGCATGTAGTTCTTCTGGAAAAAATAATGATGAGTAGTGTGCTGAGACTGAAAGCAACACAGGAATTTCAGAGAGAGAACTGTAAATACTGCTGATGGAAATCTCAGAGAATTAAAAGAGTGTATGGAGTTAAGAAGGTCTATGGATAGATTTCAAGAAGAGGGATTCATCAACCATTATGACTCTCATGGACAGCTCCATCTTTTGAATGATGGACAATTTTGTTGCCTTTTCACTTTCTTTCCTCACATTATGCTGGATGTGGATATACCATAAAAAACACTACAGATGAGAAATGCAGGCATAACAGGGGTGCATAATGTAAAGACTTAAAAAATTAAAAAATACTATTTCAGATAACCTGAAGCAAGTAAATTAATTGGCAGCTTTTTACACGAACCATGTCACATCCATTTCTGCCAAGGCAAGAGAAGTTACACAAACTGACTTTAGCTGAGTCATGGAGAAAGCCTGTGATACACTACTTATCTACATGGCAGATGAAGATTCTGTTGAAGAATTTGTGTACTGCTTCCCTGGATGCATTAAACACTTCAATTAAATGTTATCTGATTTTAGGAAAAAATAAAGCAAAGATAGACAAATATTTTTGTAAAGATGTGCATCTGTCAAGTGATTTAAAATCTACTATATCACAGCTGCTTTCTTTGGGTCAAAACAATGTAATGGAAATTTTCAGTAAAATTACAAAACTCCTTGAAACTATTATTACAACATCCATAATATCAGAATAAGAAAACTTATTCTCTACACTGAAAAGTATAGAACCGTATTTCAGGAACACAATAGTGCTCCATTGGGGCCATTAACAGAGAATGAACTAGTAAAATTTGCCCTGAACTTCAGCTCCAATTTCTCTGTGCTTCTTGCAAGGCTAAAGAACAGATGGACTTCTGTTATTTTACAAGACACTGTCAGATGCTGCTAAGAAAAATGTATATTTAAAAAGTAATCTATTGTGAACAGTTAAGCCATTTAAATGTGGGGCCACCTTTTCCGGTTTTCCAGTGTACAACAATACTCTTGTCTTCTCTACCATTACCTCCATATGAATAATCTATACTGTTCTTACTTTTACAGTAATTTTGTCTCAGACCTCTATTGTGTTATATGCATACACACACACACAAAAGTCTACTGCAGAATTTACTGTTGAGATGCCTATTATCTGAAAAAACATTAGACTTGTCACTGGCTGGAATATACTGCTGCAAAAGAGAACTGGAATGTGGGCTGGATTTCCTAATTCAGAATAAGCATTAGCTGGCTGTCTGAATTACAACCATCAGTCGCAGAGTATCACTCTTACTGTCTGCACCCCAATTAGTATTTAATGACATAAATCAAGTGACACAGGTTCAACAGGAGACAGTGCCCTCTCCTACAAGTTAATTTATAGGTTTTCCCTTGTTTTTGGACTGACAATCTAATTGTGTCTTATCTCTTCAGGACTCTACCCCACTGGGTCCTAGTATTGATCAAAATAGAGAATCATAAAGAAATTTTAAAATAAGTACAATTAGTGCCTGAAATAAGAGGTCTCTATTAGAGCTTATCCTGATAAGAGGAATATACGTAATCAAGACCACTGACAGTTGTCACTAGTGGGTAGAATATTGCTACCAGTGTGGGCTAATTGCTTCAATATTTAGTGGCAAATGGATTAGGGGAAAAATACATTTGTTTCTTCAAATGCAAGAACTTTCTGTTCCAGAGTTATTTATTTAAAAATGTATCAGACCAACTTCATTTTCAGAAATTACCAACTCAAAGAATGGCAAGATTGCAGCAAAGTGTTAAGCTTCGTTTAAGTCATTGTCCCCAAGATGTTACGGTTGATGGACAATCCAAAGAGGAAGCCAACATTACTGAAACACATACCTGAGACATGAAAAATACATAATTTCCATAACAGTGGGTTACATTTCCTCATACATTATTCATAGGTTATACCTATGGCTTTGGAAAAGAAGACAGAGAAACAGAGTGGCAATTTCAATGCTGTGTAGAGCTTGCTCTTAGCTATACAATGTTAAATTTGACAGTCAACTGCACTCCAAGTAGAATGAAGCAGTTCTCTTCTGCCCAGGGTGCCTGGATAATGTTCACACAGTAAAGGCTATGGAATTAATAGGTAGAGAAAAAAAAAGTGTCATCTTTGTGTTACACCTGTACATCAAATGTCTGCTTATCACTGGTAAAAAAAGAGAAGTGTTTGTTTCTTGCTGTTTCTTTTAATTACCCTCTGTGATATAGGAGAGCTAAGAATTAACTGTGTGCTGACAAAAATTGTTCTTTCAAAAAAATAGTAAGTTTTTGACAATGGCCTTCAATAAATAGGAAGAAATTAATTATATGTCAAGTATCACTCAAGTATCCTAATCCCAAGAGACACAACTGTGACCCTTTCTGAAGTTCATGCTTACACAGCTTCAGACACAGGAGTAAATTGTATTTTGAAAGGCACTACATGTCTTTCCAAACTCGACAGACAGGAAAGAGATATTTTTACATGTAGTGCAGAAGAAACAGCAGAATTGTGTGTATAAATTTCCTCTCTGCTTTTCAGCAATCATTGGAGCAGCATTATTACAATTTTTGTTATTCTTTTTAGCCTTGTTGTTGCTTTTTAAGAGGAATATGAAACGAAAGACCCACAAGGGAAACCAGTCTGAACTACTTTCTTGCAAGCACTGCAAAATTACCTGGTTGTTCACAGCCCCTGAGAACTTCTGACTCACCAAGTTTATCATCACAGAGAAAAGTCATAACCTGTCCCTCAATATTTGCCTGTCTCCTGGGAGGCACAAATTACTG
>VZZY01025694.1:0-68467 GCA_013400335.1 Eurystomus gularis | reverse complement strand
TTTATAACTTGCTGCTAATTTATATTCAAAAACTTTACACAAGAGAGCGTAGATTTACCTACCAGCAGAAAAGCTTTTTTGACACCATTGTGGTGACCAGATTTTTCTAACTGCCTTTCTTCCATGGCTCCCCTGTGGCAAGAGTACAATGTGCCACTGTCCTCTTACCACTAACTTTCCTACATAGGCAGCTGCATTCATCCAAGTTTCTCCATGGAAAACCAGCTTTATTTCTTGAGAGTAAATAAAGAATATCAAGGGCTATGAGGATGAACCTAAAACTTCCCATTTAGGTTCTCTACCTATAATAATCTCTCAAGAAACTCACTAGAAGTGATCAAATGTGTAGATTCACCAGCTCACTTGTAGCTGCCTTGAACCTTTGACACTGTGCTGGTAGAGATATATCCTTCCTATTTTCAAAGATGATTTTGAAATTAGTCCTCATAACTATACTTCCAAAGCACCTTCATTTCTACTCAATAAAATTGTTCTCATGTTTTCACACATAAATGAATTCTAGACAAAATCTACTCCACATCAACAGGCAGATTCAAATGCTTGTAAGATAGGACCAGTGTGATCATGTTAGCCTTGTTTGTTTTCTTCATAGATTTTGATTATAGCGATCTGTGTGCTATACACACAAAACACCTAATACATTAAGTTCCTAATAGCTTTTAGGTCACCTGTGAAATCAATCGCACATTAAAACACCGTAAAAATGGCAAGAAGAAAAACATTACAGCAGAACTGAGAGAAGTGTTATATGAAGTAAAAAGGAAGATGAAAACACCAGAACAAAAGATGTTCTAGTAATGTAGAATATTTTTTCCTACTCTATGTTTTCCATCTCTGACCTTTTCATCCTGCAAATATCAAGGAAGAAATGATGTAATTAAAATTTAACCTAATGCTTAGACTGAGAAATTGCACTCCAGATTGTAATAATCTTTTCTCATATTTTTCTGAGATTTATACATGTACAGACAGAATCACATACATATGAAACGAGCAGTAAGAATTTTTTTCTTCCTTTAAAATGTGTGTTTTACATTTGTAAAGGGTAATGGGTGTTAATTTTATTTTTTTTTAATTTTAGTTTTCATACAAAACATGAAAGATAAAATTTGTGACGCTAGATTAAAAATCCCTGTCACTTTTGTGGTCTTCTGTGGTTATCCTTAAATCTTAACAAGCATCATGGAAACAACTGTTAGAGCTCAGAGCCGACCTGAGAACTTTCATGAGTTTAGCTTTGTCTTTTTATGCAAGATTTCAACTTCAGACTTTACCTGTCTTGTTCCAACAAGTTCAACACTGATACTGGCTTCCTTCTGAGTACTTCAAGATGCTGCTGCCACAGAGCTCTTGAGACTGCTCCTTTAGTCTTTAGGTCTTCAACAAAACAATTTCAAAGCAAAATTATTTTTTTTTCTGTTTCTCCAGTCCTCGGAAAAGAAATGCAAGCAATGGTGACCTTGCACTAAATATAACGTTGAGTAGAAGGTCACTTGGAAACACTCTTTGAGTATGAGTATGAAAGCTTTCATTTATTATTGGAGTTAGCTATTACCATCTTTTTTTCACCAGTGAGATCTATCAAATCATACTTAAAATTGTGTCTAAAGGGGCAAGGGGGTCATTTCAGAAGCTACACAGCTTAGATTTTTGAGAAGAAAAATGCAGTTTTCCACGAGAGAAAAAGACAACACTTTGAAAATCTTCAGGTAATTCCTGCCAGTGAAATTAACTTGACATACTGGGAAAATTAATCAAATTATTCCAGAGAACTGTGGAACCCGGTAAATATAGATTTGAGACGCGTGCAAATGTCCTGCTTTTGGAAGATGGTATTTAGCACTGCAGAGACAGAAATCTGCTTGTAATGAACCACATCGCCAACTGAACTGAAAGCCTAACTAGCAGTCAATTTTAAGCAATTTTTAAAACCAATCTTTCATTAGGAAATGCACCACCATGTTGTCTGAATAAGAGGAAGACAGCACTTTTCCCTTCTAGTATATATCGAGGTCATTTAAATACCACATTTCTGTAGCAGCAGAACTGACTTTTAAACCACTTAACTGAAGGAGATATTGCAAGCACAGTTTTGGCAGGGTTTTCTCCAATGCATATCCAGAACTCAGCAGCTCAGTGCACATGAAAATTGACGGATCCAAAATTTCTTCTAATTTCTTCATCTCTCTTAAACAGATATTGCCCAGTTTACTGAATGCTGGACAGATACTGTGCATTATGAACACAAAAATTACTGCTTTAATTTTATACTTCATGTAGAATAGACATAACACCAAATTGATATGATTACTTGGCCAAAGTATGGTTTAAAACTATTTTTCACAACCATTCTATGTTTTACTAGTCTTTCAATCAGATCTTTATGCAACATGCAGTTTAATGAATAATAGCTCTCTGATGACTTCCTTACATTATTTTGAAATTTTATTTTCTTAAAAGTTTTAACTACTCAAAGCAAATTTTTTTGCTTTTGTCTCCAACTTTAGAAGGTGATATTATGTACCATTGAGTATTGAATATAAATTCAATAGCTGTATTTTATTCTTGAAGATTGTATTCTGACGCTGTCTATGGGCTGCCTGTGTCACCCTTTGTGAGTGCCAGCCTTTTATGTGTCAGTATCATTTCTTTTAGTATTTTAATTATGGAGTAGCCTGTAATCAATATAGGCTATACTTTTATGATAGTCATGGATCATTTTTCATAAAACTGCAACTCCTTTGTCTTCTGAGAACACTCTCTGTATGATTATTTGATGCATGGAAACAAATGGAATGAAGTAATTCCACATACATCAAAATACTCTAAAATGAGAAGATGGGCAGCAGCAAATTACAAGGGCACAAGAATGGAAGAAGCACAGTTTTTGCAAAAGGGAGAATGCAGTCATTTTTGCTATACAATATATTTTCACTAGCAGCTTCAGGAGCCATTTGGGCAGACTGAAGCAACATAGGTCTGTAGATGTACAAAAGCAACTGTCCTTTAATGAAGGTAAATAGTGATGATACGCTCCCTTCTAAGTACTAGAGTTTTCCAATTTACTGGTACATGATTACTGACACCAAACACAAAATTTTTGTTCAGTGAAAAAACATCTCTTTGAAAGGTTCTTATCCTGTACTTACAATAGTCATTTTTTCTGCATTCAGAAAAAGAATAACCAGGAAGAGAGGACAAGTATTGATTAAGAAAGAAGGTCAGAATGAAGGTCAACATGAAAGCTTCCAAACATGCTGAAACAACTGTTACTCCAAAAGCTCATGCATCCAGTCTCCAGCTTTTGAATGTGGTTAGCAGCAGAGAGACAGAGATGAAGCAAACAGAAGTATAGACGTATACTCCTCCTAGTAAATATTTCCCACAGAACAAGGATTTCATGAACCAGAAAGGCATATCCAGACATACCTTTTAATACACATCAGTGACTGTATTATCAAAAATTTGTATAATACTTAATCAGGATCCCTTCATACTTTAGCCATCAGCAACATCCTGTGATATTACAATTACTTGTGTGTCAAGTCTGAGTTTATAAACCTGTTGCCAGAATACCTTTAGGCACCTCCTCATTCTTGTAGTGAGAGAAAGACATTAGCTTCCTCTTTGCTGTGGCATCCATGCCAGAAAGGCCTCATTTATCTTCTCTAAAGGGAACTCTAAACACATAAGCCAAGGCAAAATGACAGAGTCTGGAAAGACAAACTGAAAAGCCAATAAAAGAGACTTGGCCTGTTGGGATTCTTTTCCATATTTCACACAAAATCCCAGTATTCCAGATCACTATTTTGGGACATTTGGACTAGTATTACTGTAGTCTCCAAGAGCAAGCAGAGAAGACAAAATTCATCCCATAAATGGCCGTTTTGAAGAGATTCTGAGCAAGATAACAACAGAAGAAAATGTGTCTATCAGGAAAACAGATGGGTGTCCTCCATTCTTTGTGTGTGTGAAAGAAGAGGCTTGAATAACCCACAGGAGCTATACAGACACTCTGTGTGTTAACCATAAAACTGCAGCTTATTAACCATAATAAGCTTGCGGGAACATTGTGTACTAACAAGTATTATTACTATTGTCAGTGCAAGGATGTTGTATGGGAACAACAATGAGGAAAGAAGATGATATATCTTTTTTTTTTTTTAAATAAGAATGTTCAGTTTTATTTATTCTCTGCTAAATCCTTTCAAAACTAGTGATTGAATAAAATCTTTGCCTAGAGCAGTGACAGATAAAAAACCCCACAAGAATCTTCTAAGAAAAAGGGAGAGCTAGTCTAAGATCAGTAGATGTAAAATTAGTAAATGTTTTAGACATTTTGGAAAAGAAAGCAATATCAGCAAGTAGACTTAGAAGAAATAATATTTGAGCAAATGATAAAACAAAGAAAAAAAGTTGTGACAACAATTTCACACATTACAGGTAAGAAAAACCTGACTGTATTTCAAAATAGCTTTACACACATTGCTAAGAGAAATTGATGAAGGAAAATTGGAGGATGGGAAGAGAAGAGAAAAAGAAAATTGCAAATCTTAATAATAGAACCTGTCAAGAGAGGGATGAAAGTCAAGGTGCAATACTTCTGACTTTGTGCTTCCTGAAATGGTTTGCAAGTAATGCATCACCTTCCCCTTAAACTTAGCTAGTGCTAGATGCTTGACAGGAAGTCACAACAAATCCTGTAGTAAGCAGCTGAAGAATAGCTTGATTTTTTTCCTCTGCTCCATAAATTTGGTGGCTGGTTTATTCTCTGAATGTGAGTTTACAGTCTTGAACTGTTTCCACTGATTTAACTAGAAGATCAAAGATCACATTATTAATTTAAAAAAAGATAATAATCTTAGTCCAGTCTAATGGGAGTATGGATGATCTCTCCATCCAGATAAATGTTTCATCATTTTTGATACCTAGTAAATTCTTGGCATCACTGATATTTTATGATAGAGGGTTTAATGGTTTAAAAAGTCCTGAAAGGAAGCACTGTTTTTCAAAACATATAATTTAGCTTTAAGCTATATTTACTGAATGGTAGTTGTCAAGCATATGCTTGCCTTGTCAGTCAGTATGATTAGTTGTCCAATGATTCAGTGCTTTAGTGTGTCTCTAATATGCTATTACTTAGCAAAAAGAAGGAAAGAAAAATCTTCAATGGTTTGGAAAAAATCATTATCTAGTTTGTTCTAAACCTTTGACACTATGCAGCCTGCATCTTCTGAATTTTGATTGTTCACTTTCTGAAGCCTTTTGTCAATAGCTATTTTGATGAGGAATTACTATTTTCAAAATATTCACAGCTTCTTTTCAAATTGAAATCAATAACAAACATTGAAGAAGAGAGAGAAAAACAGCATTACACAATCTACCCTGCATTTCGCTTTAGAATAGAAACCCATAATAGTTGTCAGCTAGGAAGACATTATAACAAACACCTGCTTTCACATTTATCGGCAACCTCATAGTTACCAAGCACTCTGGATGGGTGACCAGTAAGTGATTTCTCTCTTTTTTTTTTTCTTTCCTGCCAGAATACGGCTAGTCTGGGAGCACTGCAGCATGACACAGATGGCTCGAGGACTGCAGCCTTGAAAACTCTTTAAAAGAATGCATTTTTTTTATCTCTCAAGAAGCAAATTGTCTACTTAATAAGCAACAGATAAAATATCTTATCACTAGTGTGTTCTTAAATTATTTTAATAACACAGAGGAAAAATTATGTATTATTTTACAGCTTGCAGGGTTTATGTTTTGATCTATTTTCTGTACACATATTCAGTGCAGGTAAGAATGCATACTGTATTTCTCCAGACAGACCCTGCTTCGAAAGAAGGCAAGTCTCACACTGCCACATAATGCAACTTGTAACTTTAATGTCTTTTTTTAACCTATGTAAATCTTATAGATTAGGTCTTCAGGATTTGTCATGGATGGTGTTTGGTTAATTTGTTCATCTTTTGCTATGTCTTAGAGTGTGTCTTTTGCAAGGGTGCAGCTGGACAGCAGGGATGAAGCCTTGTCCTGGCAGCTATGCTTTGAATCAAGTTGATCCCCCTGGACAGAGCACAAGAGTTTGCCTACCATGAAAATAACAGAGCATGCCAAGAGCAAGCAGCTTCCCAAGGACAGGGACAGGCAGAAGGGAGAGAGATTCCAAGCAAACACAGAAGTGGAGGCTGCTGGCAGGGAGGAAACCTAGAGCCAGCCCTCCAGAAAGGATGGAATGAAAGACTTGTCCTCAGGATGCACAGGCAACAGTGCCAAATTTACTGCACATTAACCTACCAGTTTCCTTGGGAGTTGTTAAGAGCAACACTAAAAGGAAAGAAGCCACCTGACAATGAACTTGATGTAAAAACTCTTATCTTTGCTTTAGTCATTGCCCTGAGCACTTTAATTAGTTCTTCTTTGATCTAGTTCATATTCACATAAAAACTAGCTTCTGAGATGCAGTCAGTTTTCTACTTTTGTGTGATCTGCTCAAGGTAAAAACATCGACAAATTATCCTGGTCAACTCAGGATCCCTATGGCTTTTTCCTTCCCATTGAAGTGGAAGACCACAGCGGAGTTCTGGGTACCATGTTAAGATCTTTGCTAAGAGTATCTGATGAAGCTAGATGACATCATAAACTCAGTGAAAGGATACGCTTCATTTCCTCCCATCACTCCCTCAGCTGTCATACTGGAGCACATGTGTTGGAAGGGTACTCACAACATGCAAATAGTTGTAACAACCTCTTGCAAATCACTGACTGATGGGTCTTATCTGACATTGAAACTTGGGGTGGGCTTTCTACCTGTGATAGCTAACCTGTCATTGTTGCCCCAGAAAGTGCCAAGGAAACACAGAACTGGACCATGGTAAACACGGAAAATTGATGGCAACAGAGATGTTGATGGAGAAAAAAGAAAGAATAACAGCAGACAAGCCTAGTACATCAGACCACTGGCACCTTTGGAAGTTACATGCCGTAAGCTCCACTGAATCAGCTTTCCACTTCCAAATTTTCAGGACATTGCAAGTTTACAAAAATTATTTGATAAGATACTCATTTTACCTAAGCAGAAAAAAAAAAGAGGTTATCCTAGCAGAAGGGGGAAAAAATCTTTCAGTGGTTAATCATATTGCTGAGCAAGTCCTCCTTCTTGACTTCTTAAACAGAGACCTCTGATGATATCCTTAAAAAAATACAAAAATAAGGCTGTACTCTATCCATTTCTGAACTTTCAAAGAAAAATTGCCATTCCCCAAATTCAAAGGGGTACAGTCAAATAAAAATTTACTTTAATGCACTAAAAGTCTGAGAATCCCAAGTACTCCTGTCATTTCATTATCTTAATGGAAAATACTAGATCTACTATGTAGAAAGGTGGAAGTCTGGAAGCTCAATCCAGGCAAAAAATATTTTTCTGGTTTTTTTTATTTTTAAGAGTATTAGAGAAGCTATAGAGCGAATCAGAGATGATTCTAGGAGGAATTTGTGTGTTTCCTTTTTTCAGCAATAGACATACTGTGAAACCATGGAAATTGAAGAAGGCTTGTGACATAGGTGACAATTTAAGTAAAACAGTGGTAAATAAGCATGAGTTTTGAATTATATCTTTCATAAGATAAGAAACCATGAAGTTGAAGTTATTCCACTTTATATTTCATAGGATCAGAAAATCATAGAATCATTAAGGTTGGAAAAGTCCTCTAGGATCATCAAGTCCAACCGTCAACCCAACACTACCAAGACCACTACAGCATGTCCTGAAGTGTCACATCTACCTGTTTTTTGAATGTCTCCTGGGATGGTGACTCCACCACTTCCCTGGGCAGCCTGTTCCAGTGCTTGGCTTTCAGTAAATAATTTTTTCCTAATATCCAATCTAAACCTCCTCCGGCACAATTTGAGGCTGTTTCCTTTCTTTCTATCACTAGTTACTTGGGAGAAGAGACCAACACCCACCTTACTACAACCTCCTTTCAGGTAGCTGTAGAGAGCAATAAGGTCTCCCCACAGCCTTCTCTTCTGTAGTCTAAACAGTCCCAGTTCCCTCAGGTGCTCCTCATAAGACAGATTCTCCAGGTCCCTCACCAGCTTCATTGCCCTTCTCTGGACCCACTCCAGCACCTCAATGTGTGTCTTACACTGCAGCACCCAAACAAATATGTTGTTAAGGGTATTACTTTAGATGTTCTCCTATGACTACAACACCTTATCCAAATATTAGACAAAAATACCCCAAGCTGTCCTTGAGTATCCTTAGCTGTTGAAGTAGGGCTGCCAATGAGGAGAAGTGCCAGAGGGCATGTGCAGTGAACGCCACTGCTGAAACTGATGACACTGTAGGAGGCATCATACTTATAATGAATCCTGTCAGGAAATACAAGTCAGCCACCGAAGTCAGACGTTAATACAGCTATTTTCTGCCAAAGTGAAAAGAAGCTGGAGAAAGGGGTTGGAAAAGTGACAACATGGCCAGAATGCTGAAGGACTAACACTTCTGGGGAAACATTCAGCATAGAAAGGAAACAAGAAAGCACTTCCCTTTAGGGACCACAAGATCTTGGCCTAATCAGGTAGAACTCCTTCAAGAGAGGAGAGGTATCTGAGAGAAAGAATTATAGACCCCCACTAGGAATTGGACAAGGAGTGTCCCACAGAGCAGTAGTTGCCACTTAGCCTTAAGATCACACTCAAATTCTGCAATTCTTCCCTTCCCATTCTTGGATCAGGAGTGGCTCAGTAAAGATCCTCCAGAAAAGCATATTTTCAAGATGGTTTCTGTGTGAGCCAGCACAGGTAGGATGCAGCAACAACCACAAAACCACAGTTGAAATGTACAGTTTATTTATTCTTGTTATCTGGCAAACCAGGGGATGTCCACAGCAGCACCTGGGAGAAGACACACAAAAGGTGATGCAGGTACCACAGAACTTTTTTTGCTAGAGAGCAAAAAAGCTTTTGAACATTCTGCTTTCTCCTGTATATCAAGGAGAAAGTAAAGGAATTTTGGTGGCATCTTTTTCCACTGTGTTTAGATCATTCTCACAGCAGGGCAGGAATCTCAAGCATGTTCAATAATGTGCTTCTGAGTCCTTCACATGTTACCTAAAATACAGACATTCTGCTTGTCAAGCACACAAATCTGAGCAACAACTAGTGTGATATACATGTTTTTCAACACCCCAGCTGCATGTCACTTGAGCATGTTTAGAATTCTCTTTGTCAATCTTCTGTTATTTTCCCACAAGTTTTCTCATCCAAATTGGAACACTGCATAAATTTTCCAACCTTTGAAATTCAGGTAGAAGATGTTTCCCTCTTGAATTACAGTAATGTAACAAATCTGGCAAAGGGATAGGAATTAGTCTTCAAGTGTGCCAACTGACCACTGTAAGCTGATGAGACCTACACAGAACATTAAATTTCAAGAAAGTATTAACTCTTGTAATATGATGTAGGTAGGGGATACGTTTTCACTCAATCTGTGCTGCACAAAGTCTTGAGCTTTTTGCCTTTGGTGTAGAGGATTTATCTCTCAATGGAGGTAAGCTTAACTGAGATGTTTTATTAATTCAAAATTCATTCCTTCACATGGCTTCTCCCTAGCAAAATTTTAAAAAAGTCAGTAGGGAAAAGTGAAGTAAAAAGTTAAATGCTGGTAGCCGAAGGCACAAAAAAATCAAGGTTTTATGGCTGTGGATGTCAGAGATGCTCCCAGTAGTTGAAAGATCAAGAACTGATCACTGATAATTTTTGCTGGCTTTTGGCCTCATCCTGAGATACGATCTCTGCTTACTTTAAGAGAGTAGGGTAGAGTTTGCCAAGGAAAACAGAAATATAGAGATTCCCAGTCGAGTAGAGTTGGCAGCATGTGTCCCTAGAAACAAACATTTTAATGAATGCTTCAATACCATTCCTATACTCAAAGCTCTATAAAAGGCACAGCTAACTATGTGTCACGAATGTGACAATAAAATGCAGCCAAAGAGAAACAGAGTCAAATATCAGTTCTGTAAGCAGTAAAACAAATAGAATATTTTTAGTCATCTTTCTGAACCACAAAACAGACTGGAGATTCAGTTGATAAAAAGTACTGATTATCCTGACTCAAGGAATCTAAAGATGCCTCAGAAAATAAACATGACAAAAAAGATGGTCTGCATATATGCATTCTGGCAAGGTCTCAGGTTTTTAGGTGACTTGACTGAAGGAACAGGCATAATTAGAAACCTTGAATAAAGTTAAGCAGTGTTAGGAGTAATATCTCATTCTTCAAACCGAGAAAGAACTAGATTGTGCTGTAAGCATAAAGCAGCAAGCAAATGAGGACACTGAGAAATATGGTTGTGGGGCAACCGGAAATTATTTAAACTCTAGGAAGAAAATCCTGTGATTTCAGCTATCTTGGATTCAAAAGGATTTATAAATAAAGTAGAGAATCTTGTCTGCTGAGGCTCCTGGGATATCAGAATGCAAGAGCACTGCCACTGTAGTGCGGAAAGGACATAACCATTGTGCAGAGGCACAAAACCCTCAATTCCTTTCAGACACATTTAGCTATTAACTATACTGAAGTACTAACCTTTCTCACCTTTGTGCTTCCTTGCAAAGCACTGCAGGAGGCAAGTGAAAGGATGTCTTTAATGATACCAGAGTCTATTGCAAAACTGGAAGACTTTAGAGATTACAGCAGTCATAACTAGTTCCACATACAATGTGTCCCAGAGGAGCATGAAAAGTGGGGACAATAAAGAAGGAATGCAACACAAACAGTGCTCAGGAAATGTCACGGTAAAAAGATGGGAGTTTGAAGAGATAAAAATTTCACCTCAGAGCATCCGATGACCTGCTTAACCTCAGCACAGTATTCAGAGTGCAGTATACAGCCATAGTACATTTCATGACCCCCCAAAATAACCACAATGAATCACACTGAGCTTTGTATCTATGCCTATACTCAGGTTGCCTATCAGCTCTGTTTTACATCCCTGCTATGTGCCAAATACAACAGCTGAGAAACAATATTACCTGCTTTGCCTGGTGATACATAGAGACACTATGAGGTCCCTTGTACTTACAGCATATAGCGTAGAGTAGTGACCCACTAACTGGAATTGCAATGATAGGTGCAGGTCACACTCAGGTTTTCCTTTCTCTATCCCTTCTCAGAATAAAATGGCATCATTCTCTGAAACAGCTATTATAATGGACACTGGAGCAGACTATTATCGTGTAAGCTACCCACAAGGGAACTTTCTCCCTCATCCATCACTAGCAGAGTTTGTGGTGCCCTGAGAAAGCAGGATGCAGCATTTTGCAGCTGGAGTTCACAGGGAAGGGATCAGATCTACAGTGAACAACTTTCCCTGAATCAGAAAATGCTTCTTTACACATGCCAGCAGGAACATTATCTCACAGTGCTTCTTTCTGAAGTATTTAAGGTTATCAACCTGCTCTGTAATACCTGAGTGATGTCCTGGCTTTTCTTCTGAAACTGTTACAAGATGCTATGCATCACTAAAGGTTAGTAGCTGGGGTTTAAAATCACCTATAAGAAAACAAAGACTGTGCAATCAATTCAACTCATATTTTGAAAAAAAAAAAGCATTCTCTGATTTTGGTCCTTGCTCTCTGAAAGAGGTTAGTCACAGTCAGATTTGTTCACGACACAAGCCAAAATTTTCTGCAGTTGTGAGTGAGTCAGCCTTACTCTTGTAATCACCTTTTTCAGCAACAGGCTGATTCTGATTGTTATAAATCTGGAGCACTTAAAATGCTAAACCTCATTGCTGGCATGTTCAATGCCACAGCATAGTCTTTGTCTTCCTAACAGTACCCATAGCATTACACTGCATGATATTCAAGTCAAGCACTTGACATAAAACTCCTACAGAGGTGTTGTGTGTGGAGTACTATACTAATTCCAAAGACAGACAAGAAACATAGGTATTTTCTCCTCCACTACCCTCTCAGTGTGATCTAAATGAACTAAAGACTGTTGGAAAGAAGGGTAATGAAAAAATGGTGCCAGGGAGTCTGTGGGTTCTAGTGACAGTACTGTGATGCTTAATTACACGTACCAATCATTTCCAGAGGTTGCAAGCACTGAAAACACACACAAGCACACACAGACACAAACACATAGAGGAATATCTTGTAAGTTCAATAGATTATTAAAGGAGGTTTGCTATGGGGTTTATTCACAAGGTCTCATCTCTGCATCTAAAGACACTATTTTAAAAAATGGAGTTGCCACGAAGGAGACATTAATACCTCCATGCTCATGGTGATCACCTAGGTCTTGGGAAGAGGTCCATCTCCACTGCTCCCAGCTGCTTGCGCTTACCACCAACACTGGCTCACCCCTCTATGTTCCCCTCCTACCCTGCCTTCCCTACTGGCTCTCAGATCCTCTCCCTTCTCCTGAAAACTAAACACAGGGCTGAGCAAAAACCATGAGTCACCAGCTACCAATGGGTCACCACCTATGCTTCCTCGTTAACTGCATTCTCCCTTGTCCAGTGCCTAACATGGACGCACATACCCATATTCAGCCTTTTTTTCCAAACAGCATGGCTTCCTCTTATCTTGGCTGTATACAAGGCACTGCCTCTTAGTGTTACTGTACTCACAGCTGAGCAATGATACTGCTTCAAGGCATCACAACTTTCAGACATAGCGCAGGTGCCTTATTAAATGAGGCTGTCTGTAAAGATGCCCCAGGTTTGCTGCTGAGCCAGCACACTATTAATATACAGAGGCACAATCTCACATACCCACAGGCTGACTGGCTTCCTTCATGCAGCTGTGGGGTGCTGCCATCCTCAGACTGTCCCATGCTCCTCCTCTCTAGACCCAGAGCCAGCGGCCTTGCATGAAGTAGTCCATGTGCAGGGCTCTCTTCTCTCCCTGATCCTCCAATCTGCCCTCCACATGAGTGTCCCCTCCCCTGTCATGCTGTAAGACACAATAGCCACCTGCTGGCCCTGTCCTCAAAATCTGCTACTGAGTTTGGGTTTGAGGGAGATAAAAGAACAAGGGACCACTCCTCATCCCTGCTTTCCTTTGATACCTACTGACACTCACACACACACACTTGCATCTCCAGTGCCTACACATTGTTCTCTTTCTCTCCAACATTGATTCAAAACAGAGTCAGAAGACAAGAAAAAGCAACTGACTGCTCATAAGTACACACTTTTCTTTACCCTATTTCACCAATTTTCCTTGCCATTTCAAAAAAATAGCCTCAAGGAGCTATTCTGGACTTTAAAATAATTTATTAAAAAAGTGGGAGTTTGCTTCTGGCAGATCAGGATGCAAGATCCACACATAGACTTCTCAGGAATGGATTAAACCACCTCTCAAACCAGATTCTGCCCTTGGGCTGTCATTTGACCACCACAAGTTTTTCATTTACGTGACAGTCTTTGTTGGATTGCTTTTCAGTTTTCTCAAATCTCCATTTCAAGCTTGAAGCATTCAAGAAACACTATATTTATTAAGGTTTGTTGTCCAGATGTGCTTACCATTCTCAGCTGGTAACTGTATCGAACTGTGATAAGTGAAGTGCAGAAACAGAGTAGGAAACACATCTGAAAATCTAAATAATCAGAATGGGTGAAATGCCAAAACTCATTAAAGGTTGTATTACTGACACTTCTACTGCTACAGAACTAAGACGGCAAGATAGACAGATAGTGGCTGCAGAGGCTGACTGTGGGATGAAACCAGCATTAACCCTCACCCATCTCCTGTCAACCTTGCACCTGCATGACGCGTCCCCAGTTAGCAAGTCTCGGAAAGAAAGCCTAAGGTTGCAGTTTGCAAGCCTCTTCATGTAAATAAAATTGATTTTGGATCAATCTCTCTTTTTTAGAAGTACTAGCCACAGTTCTCACAATCCAGTTCCCAGCATCAACTATCTAGGTCCCTTGTGACTTTCAGCAGAAATCTGTATCAGGTTCAGTTTTGGCAGTTCTGAAGATCAGTAGGCCCATTTATTTAAGACCTTAAATATTGACTCAGAGCTGAGCAAATGCTGAGTTCATCAGTAAAGCAATGACAATTCTTGTACTGGAATGAAGGCATATTTTACAGCTTGTCATACAGATTTTAGCAAGGGGAGATATCTTAGCTATTTACTCCAATATTGCTTCTTCCAATAATACTGAAAATCTATTCTTACTAAACAAAGCAACTCATCACATCATGGTCAGAGTGTACAGACTAACAAAAACAACTAGAAATTTCAGTCCTGGATAAGAATCATGACTTCACTTGTGATTAATGTAACTGAGTTACAATTATCTTAAAGAAGCATGATGAATATAGGATCTTGCATTTTTCAAAAATCCTTGTCCTGCGTTTGGCTAGGATAGGGTTAATTTTCACCATAACCTAAAAGGGGGCCACAGCCAGAATAGACACCCAGACCAGCCAATTGGATATTCGATACCATACTGATGTCTTGCCCACTATATAAGGCTGGAAGGTGGGCTTGACAGGGCACAAGGGTCTCTGTCACAGGGTGCTGATGCAGAGCTGAGCTGTTCATTGCATGAGGGTAAGTGAGCAGCCAATGTGGTGCTCAGCTCCTGGCAGGGTCTAAACCACAGCAATGCTGAATATGTCCAATCAATATCTTTTTTTTCCCATAGCCAACAGGCTTCTTTAAATGTGAAAAAAATGATTTATATGTTTGTGGTGGTTTAGTCCCTGCTGGGACCCAAACCCCTGCTGAAACTTAACCCTGTCTTGGCTGAACCAGCACAATGTTTAGAAACACAGACTCATAGAATGGTTTGGGTTGGAAGGGACCTTAAAGATCATCTAGTTCCAATCCCTCTGCCATGGGTAGGGACACTTTCAAGTGAACCAGGTNAAACCCACTAACCCTCATCCTATCACTACAAGCCCTTGTGAAGAGTTCCCCCCCAGCTTTCTTGTAGGCCCCCTTCAGATACTGGAAGGCTGCAATAAGGTCTACCTGGAACCTTCTCTTTTCCAGGCTGAACAATCCCAACTCTCTCAGCCTGTCCTTGTAGGAGAGGTGTTCCTGCCCTCTAATCATCTTCGTGTTCCTCTGGACCCAATTCAACAAGTCCATGTCCCTCTTGTACTGGGGGCTCCAGGGCTGGACACAGTACTCCAGGTGGGGTCTCATGAGAGGGGGAGAATCACCTCCCTTGACCTACTCATCACACTTCTTTTGATATAGCCCAGGATATGGTTGGTTTTCTGGGCTGTAGTTGCACACTGTTGGTTCATGTTGAGCTTTTTGTCAACCAGCACCCCTGAGTCTTTCTCCTCAGGACTGCTCTCAATCCACTCATTGCCCAGCCTGTATTTATGCTTGGGATTGCTCCAACCCATGTGCAGGACCTTGCACTTGGCCTTTTTGAACTTCATGAAGTTAGCATAGACCCACCTCTCAAGTCTGTCAAGTTCCCCCTGGGTGGCATGGGTTCCCTCCAGTGTGCCGACCACACCACACAGCTTGGTGTTATCTGCAGACTTGCTGAAGGTGCACTCAATTCCACTGTCCATGTCACTGACAGATGTTAAGACTGGTCCCAGTACCAATCCCCAAGGAACACTACTCATCACTGATCTCCACTTGGACATTGAGTCGTTGACCACAACATCTGCAGTGCAAGCATCCAGTCAATTCCATATCCGCTGAGTGGTCCACCCATAATATTCATGTCTTTCCAATTTAGAGACCAGGATGTCTTGTGGGACAGTGTTGAAGTCTTTGCACAAGTCCAGGTAGAACTGTTTGTTTTAATCAAACTCCCACAAACGGTGTTAGAAACCATGAGCTCTCCAGAAGAGACTATGGCTGACTCTGATATGATTTATAGTACAGATAATATTGCTTCATCCTATATTCCTGCTGCTTCAGGGTTTTTCATCCATAGCAATGTAATGAACAGTTCTTTCCAGGGACTGCATCATTAGTTGGTATTCCTGCAGCTGCTCTAAGACAAAGACAAAACATAACCAAATTTTACAAAAATAACCAACTGCTGCTAACCTGCTGCTGAATGCTCATACAATGTCATAGAAAAAACGTTGTGCCATTTAAAAGGAGATGCTGAGAATTTGTGCCCTTTTTTGATGGGAAAAAATAGGCAAACCACAAATAATTTAGACTATATGCATCTGTAGCATATACAAAATAGTTATTGCCCCAGTATTTAAATGATACATATAGAGGATATATATGCATATGTGCATATATATATAATTTGAATTTACCATACACATATAATATATATCAAATATATAATACATATTTCTTAAATTTTATATACACACATATAAAATTTTAATCCTGAAACAATAGATATTTCTTCTATTTTTTGCTTTCAAGTTCTATTTCATTATTAAATTTTACTAGAATTAATACTACAAACACAAACATTTCAGCTAAAATCTTGATAATTTTTTGTACCAAAATGGAAATTAAACACAGAATTCTTCCTCCCCCCAATCTCATCTTGGTTACAAGACTCAATAAAAGCTTTGTTTTCCTGTGTTTAGAATTCATATTTTCTTAGGATACACTCCCATAATCCACCCAATAACTCAGCTGATGAGTTCAAATTTAATACCCCAAAGTGACTCAACTTCTTGCAAGCAAGCATATATCACATCATATTTATAAAGTAGGATGCTCAGTGATACGGTTAATTTAGAAGCTCTTTTTTGAATCTGAGTTACTTTACTTGAATTATAGTGTAGCAAAATTGCACAGACTTTCCAAAAGAAACCCGACAAAGTACTGTGATAATAACCAAAATTAGACTAAGCCACCTCTTTTGATACCTCCAGGAACTGACTAAACTCTGATTTTGGACAATATACAACCTTAAACAATATTCACCCTCAACAACACAACATGTTTTATCACTGTTTACACATCTTAACATTTATGTTTTCCATGCTGACATTACATCAGTGGGTTGTCATCATCCTCTGACTAGTACAGCCAGTGCTTCTCCTTTGTCATTTTCAATTAATAACACCTTGTGCTATAAAACAGAAGCTTCTCCTTTGTAAGCATGTAAGCTTACAATTAATGCTATTACATTTTGACCCACTTTCTTTGCTTCTTTCTTCAAAGTCATTTGACGTTTCTTGTGTAAGACCCCAGACTTCCCAGAACAGACACTATTTCCCAACTGCACATCATCAGCAAATGCAATTAACACATTTTTCTGTGTAGAGATCATGGAACAAAGGAAAGATGGAAGGAACCAAAGTGCTGGGGTCTGAGTTGTGGGCCCCAAGTTGGAGTTGCCCTGTGAATGAGTCACAACCTAGCAGAATGTTCTGTTTTTCTTATTGGCTCCATCTTCCGGAAGCAGAACCTGGCCCACCTGTGTCTTTGTGGTTCCGCCCTCACCCAGGTGGTTGTGGTTGGGGTGGTGGGCAAGGCCAGGGCTATTTTAACCAGGAGGCAATCAGTTGGAAGAGCTTCCTGTTGGGGCTATTTGCATCTTGCTGAGCTCTCATGGTGGTGTCCTTCCATGTGAAGGGCCACTGAGGGAGCCATCATTGTCTGTTGTTTCCAGCAGGCAATGTTAGCATCACAGTGGGCAGTGCAGGAGCTGGGCCCACAGGAACCTATGGCAGGACTGTCTGAAAGAAGACTTCTGAGGGGATATTTCTGAGTTTAGTATTGGCCTGTGTGATCAGGCAACTGATGGCAGCACAAAAAGATGATGACTGAATCAGCACAACAGGAATAGAGGGAGAGAGGGAGGGAGGAAGGAAGGCAGGCAGGCAAAGAGGGAGGGAGGAAGGAAGGAAGGGAGAGAGAGAGAGAAGAAGGGAGGGAGGGAGACCCATGAAAAAGAAGTACGTTATCTTTTTATGCACTGGATTACATAGGATAGGATGAGTAGAGAGGATGAAGAATAAAAAGATCTTTTGACATATTACTACATTGCTTATATCTATATTAAAACAAAGAAACAATCATGCCAATTGTGGTAGGTTGTTCTGAGCTCACAGCAGATCTTTATATAAAGTGGAAACAAAGACACTGTAGTATAATACATCTACCACTTTGTATCTCTATTCAAAAATACACACAAATGTAAAGCAAAAGGTCACTGCCAGTCACAAAAATGAGTTTATGTGTTTCTTTAAAAGAATCATGGCTCCCAGAAACCAGAAAACAACTAAGGAAAATGGACTATTTTTTTAGTAGAATTGCTGAATATAGTTATGCCTAAATATTTTGTGTAAACTGTGCTGAGTTTCAGTATAATAGCTCAGTTTTAAATATTTAATTTGCTGAAAAGCATTTTCTCAGTCAAGGGAAAAGTCACAATTTACAGCTTTCCTAGATATCAGTAAGAGACTAATGTAACCTTCCATCCATACTAAACTATGATCAAAGCACTGGTATAAATTTCTATCTAATAAGCAACGGCTATAAACCAAAATTGCTAATATATGGATATAAACACTAACATTTCAATAAAATGAAGATTTAACAAAGCTAATATTTAATATTTTACCTTTATTTTTCAATGAATCCTTCACAATTTTGCTTGAAGAGAAAGTTCTGTATGCATCTTCATATGGGAAAAACTTGCAATACAGAAAAAAAGTATTAGAAAAAAGTTTCTGCGGAACTTCCAGGGTTTTTTTTTCCTATCTTCTACAGTTGCTTTTCGTCATAAAATGCAGACTATCTTGATTTTTCTACATATCATTCTTGTTCTGTTGGCATAATATATTTATCCTGAAAGATTAAAAAGGTCAGTCACATATGCTCATTATCTAATACATCAAACCTGAGATGATCCCAAGAAAACTTTCATTACAAAACATTCAAACTTCCTTTGCAAGAGATTCTTCAGAATTTTCACATTCACAGGACAGTCCAAACTTCTCCTTGAGGCAAGTACTTTTCCTAGAAATGTATTAATTTCTAGAGTGAGAAATCTGGTTTTACCAATTCATGTATGAAAAATAGCAACAGTTGGGTGCTGTATTTAGCTTCAGAATAGGGCACGGAATGTTATTGTTTATAATTTCCTCTATCTCCATCAAGACAGAGAATCCTTCTCTTCATTACTTCTTACAGCATTGGTTATAACATGCACTTACTTTCTGAAAGTTCTTTTGTAATAGTGAGTCTGGAATCACCACTTTTCAGGCTTTTTACACCTCTGAGTAGCTAGCCAAGAGTTTATAAACCTGGGTGGGCCAGTCTGCTTTTATAACATCTGAGATAGACTATTTGAATAGATGCAACTTGACACTCTAACACCTCCTAGAAACCATAGAAACTGTTTGATGGTGCACTTGATGAAGTGACTTTTATCATCTACAGCTGTGTTGTGTCACAGCAGAACTTTAATCTGCTTTTAAATGCAGTTTCAAGTACATTGGATCTCCTTTAGAAAATCTCATGTGATTAGCTAGCTCAAAAAAATTGCTCTCTGTGGGCTCTAACACAACAGCCGAGATCAAATTAAGCACTTTCATACATAGTTTACAACTCATCACCCAGCCTGTGGTCACCAGAGCTGACCAGAGACTAATCACCTTTGAAATTAAAGTGAGTTAGGATTGTGAAGGGAAGCATCCCTCAGAAGCTGAAGGTAAGCCATTTCAGAGAAGTGTATTACACACGTTCTGCTACTATTCCCAAGAACACAGGCTTGTGAGCTTATAGTGGATAGGGCACAAGCCAGCAGCTGTTAAAATCCCTGTGCTCAGTTAATCACAACACTCCTTGTTTACAGTTCATGTGGGCAATAAGAAGAAATTTCTTACTGAACTTACTGTCTTAGTGAGTGTAGTGGGTCNCCGTTGTCCTCCAGAGCAACCACTACGTGTCTTGGAGCCCTGCTTCCCAGGGAGTGGCCAAACATCGCCTACTGATGGGAAGTAGAGAATAAAACTTTGTTTTCCTTTGCTTCTGTGCATAGATTTGCTTGGCTTTGCTTCTGTAATTATTAAACTGCTTTTGTTTCCCATCTAATTTTCCTCCCTTTTTTTTTGTTTTGCTCTACTGAGGAGGGTGAGGGGAAAAAGGGGAGGTGATAGAGTGGCTTGGGGGGCACCTGGCACTCAGCCAAGGTTAACCCACAACACTGAGACACAGTGATGAGGTTTCTCTGAAAATGACTAAAAGGAAGGTCAGGCTCCAACACTCTGTCAATGTTGTTCGTTATGAACACATGCAAACTATATAATAGAAGTGCTGGAAAACAATCTCTAAGATTCTCCCATGACCCAAACAATATTGTTTTATTCTTAAAATAAAGGGAAATACAATTCTTAAAAAATAGTCAGCTTCCTATTATGTTCAGGTGATGTTTATGGCATGCCATATACATAGATGTCTATATGTAGATATCTAAGTCAGATTGGTCCACATCAGCAAGGCTTATTGACTTAAACCCACTTAGCTTAAATTCAATGCTCAATGAATGTGATTATTTTGCTCCAGGATCTGTCTTGGGACCAGTAAGAATGTTGCTCATGAAAGGCTAAATCCAAGCTAAAAGGACAGCATTACTTCATTTTTTTCCCTTTATCTCAACTATTTGAGATACTCCTTTTCCTCAGTGATGAAAATGAAGTGTAGGAAACCTAGTAATTTCCGTAGAGTACAATGGGTTTTTTTCTGAGAACACTTTACACCTGTCCAAAGTAGAGCCACACTATTCCTTAAAAATTCTGTTAAAAATAGTGAAAAACAGCTACCCTAAGGCTTTACGAATTAATTCAGAAGCTCTTCTACAAAGCAGCAGTGCATTAAACCATGCCAGAGTTGGCTGTGGGTAAGAAAAAAAGCTATTAAGCTCTGGTCATAGTACCCTTCCTTTATTTAAAGTCCTGTTTACAATCTAAGTGGCATGGAACAATGGGTAAAATCAGAGAATACTGCATGAGGAATGTGTTCTTTCATCAGCTGCTGTGTTTTATCTCAAAAAACTGCTTAAATGCTACTCAGAGAGCACGTGCTATTAGCCTCAAGAGAATTACAGGCTTTGTGGTCTAGTTGTGCACATTTCAAAACAATTTCTGCACTTTAGCCAACATGACATGCTTTTTAAAATGAGTAGCTGGTTTGTTTTATGAAGTAATTAGACAATTTGTTCAATATTTGGAAGGAGATTTGGATGAGCATTTTTAAAAATGTCTTTAATTAAGGCACACCACAAGCAGAACATGATTGAAGCTGTTGCTGCTTCAGAGGAAAGATGTGGGTAATTGATACGACTCTGGAATTGGCCATCCTGTTATTTAACTCTAGAGTAATTGTAAAGTAACAATTTTAAAGTACTAAATATCAGCAATGTTTCCTCCCACAGCTAGCAATTTATATATTTCATTACAGCCATACATGTCCCCCCTTTGTCAGTATCAGTGGATTTACAGAGAATTAAGTGTGACAGGAATGATTTCTCAATACCAGGATTAGTTCTGCAAGCTTCCATGAATCCACTGACAATGAGCAACACACTCAATACGAAAGGTTCTCAGATCATGTTGCTATGATTTACCCAAATTTTGTTCCTTGAGTTGGCATAGTTTTTCTGAGCATATTGTGTTTTATTATCTGGTTGTGAATGGTTGTTAAGATTAGCAAAACTGCTGAGTGACACTTAATTTCAGGGCCATAAAATTTTAGTAGTCCCTACTATGTGTAGCTCTGGCAACTCTAATTCATGACAAGTTTAAATTCTCTCCCAGAAATAAAACACAGCAGTGAAGATCCTGTTGTTTTATGTCTCTGGACCTGTCGGATAAAGCTTGTATATATTACAGCACTTATCAAAAGGTGGGCTTCTGAGAAATAAAGCTGAAAACTAAGTGAGCTTGAAAATTAGAAAAGTGAAAATTCCAGAGTCCCTGTCAATATACTGATTACAATCAAACAACTGAAAGTTGTCTGCTGTGTTAATATAAGAATACTCATATCAGGGCTGGAGGTGTTGGTAGACCGTAACATGTAAATATTTTATGCTAATTAGAGGATGGAGAGTTCATCTCTCCATCTGTTAGGACCTTGTATTGCACGCAACCTGGAACTTGTCCTAGCACAAGGTCAGAATAGCCAGATGAGCAGTTTTGCAAGAGTCCAGATTCAAAGTCTGTGCTTCTGCATTACAGTGAGTTTCACCCACATAAAGCCATTTGTGAATGTCCAGATTCCACATCTGCTAAGATCCCAGCCTAAGTATAAAGAAGGTTTAGGAATGGTATATTTATGTACTTGCAGGCACACAGGTTTTGTAATTTTCCCTAATGGCACTAGGACACAAGTATGTAAGGAAGAGTAGCAACATTTCACATAATCATGGAATGGTTTGCATTGAAAAGGACTTTAAAGATCACCTAGTCCAACCCATTTGTGACAAGTGCAGCTGGCACTCTCTGACACTTGCCTGTCCAACCCTGCTTCCAATTCCTTATAATTTTTCCAAATTTCAATCAACAATATCAGGTGTCTGCTCAAAGCAGGATTCCATAAAGAAGGTTTAAACAGACTTCTCAGGGATGAAAACATCTTCCACGTCATAAAAAGAAGGACTGTTTTTATTGAGAAATAATAGTTTACCCTCTGAAAAAAACCAGTAAGTGTTTGAACCCTAAAATGTCTCTCTCAGCATGGGTTTTGCTCCATCTCTATCATAAACCTAGTACTTCGAAGACCTTATTATTTGAGTTTGACAGAATCCTCAACTGCCTGGTCTTTGCTTTACCCTGCAGGAACTGATGCCTAAAGAAGTAAAAGCCAAAACTTTCAAAAGCATTCACTGATGCAGGGCAACTAATTTAACAACGTTAGACCATCATCCTCCTGAACGCTTAGCATTTCACAGGACCTTGTATGTTCAAAGCACAACTTTACGTGATTTCAGCCACAGCTGTGTGCTCAAGGCTTCCACAGATCTGCTCCTGGATATCTCATGCTGAGCACATAGACATATAAAACTAACTCACAGTTATTGGCCAACTGTGAAAGAGCTAAGTTTTTGCTCTTGGCTCTGTTTGAATTTGCTTTGCTTTTAAAAAGGACTAAACCAGAGCATCATGAGCTGCACAAACCTGATTCATTTTTAAAGCACAGTTAATCTTGTAGGCTAACTACTAGTGAAAGGAAGGAAGGACTCAGGGAGACCAAAATGGATTTGCTTGTCTATTTGTTTTAAAGGTATAAGCAGCTCTGTGCAAAAAACAAAGGGTTGAAATATGTCAGCAGAGTTTTGCCAGTGAGGTAAATAAAAAGCTATGAAAAGGAAAGAGTGTGGGGGAAGCTTGTAATTTGTGAATGAGGGTATTCCTTTCCCTCTCTCATGAATCTTTGAGCTCCCATTCCAGCTTTGAAGATCCCTTGTCCCCGCAACTTGACTTAGCTGCATGTGCCCCGTTGGCTACTTCTGCAGTAGAAAATACTGACCCCATAGGAGATGGTCAGGGGTCAACTGCTCAGACCCTCCCAAGGGATGCAAAATGGAATGTGGGAAGAAATGGTAAATGCCACTGGGGGAGCAAGCTCCCCTCTCCAGAAACACACAATACTGCTTTATGCTCCATTAGCAGTAGCAGCAACAAGCCTGGCTCTGTGTGAGGCTGTGCAGTCAAGAGGCAGACTCTGGCTGCTCAGCAGCAAGTGCTGCTCTGACAGCTGGTCCCAGCTTCCTTGAAGAAAAGACAGAAATTATATCAGCAACAAAGCTCAAGACCTCTCATAGGGTCCTAATATAGCCTTTCCCAGGTATATTTCATTGCAATTTTTCCACTGTAGGTAACCACGCACTTTGCCTGTACCCAGTACTGACCTTGTCTCCAAATGCATATTCAGAAGGGAGGGCAGGTGGGCAGACGAGCAGAAAAGATTTAGATTGTGCAGAAAACATCCTTTAAGGCACTTCCACATTCCCAGCCACTTGATTTTACAGCTAATAATACTTTCTAAATGTAAATGATTTTGGATACATAGACACCTAACACAACTAGCAAATATTAGAAATTTCAAAAAATCTTGAAAAATGCCATATCCCAAAGCCTGAAAGAATTAAACTGGCAGCCAATCTGCTCTGCAGTTTCTCTCCATCCATCTCTGACTAAAATTCACCAGAATCTGTAATATCCTTCACTCTGAATTCATCCCAATAACACTTGCATACTAAAGACTCTCATTAAAGTTAACAGATGCCTTGATCATGTAAAGTGCACAGGAAAGGAGTTTCACAGAAGAAGATAATTTTCTCCTTTCTTGTGTACTTTGTAGTGGAAGTAACAGCATATGTCACAATCATTCAATAAACCTGATAGGTAATGTCCTCTGCCTGCAAAGAAACATGCAAGAAGGCACTTCAGAAGCCTCGAATTTATTTACATGTATTGATTCAGCTATGTTTTCACTTTTGTGCTTTGAGAAAAGTAGAACTGTCCAGAAGATGAATGGGCTGTTAAGGAGATGGTAATGCATAACTCCACATTCCCAATTCCTTTGTCAGTTTTCCACTGTTACTGTATATCTGCAATTATTATCTCTTTCTATAGAGTTATCTACTGTGTCATGTATTGTTAATTTCATATCTAGCAGAACTCAGTAGCTTTGTGGATACTGTGCTCTGTCAGAAGACATTTGGGACCAGAGGATGCTATGAAGCTTAAGCTTGTTAAACTTCCTACGACATGAGTGAAAGCTGCTTGCAAAGATGAGAAAGAGGGTGACCTCAATGAATATAAAATAAAACAACTTCAAAAGAAGGTTTGCCATAAGAAACTGCAATTACTAACTTGTAATTTTCTGTGGGGACATATGTATGCATATATGAGAAGAGAAGAATGCTTAACGCATCTAGCCTTTAAACATCAGTAAAAGCTCAGGAAATGCTTGAACTCTTTTTTTTTAATTTATTCCCTTTGAGGAAATTCTACATATTTTTAAAAAGTTGATTTTTCAATAGAATAGAAACATTATGTATTATAAAAATTCCCCCCCCTCATCATTCATCCATGACAAATTGTGATAACAAGTTTACGGGAAAAATGTTCTTTGTTCAACAACCAGCCTTCCTTATCTTTTCCACTTTCAATGCATGCTCCTACAGACCAATTTAAGTGTCTTCATATTGCCTTTTTCTTAATTTATCTAACTTTCCTTTCCTCTGAACAAATTAGAGTTGGTTGCCTAAAAGTATAGGCTATGATCACACATCTTTTCATAAAGACTGAATAAAATGTCATTTTGCAATGCACAGTTCTATCAATTAGTATCAATTGTTCATTTTCACCCATCAGATTCTAGATTGTAATTGTTCCGGTATTTCTTTTACAGGTTGAACAAACATATTTTACTAAGAATTGCAGTCACTTCACATGTCTCAAAATTCTTACTCCTATTCTCCTTTTGATTATCTGCTCTTTGAAAGGACTTATAAGCCCTTGAATAAGAGCCCCATCTCTCTCAGCACCATATCGATGCTTAATATTCTGCTTTTTCTGACAAACTCAGAATATAATGTAGCAAGATTTTATATCATTAGTATTCATTTTAACCTCTATTTCTAAAACCTTATTTTCAACCAACTTAGTGAAACTTGAACTGGGCCAAAATTTCACATGCCATTTATAGGTTGTTTTAGACTATTTTTCAAATGCTTCCGTAGATTGTCCAAGTTGCAGATTCAGTTTACATGTCCATTTTCTTCCTCATAAATGCAAGCTGTCAGTGAAGGCTCTACATAAATTTGTCACTCTGCAAACTAGGGCTCCTTGGGACCTTCTCTCCCATTGCAGCCCTGGGCTGTCATGGGCTGCTGCAGGCTTTGCTAGAACAGGAATTTGAGGACATGATAGTTTGAACAGAAGTCATTTGTTTCCTTATATCTCCAGTCTAACCTCAACCTGGTGCACCCTCTTCCTTAAGCTGGCTTACAGGATGATGCCACCTAACTGGAAATGCAGGTGGAGACAAAAAATAATGAAAGCAGAAAATGAAACTTTTCCAAAAAAGCTTAGGAAGGAGGAGGAAGGCTGAACACTGAGATGATGATGGAACCAAATATCAAATGGCATTTGTACTGACTGTTGGGAGGAAGTAGGAAAAGCTGAGCTGATGAGGGGAGAGAGAAAATAAGGCCTCTTGGTAAGAATGAAACCGAGCAAATCAGAAATCAGGAGCAGGGAGAGAGACTATTACAGAGGGATAAAACAGATTAGGAAAGTGGAAATCTGTAAACGACTGGGTGAGAAAACTGGGACTGGAAGCCTGGAGGAGTAAGAACACAAATAGTTTAGCAAAAAGACCGGAGAAGGGATGAAACACTGCAATAGGACAAAACAGGCTGGGGAAAAGGGATAGACATAGTACGTGAGCCCTTGAGGGAAAAATGACAAAAGACTTTGCAATACAATACAGGAGCTCCTGTACTCACCAGTCCTCTGGCATCAGCAGCAGCATGTTTGCCACCCAGGGACACAGCACCCTGCACCCCTTGAGCTCAGAACCAGTGATAACACTTTGTCACGTGCCATTAGATAGTTTATTAAATGAAGTGGAAAAGGTCTCTGCAGAGGATGAAGAAGTGTCCATTCCTGCTGGTGACCCCAGCAGGTATAGATACAATGCCATATGCTCTAATGAGTTGAGTGTTTGTTTATCTTTTAAAAGCCATATGTAGCTTATACAAGAGTAAACTGCATTTTTAAAAGACTGCAGAAGTAAATTATTGTAGATTACAAGCTCACCAGCCATGTATATACTCAATGTTTTCATTCACCCTCCTCCAACATTGCAATCACATATTACTTTTTTAAAGGACTCTGCCTCACTCACTGTATTGGAGGGCTAATATTCTGAGAACAGATGATATGTATGTCCCAAAGAAGACCCACATATACAATGCCCTCTTCATTTGTTGTAGAATGGTAATAGGACATGGCAGGGACATATGAAGCCTTTGTCTTGGGAAATTGCCTCTACCACAGAGTATATGCCCCAAATGGCACAAGACCTGCTGTATGATAGCAGGGCAACATAATTTCCCCTGATATTTTTTAACCAACGTTTTTCCAAAGACAGTCATATCATGCTCCACATTTTTGCTCATCTGCTTATGAAAAATCCAAAGAACCTGTAAGGTAGTCAGGAAGCAGAATGCAAATTAACAAGTATTAAAAGTTTTCAGAGAAAACTCTCAGTTTGACTAGGATTCACTATTTCCAATGATGTAAAATCAAAGCAACTCAGTTTGATTTTATATTCTGACACTTTATATAAACACATTAAAAGCACCTCATAAGGCATCTGCAAAATTTCCTTAAGTTCTAAATAATAAACTTCAGAGTGAATACTTAATTTGGGCTAAAATCTGCATTTTATATATATAAACATAAAATTTTTAGGGACTTCTGCACTATGATAGTCAACAGAATGAGGATCACTTCTCAGTGTGCAGGAAACAGAACAATTGACATAAAAGGAATACAAACCCAAATGGTGTGGGAAGACTTTGAGCTTTATATGGTCCACTAAAGCATGTTGAAAATAAATGACCAATATTGGTAATAACATTAATAATTTTCTAAAAAACCTAAAGTACTTTCTAAAGTACTGGGCCAGACATAGTTCTGTATTGCATATTTGGGCAGAAGAGTGTAGTAGAAAAGTCCACCATGCTTTGATCACTGATTTTTAACAGCTTGTAGGAAAGCTTTTGAAATTAAGTAAAATATTCTAAGCTCCAAAACCACATTGTGATTGATGAGGCTGCTCTGCAAAATTAAGTTTCTATCAGAGCAGTCAGATGGAATTCCACCTGCAAATAAAAGAACTGGGCAACCAGTGCCAGTGCTCAGTCACCCTCACAGTAAAAATAAAAGCTTTTTCTTATGTTTAAGTGGAATTTCCTGTAATTGAAATTTTCAAGTTGTATGCACCGCCCCTGGTCTTGTCACTGGATACCACTGGGAAGAGTCTGGCTTTGCCTTCTTTTATCCTTCTGTCAGGTATTTATGCACATCAAAGAGATCTGCAGTGACACGTCTCTTCTCCAAGCTGAACAGTTTCAGCTCTCTCAGCCTCTCCTCATATGAGTATGCTCCAGTCCTGCAACAATATCAGTGACCCTTTCCTGAACTTACTCCAGTAGGTCTATGTCTCTGTTATACTGAGGAGTCCAGAACAGGACACAGAACTGCAGATGTGTCTCACTAGTACTGGGCAGAGGGGAGGAATCACTCCCTGGGCCTGCTGGCAACACTTCCCCTCACGCAGCCCAGGATGATGTTGGCTTTCTTTGCTGCAAGGGAACATTACTCACTCATATTCAACTTTGTGTTCACCCCAACCCTCAGGATTTTTTCTGCAAAGCTGCTTTCAGGATGGTCAGCTCCCAGCCTATGTTGGTATATGGGCTTGTTCTTACACAGGGGTAGGATTTTTCACTTCCCTTTGATAAACTTCATGAGATTCCTATTGGTCCATTTTTCCAGCCTGTCAGAGTCTGTCTGAACAGCAACACAACTCTTTGGTGTATAAGCTGACAGCCTTGCTGAGTGCGCACTCTGTGCCATCATAGAATAGTTTGGGCTAGAAAAGACCTTTAAGATCGTTGGTCTGTCCAATTATCAATGAGTCCAACTGTAAATCTTACTGCCGAGTCACTGCTAAACCATGTCACTAAACACCACATCTACACATCTCCAGGGATGGTGACACCACCACTTCCCTGGGCAGTCTGTTCCAGTGCTTGACAACCCTTTTGGTGAAGAAATTTTTTCTAATATCCAACCTAAACCTCCCCTGGTGCCACTTGAGGCCATTTTCTCTTGTCCTATCACTTGTTACTTAGGAGAACGGAGCAATCCCCACCTCGATACAACCTCCTTTCAGGTAGTTGTAGAGAGTAATAAGGTCTCCACTGTGTCTTCTTTTCTCCAGGTTAAGTAACCCCAGTTCCCTCAGCCACTCCTCATGAGACTTGTTCTCTAGATCCCTCACCAACTTCATTGCTCTTCTTTGGACATACTTAACATGTCAAGACAATAAATAGGATTGGTGCCAGCATTGAACTCCGGGTTACACCAATCAAGACCTACCTTCTGCTGGACTTCACGTTCACAACCCTTTGGTAGATGTCACTGTTGACTCCTAAAAGATGTGAAAGACTTTCAAATTTCTTGTTACCAATTAAAAGGGACAGTGAGGACAGGCTAACCGACATCCTTTGTCCTTCTGTGTCTCAGAATTCGTCCTGGATAAACTGCTTGTACACACACATACTAGTGTCTGTGAACACATGGTGTGAGGGAGTGAATCCTGTGAGAGAAGGAGCATGAATGAGAAAAATAAGTTATATTTAAATTTCACACGCCCTCCCATATGGTCTTACACTATGTTTTATTATGGTAGTGGCCTAAATGTTCTGCTAAATAACAGCTTAAATTTTTTTTCAGTCAAAGAAATTTAATCAGAGATGAATATGACAGATGCATACCAAACACTGAACAGCATAAAAAGAAATATCCATAAGCAATGACATATATTTAAGTCAAATTGAAATTGATTAGTCATTGCTGAAGTTGTAAATGAATACAAGGGGTAAAGTGTTGATGTACAACTTCTATTATTTGTGTGGGCAGCTACAGGCTGACACACAAGCAACCAACTTCAGGCATAGACATTCCCTTTGAAGCTTTTCTTTCACACTTAAGTTTTCATATTCAAAAACAACAAGGGACATGCTTTAAACAGAGTGAGAACTTGTGTAAGAAATCTGGACTTTTCTGTGTCTTACATTAGATGGTTTTTGTTGTATTCAAATAAGCAATCTGTATGGTTCATCAGAAATGTACACTTCAGATCTTGCTATGTACCTTTAACATTCTTTCCTTTGCAGATGTGTCAAGGATGATTTCATACTCCCACCTTGCTGCAGCAGTGATTTGCCACTATGTACATAAGTGACATCTAGAAATGGTGACAAAATCCATTTGCACAGATACGAGATTATAAGTTGAAGTAAACATACCACTGCTCAGTCTAAATTTGGATCATTTCCGTATCAGATATTCACAACAGAGATGAAAAAAATTCTGAAGGTTTTTTTCAGTACGTGATATTACAATGACTATTCCTAAAATAAAGACAGAATAAAAGACCTAGGGCAGCATACTTTAGAGAGGACTTTTTCAAGTAGTGTAATAGTATATTAGACTATCTGACCTTTTTTCACCTGTGCCTCATATTATCTAATATATAAAAATATGATTGCAAATATGACCATGTACCTAACTGGATCACTCTGACCTTGTAAAAACATTGAAGTCATTTGCAGTACATGCAGTGTATTCAAATACAACCCCACATGGTATTATCAAGGCTGCAAAGTCAAAGTGAAATAAGTGGAAACCTAAGATTTTGGCATCAGGTTACTTGATTTGCCTGTCATAGTTAAATGAAATAAAAATATTACATACATGCAGTGAAGTAGAATTAGTATTATTGTTATGATCTTCCATCTTTAAAGTGTTGATTTGAGTGATTTGCTCTGAAAAAAAGCCTTGAAGCCATATAAATGTAAGCTTTTGCATATAATTACTTAACAATACTTCTTTAAGAAAAAAATATTTGCAGTAACAAATGTTTAAATGTTTTCAGATAATGAAATCATAGTAAGTGTTCTTATAAATATTTAAAGCCCCTGAAAGGGTTTGCAAATAGGTCCCGGTCTCAAGGTCTGTAAGTTCCCAGGGCTTCCTAGATGTCCAGTGCTCTTCAAAACTTAACCTTGTTGAATAAGTTAAAGTTTGAATGTAATAAACTTCAAAGACGTTTATTTTTGCAGGTCTACCCATTAATTTTTGAAAAAAAGTATTTTAATATCCAAAATTTTGTTCATAAAGACATACCTACACTGTAGTTACTGAAATACATACGTCCACATGCTGGTTTTGTCATGGATTAATTACAGCTCTCAAAATTTAGTTTTGTTGAAAAAATTTCTGGAATTTAAAAATTGTAGAGCAGCAGCATTCCAGTGGAGAATATTCTCTCTTCTTCAAAATTCACACAAGATAGAATTATTGTTGATCACCAGCTTTTGAGTTCTTTGGCCAAATAGAAATTCTGCCTTTAGAAGTGATTTTTGGCATTTCTCTTCAGCTAATGAAGTAGCAATTACAGATGCTTTCTAGCAATTAAAAATGAGAGTAGTCAGTTTAGCCAATTGCTAGACAGCTATCTGACAGCACTTTTAATGCCAACTGTATGCCACCATAACTACACATGAAAATTATTTTAAAAATCATCCTAATAAAAAACATACATTTCTGTGAATTTCACGGGCTGTTAAAGGAACAGCTCAAAGACTTCAGTTATGAAAATAATCTTGTTTCTCCAGTTCTGTATCTTCCTATCGGCTTGAAAAGAGTGATTACTTTGGTTTTAGCTTCTCCAAAAGTTGCTGAGACTCACAGGACAATTCAGGCTGACCTGTCCTGCCCTGTTGAGTGCTTGTTTGTTTCTGTGTCTCAGACACATCTCAAGAGCCTCAGGATGCCAGACCTGGGGATTAATGCTAGGAGTGGGGCTGTGCAGACAACTACAGTACGGAAAAGTGAGAAGCTAACATCAAGACATATAGAAGGGCATGCAGGCAATGATGTACACTTCTGCTCCCATCCCCAAATAAACACTTAGATAAGCAGAAGAGTAGAGCAGGGTGTAAGTTACACTTAGACTTAACTCTCAAGTGTGGGTATGATAGCCAAAATATAACTTCTATAGCATGAGAAAGAAAGAAAGAGAGACAAAAGAAAGAAATGAAGAGAGGGAAGGGGAGAGGGAAGGGGAGAGGGAAGGAGAGAGAGATAAAGTGTGANTAGCATGAGAAAGAAAGAAAGAGAGACAAAAGAAAGAAATGAAGAGAGGGAAGGGGAGAGGGAAGGGGAGAGGGAAGGGGAGAGGGAAAGAGGAACATATAAACTGTTACATTATTCTTATATCCTCTTTTCCTTTGATTCATTTCCATATTAAGATACAATGTAGATTTGAAAAATTCCAAACAATAAACTTAACCCACAAAGCAAAAAAACTATTCCAGTGAACAACTATGCTGAAGAATTTTTTGTTTCTTTTTCCATGATGTCATGAGGAAGAAACTTTTGGCCTTTAAAAGCCAATTTGTTCCAGGTTTGTTTCAAAAAGCAATTAAGGGAACAAGTTATATTAAAATGGCCATAATTATTTTCATTTTAACTAAAACAGCTGCATAATTTAATAATTCTACTACGGCATAATTGTTCCCACTACAAATATTTTAGTTCTCTACCTTCCCTGTAAGTGTGATAATGTAGTCAGTGATTAAATGCAAAAGAATATCTAGACTTCTAATTTAAATACAGTCATAAGAAAAATAACTGTGAACATCTGATATTAAGGCAATTAATTCACTCTGCTCATTGAGAGAGAAAATAAGCAAAAAATGTATCAAATTAATAATACATTATTACATTAATACATGGGTGATGGGTTCATGGCATTTTACAGGCAGGTCAAATTTCAAACTGAAATTCTGAACTCCTCACAAGTCTTCCAGTGAAAATTCAGAGTAATCAAAGTTCCTAAATACTTGTTCAAGGAAACACTAACAGTAACAGTAAGGTGTGCTGATAGTGTCATATATCCCTAATAACCACCTTCTGGATTGGTAAGCTAGAACTATATAAATAAGGGACTTTTTCAGATCAGTGGCAAAAAAAAAAAAAAAGAAAAAGAAAAAAGTTTCGTCAAGATTGATTAGGTAAAATTAATACAGTGTAACTTTTTTCCTTTCTTTCTGTTAGTGAAATTGAAAAAAATGTTCTGGTCACTGTGAATTAGAATAAAAAAAGCCAAAAAATTAAAATGGCAAACTCATGGGAGATGGTGGTAAAAGTGAACAGCTACTACATCCAGTCAGGCCGCTGTAGAAAAATAATAAATAATTATAACAAGCCACCGCTCAAGGAAAGTTCCTAGCCTAGTGGAGTACTAAAGGAGTAAGTCTATCTTAACCTTACTGTTCGTAAAGTTTGTCTTACTGTAAAATAGAATCATAGAATGTTTCAGGTTGGAAGGGACCTCCAGAGGTCATGTAGTCCAACCTCCCTACAGAAGTAGGGACATCTACCTAGGTCAGGTTACTCAGAGCCTCATCAAGCCTGACCTTGAATGACTCCAGAGATGGGGCCTCCACCACCTCTCAGGGCAGCCCATTCCAGTGCTCTATGACCCTGATGTTAAAGAATTTTTTCTAATATCCAACCTAAATCTATCTTTTCCTAGCTTAAAACAATTACTTCTTGTCCTATCACTACAAACCCTTGTGAATAGACCTTCCCCTGCCTTCTTGTAGGCCCCCTCCAGGGGGGCCAGGCCATTGACCTGTCTGCTTTTAACAGGGAGCTGCAAGAAATGAGGAGAAAACTCTAAAATGTCAAGTAACTGATGATGGATGCAAGCGGTCCTGCATTTGACTTTGGTATCCAGGTTCTCAACTCTGTAAATTGTAGCCTGGCTATAAAATGAAGGAAGTTCTACATCACAATTTGCATGAAAGAGTTATAAAAAAAAATACAAGTACTCTATCTTGCCTGTGCTAGTTTCTGATGTGGGCTAAAGAACTACTGCAAGCTGGGATTGTGTGCTTTTTGGTTCTTAACACAGGAAAGCCCAGAGGAAAGGAGAGATATTGTTCTAGTTTGTTTAAAAGCAAGAGTATCTGTAAGAATAGAACAGAACATTTGTATACATCCTGGAAATCACCCCTGTGTGGAGGAAAATGATGTGATTAGAGATTGTGTGCTAAGAAAACAACTACCTGTTTTCAGCTAACAGTTACCTGATCAGTGGAGTCAGCACCCAAATTTGAAAACAGGTTTTGTAATGCATACACACAAACTCATGGAAAATTCCCATAGATAAATAAACTGCAAAAATCATACTCCCTCCTTTCAGTAAAAACCCCTTTAGAATAGAGCAGAAATTAAATAAGTGGCGTTCTACAGAAGCGGTATGGGTTTCTGAACAAATTGCAGGAGAATCTATAGCATTTAAAGATAATTCAAGGTGTCTGGAATACATAAATTCATTCAGGGGCTCTCAGCTCATTGGGCCCTTAGAGGAAAGTCTCTCACTGACTTTGGTTTTAGTTACTTTATCTTAATGTGAAACAACCCATGTTCAACACCAATAAATTAGTGCTTTCTCAGGTTACAATGATTATAAATCCATTCTACTGTGTAGGCAAGGAATGAGTACAATTAGCTGAGTCCCAGGGGGCCTCAGAACTAGCATATAAATTTCTGCACATTCTTAAACTGACAGTACTTTGGCAATCACTACTGTGAGAGCTCTAAGGAAAGCCAGAGCCTGCAAATCACTGTACTGCAGCAGCACTGAGAGGAAGCCGAGCATGTTTGCTTTGTCTGAATTGGATTGCCCATAAACTATGCATAGAAATATGGCCCACATCTGTTGCTGCAATATGATTTCATAAAGAAATTGATTTGAAGAAGTGTTATTTTGTTAAGGAAACGGAAATGAAGAGAACTCTGTAAGCTAAAGTTGCATTTCTCTAGAACATTTTTCTCTGAAAGTTTCTCGTCACAAATGAAACAGCAAAACAGTATTTTCCAGTTATGCTTCAGCATCAGGACCCTGCCCATTCCATTGCTACACATACAACACTCCATCCTGTGCCTTGCAAACAGCTGTCAAGCAAGAACTCCTGAGACAAGTTTAGGAGAATAAAATGAAACTTATAACCTCAACCAAGGTAGAAAACAAAATAGCAATGTTAAAACTTTTTGCAGTAAGGTATTTTGCTGCATCTCTTACAGTGTCCTAATCAAACCATATCCTCTCAATCAATTTCCACAATCTCTGAGGCAATTTAATTAAGTAATATTGGTAACCTGAATGAAAACACAGGACTACCATGCAAATACTTTTTTCCTATTTTTCAGTTGTTCAGTGTTAGTCTGAAAATCTGTCTTAGATCCAAAGTCAAGGAAAATCAAGAAACAAGAAAGTTAATTCATCCCATGGCTGAGGCTACTTTCTGTTCTGCATTTTTCATGATTTTTATTTCATGGAGGGTTTAAGACTCCAATTTATTGAAACCAGGAGGAATAAATATTTGGAACCATTAGACAGATACAGAAAGTTAGCTTAAAATTAACTGCAGCTCTTCTACAAAAATATTAAAAATGCAACTGCAGTAACAATAGAACAGGGAGCTGAAATACATCCCTATATACATCTTTAAAAGTGGAGGAATTGAAACTTAAATCAGAGACGGCTTTATGCATGGTCCACATTATCTACAGCTGAAAGCTTTTGTATAGAACCACCATTGAAATGATCAGTTCTCAGAAGTCAAGTTATACTTAGGAGTAAATGTTTTCAGAATTGAGATCTAAAACATCCTTCTCTGAAGTAATTCAAGGAACATTAGTCACGCTAGTTTTTTTCAGATTTCATTTGCGCTTGAAGATATATCTTAAAAGTATTCAATCAACAACAAGCCAGTGGTTCTGAAATTTATTCTTTGAATCAAACTACACTAAGTTTCACTAAAGCAAACCCTAAACAGGGTAGAAGAAGAGATTATTATAGAATTTATATTTTCCCATGCAAGTTCTCCTCCCCCACAAGTTACCTGGATAACTTATTCAGTAATAAAAAATACTAGAAACAGCTGCTTCCATGCATTCATCTTAACCTTCTTACAAAAGATCACCCAAATCTATAAAACAACACAGCAAGAAATGTCTGTTGAAGAACTTGAATCGCCAGCCTCAATCACTTGCCTAAATCACTTGTCTGGGCCACATTGAGAGGAGTGTTGCCAGCAGGTCAAGGGAGTTGATCCTTCCCCTCTACTCACACTGGTGAGATGCACTTGGAGTGTTGTGTCCAGTTCTGGGCTTCCCAGAACAAAAGAGATAGCGACAGACTCGAGAGAGTCCAGGAAAGGCCTGGACAACTGGGACTGTTCAGCCTGGAGAAGAGTAGGCTCAGGAGAGTCTTATCCATGTATATAAACATCTGAAGGTAGTGTGTACAGAAGACAGAGGCAGAAGTTTCTAGGTGATATGCAATGACAGGACCAGAGGCAATGGGCACAAACTGAAATACAGAAGACTCTGTTTGCATATCACTTTTTTACTGTGAGGGTAACTGATCACTGGCACAGGTTGCCCAAAGAGGAGTCTCCATCATTGGTGATATTCAAAAGCTGTCTGAACATGGTACTGGGAAACCTGCTGTAGGTGTCCCTGTTTGAGCAGGGGGTTGGATAAAATGACCTCCAGAGGTCCCTTACAACCTTAGCCATTCTGTGATTCTGCAAGTTTCCTAGTTAGGGGAGTGTTTGTCATATGACACCTAGACACCTAATATTTAGGCCTGGCTTCAGAAATAAATCTTATAAACCTAAGCCCAAGCTGCTTTCAGAAAAACTGGGGAATTTATTTTTTTTCTGTCTGAAACTCATTACTATGTGTTTCAGGAGAGTAGTGCAGCCTTATGCTTATTGTGCTACTTGCACAGGGACTGCTTTCTATCACTGCAGTTGAGGTTGAACATTATTTAAACAGGAATGCAAAGTTTAGGGGACAGGAAATTAAGCAAACCACACATTTTCTCTGAGTTTCACAGACACATAGGAGTTGTAGAATCTCCCTTTCCCCCTGCTGCTAAGCATGTTGACTAAAGCACATTGAAAAATGCCTGCACAAAACAATGGTTGGAATTGCATTCAGTTCCCTCCAAGAGGAGTGTCCTATGTGACAGGATCATGTTATTTCTTGTTGACTTGACCTCCTGCCCTTCAAACTCTATATATCTCTCCTTGAAATGGGGCCGGTATGTCAAAATTAATAGAGGCATGAACCTGGACTACATGGATCTAGTTTCAAATCAGGACTGAACAATGAGAAATAAGGGCTTGAATCCTTCCTTGTCATTAACAGGAGTTTTACCTGCAATGAACAATGAACAACTTACCTTCAATGACCAAATATTTGAAAGACTACAGTGCTTCCTGCTCAGTGCATTACTACCGTGATGTATTATACGTGCTTGTAACATCCTTTCCAGTTAAGGCCCCACAAAGGACTTCTGTGGAGGGCTTCCTTGCCTGGGAATCCTGAAGAGAAGACAGCTGCTGAGATACTCAGCTCTGCTAATAGGATGGAAATGTCACATGCATAGCTGTAGAATTTTAGCTTTTTGTAAGTTTTCTAGGGAAAGTGGAGTGTCTTTTAAGTATGATTTGTGGGTAAGTCTGCCTGTTGATCTTATTTAGAGTGCCTGACATCTTAACTACTCCAATAATCTCAGTATACACATCTATTTCTGAAAAGCACAGCATGAAACTATAGCACCCTGGTCTGATAATAGCACAAAGTTAGCAGTATAGGATTTCCCTATTTTCTATTGAGCAATACATTTTCTTTGTCATCTGTATGTCCTTGCACTGGAACAAATCATCCAGAAAGTTTGTGTAGTTTCCATCATAGGAGATTTTCAGTACCTGACTAGATAAAGCACTGAGCAACTTCTGATATCAGAGTTGCCCCTGCTTTGAGCAGGAGGTTGATCTAGAGGTCTTCTGAAGTCTGTTTTTCCTATGATTCTATGTAAGGTTGCCTGATTTATCTAAATTTTGCTGCAAGCTTTGTTGGTACTCATGCAAAGTTTGTAAGTAGAGGATAAAATTTGACTGTTCTAATGCTGCACCCACCACCAGGGTGTCTGAATATAAGTATAGTTGTATTCTGCTTGAAAATGTCTGCTAACATTTTTTTTTGTCCAGGCAGAATAAACTCAGGACAAATTTAGCAATGAATATTTAGTCTGTACAAACGTACACAAGCGTGTACCATGGGCATTCACTAACTGCTTCAAATTATCATTTGCATTTTGAATTCTGCAAATGATTAACTGAGTTGCATGAAGCAGCTTCTGGTTCTCTCATTAGATGGCAGAAACCTCAAAAATAAAGGCTGCCAGACTGACTTCAAGCTCCTTATCCTCCTAGTAAGAGAGCTTGAGAAATAAACTGGGAATCATCGCATTAAAGAGAAAAAAAAAAATTCTGAGTAAATTAGCCCAGCTGAAATGGAGGATCATTTTCAATACAGAAGACACACACACATCAGAGCCCTTAGCTACTCACTGTACACTATATGCCATTGTTGCAGGTTGTTGTGCTGGTTCAGCCATCATCATCATTCTATGCTGCCATCGGTTGCCTGATCACACAGGCCAACACTGAACTCAGCAACAGCCCCTCAGAAGTCTTCTTTCAGACAGTCCTGCCATAAGTTCCTGTGGGCCCAGCTCCTCTGCCACCCACTGTGGTGCTAGCATCACCTGCTGGACAAAACAGACAGAGATTGCTCCCTCAGTGACCCTTCACATGGAAGGACACCACCATGAGAGCTCAGCAAGATGCAGCCAGCCCCAACAGAAACCACACCCAACAAGAAGCACTTCTAACTAATTGGCTCCTGGTTAATGTAATCCTGGCCTCACCCACCACCCCAGCCATGACCACCTGGGTGAGGGCGGAGCCACAGAGCCACAGGTGGGCCAGGTTCTGCCTCTGGAACATGAAGCCAACAGAAACAACAAAACATTCTGCTAGGTTGTGACCCACCCACAGGTCAACTCCAACTTGGGGCCCACAACTCGGGCCCCAGCACTTCAAGGGGGTATTTTAAAAGAGGTTTCCCTTTAAATCACTTAAATAACTTGTTACAATATCCTGATTTAAGACTCTGCTTGTACAGAATGAGTGAAATGCCCCTCACTCAAATGAAAATAGCAATACAATTTATTGAGATAGATTAATGATTTGACAAAGCTTAAAAAATTGATAAAACTTAGCAAAAATCAACAAAGATTAATTGGGGTTGATAGCAAGGTCACTACATTGCTATAAAGCAAATTCATTAAAAGCAATTGGATTACAATATTTGTGCAAATATGTATATGCACAGTGAAAGTGACTTGGGATTGGTCTAGGATTAATTTCACAGGGATTGGTAGTGGAAAAGGTAAGGGTTTCACAATGGAAAGCATATCAGGGAGATTGGGGATATTAGAGCTAAAGGAAATCCTCCTGTTCAGTCATGAGGTTCAGAACAGATCCCCTTGCCCTCTGAACTTCTTTGGAGGATAACGTTAGATCTATTCCTAGTCCCAGACTTGGTCCACAGTTTATGCCTAAGAAAATTTGGGTATAGAGACTTCAGCGTGGTGCTTAGTGCAGTACTGTGCTTCTTAGGTAACATGAGGTAATTGATAGCAGCGATTCAAGTACATTAACGCTGATACAATAACATAAAATATCAGTGATTAATCAATCAAAATCAATAATCAGTTATAACAAATACAGTGATTCACACAAAATTAGCAAATCTTGCTAAGCAAAAACCAATGACACACACACACAGCTATATACAGATATAGAGATTAGCCTATAATAAAGATGTTGATTTTCTGCAGATTATAGTAAATTTGGACACCCCGGGATCCCTAGGATTTTTGCAAAAATCCTAGAGATCATGAATACTCACATCTCCCTTTGTCTGCATATTACATGCGGACAGTGATTCCGTTCACCAGTCTTTTCAAATGGTTGGTGATTCCCTTCACTGGTCTTTGGAGACAGACGGTGATTCCTTTCATCAGCTTTACCAGCAGATGGTCAGAGTCTAGTCTGAGAGATGTCCCAGCTCAGGGAGAGATACTAAGTCTCAGCCCGTTGAGATCCTGGAGAGCTCCAATGGGCCTCACTTTAGAATCAGTATTTATAGGATCACAAGATGACTACAGCTAGTACTTTTCCACTGTGGCCGTTAATCTTGCCAGGTTAGCTGGGCTCTTCCCAGACAGGGCTGTGGTATTTCATTGGCACTTTCCCAGAGTATTCAGGCATTCTGGATACAGTTAAGGGGTGCCTAGCTGTTCTTCTAACTTGCTGACCGGATGGTGCAGGAATCTGTTTAGTTTCATGTTGTCTTGCAGAGTCAGAAAGTACCAAGCTCTTCCAGCCTCCTACATTGCAAAACTAAGCAGTGATGGTACCGGTTTCACAAAGCAGCCTAGGAGTCAGCCATGACAAGCAGGGAGGATCAGCCTCACAGCATGGCTTAGGAGTCAGCCTTCCAAAGCAGTCCAGGTAGCTGGGGTGGGGGCTGTACCACCACAGTCATATTCATCTGTCACAATGTGCTTTAACATGCTGTATAGTGCTGCAATTGTGTAGTTGCGCTTGGTGTCAAGAGTTGCTATGCCTTTTGCCTTTTGTCTTAATTGCATCAATGTTTGACATTTGGCCTTGAGACTAAGAAGCCTCAGTCATGAATTTTCTCAGCTCCATCTTGAAAGCCTTTCTCATGTCTTTCAGGATCAAGGCATCAGCTGGGACTGCTACTGAGAAGGAAATCATACTAATAGAAACCATGTTTTAAAATACAGTTTTACATAAAACCCTAACCTTCTGACAAGCATGTTGATGATGTACTTGCTGGAATAACGTGATTTTATTCTGATACCAGGGTGGCGAGGACCCTTTATGTAAGAGTGAAGTGGGAATGAATGGATATTGGGAGGGGTGATGAGTGAGGTGAGAGCACATGCATAAGGGCTAGAGGTGGAATGTTCTGCACCAGCGGAATGTTCTGCACCAGCGGAAGGGAAGCAGGGAGTGAGAGAGGGAGTGGGTGCAGGGCTCTTTCTGGATCTCAATAGCAAAGGCCCAACAACAAATGGCTTAATAAAATATCTGTTTTAATAAGATAGAATTTAAAAAGGAATACAGATATTGCATGCAATATCTTATGTCCCCTCAGATGCCAGTAATCCCATGTTTGTGCGGCGTTGAATGGATGGGATCTGTGCAGCATGCTGTGGGACAATCCATCTGGGGTTCATTTCTCTCACCTCATCCTTGTCTGCCTTCTTACCCTGCCCAGTGCAGAACATGGGCAATGTTGGTCCATGTTATATCCTTCTCATCAGTGCCTTGCAAATGAACGAAGATGTTGAGCGCAAACTGTATTACAGGAAGTTCCATTAAAGCACGATAAAAAACATTATTTACTGTGAGTGCAGTCAAACACTGGAACAGGTTTTTTAGGCAGCTATTGAGTCTCCATGCTTGGGGGTACTTGAAATCTCATTGGCTCTACGTAACCTGCGCTGATTGAGCCTGCTTTGAGGAGAAGGTTTGGACTAGACCATCGCCAGTGGTTGCTTGCCACCACCCTCATTAAATGACTCTGTGAACCAGAGTAATAGATGATTTGTAGTGTTTGCAAGCTAAGTCATTATTAAGACAAAGTTACCAGACAGAAGCAAGACCTTTTTACTACTCCAGCTAGTATGTTACCCAGAACATTAAAAATGAAAAGAATGTAGGATGTGCCTGAACCAAATTATTAAAAAGCTGAGAAATGTAAATTATGTGACTGCCTTAGCAAACTTTTTTTGACACTTTAATAAAAGATGATTTCTAAAAGGTTTCCTGATATCCTTATCCAATCTTTTTAACTCTTTAAACATCATTACTCAGTAAATCTGTCAGCTAGTCTAATCACACAGTGAATGCAATATCACTTCTTGTGTGCACAGATTTTGATACAAAAAGGAGATGGTTAAAGATTAAGTTTTATTATTCTAATTTTTACAGCTAGTGAGCAAACAACGTGATTCTAGTTACTATTTGAAGTAGTGGATTTGAAATACTTTGGTATTTCTTTAAGCTACAGAAAAAAATCTTCATAACAATTTGTATATTCCAAGCACATCTCCAAGCAACTCTGCCTGCAGCTGTGATTAGTCAGCAATTATTTAAAAGAGGCTTCAGTATCATAAGTTGGATCCCTAGATAATGCACTTTCAATGTCCAATTCAGAAGATTTCTGCCTCAATAATTTGCCCTTCCTCGTGTACCAACTTTGTGGCACAGCTCAGGACATAAACCAATTTCCCAAGCTTACGTTTATCTTCCTTAACCTTCTCAGTATTTTCTCTTTCTGCCATGTCCCTTATTCTCTGCATAACACTCAACTTCCTTATCAAATGAAGCAAGGACCCAGGCACCTCTGCTACAGCATGTTAATTCATCCCAGTGCACTGGATAGATGTACCCTGTGCAGTAAAAGACACATACTGTCTTTTGGAAGAGTTGTGACCACTGAATAAAGAGATGATCGAGAAGTGCACAGTCTGAGAGCTAAATTATATTTGTGCCAAAACTCCTGCTTTCCTGGGTTGTGGTAACAACCTTGACCATTATAGAATGCTTTGTTCTAGTACTGTATGGAGAAATCCCATGTGCCTCTAGACATTTAAAACCAGCATGAAAGGGAAGAATTACACAGCAACAGAGTTTATCTCCTTTCAGTCAGCAAGGGGTTTAGATCTTCCACTTCCATCTTTTAAGTTGTAGCCGTAACACTCTTCCATATGGAGTAACCACTAGAGGGTTAGAACCTGCACTCTTTTGCTACCAAATTTCAGTGGTTTGTTTACCACAGAGAAATGACAAGGCATCATCTCCTAAGCATCTTTGCAGTTGTAACTACATACCAGCTTTTTCATGGTCTCAGCCCTACTTTGGTTCTTCTCCTATCCTTGTTATTTCTTGTGGGTGATGTCCTTAGACTTGAATCAGTTTTCAGTGCTGTTTAATTTTTGCTGCTCAGTGCTTTGAGACTGTCTTGATTTCCACTAAACTCTGTGGGAATTCTGACATGGAGTTCAGGAGAGTCATAATTTAATCCAAATACATAGAAAGACTTTTTTTTGCCTACTTTTAGACTGATCACCTCAGTCAATCATATTCTGTGTGTCTAAATAAGCACTCCTCTAACAGTCCTCAAGGAGTGTTTTTTCCTAGGATATCAATTAAGTATTCATTAGATAAGAAGAAAAAAAAGAAACCAAAACCATGGTAGAGCTATGCTGACTCCTATGATGTATCCCTGTGTAAGTTTCACTTACGCTGGAAGAAAGATTGCTGAAAAAAAAACCTCCAAACATGCCAAAATAACCCCCACTTAAGATGAGGTCCCTAACAAACAAGTTCCATGTATATTTACAAGAACAGCTTGTGATGATAGTTACATTTCCCAAGGTTTCTGGAGGTGGAAAAAAGACTCCATGCATACAGAGTACAAATAGAAAGAACTGCAATGCTCAGTTGTTCCATTCTCCTTGCTGTACAGGAGCAGTACTTGTTTTAATCTCTATTTGATTTGATCACACTTCCAAACTGAAAATATCTTTATTACTTAGAATCATAGAATAGAATCATTCAGGTTGGAAAAGGTGCTTGAGATCATCAGGTCCAACCACCAACCCTACTCTATGCAGTTCTCCCCTAAACCATATCCCCCAACACCACATCTAAACAACCATTAAACACATCCAGCGATGATGACTCAACCACCTCCCTGGGAAGCCTAGTCCAGTATCTGACTACCCTTTCTGTGAAAAATTTTTTCCTAATGTCCAGTCTAAACCTACCCTGTTGCAGCTTGAAGCTGTTTCCTCTTGTTCTATAGCTAATTACCTGTGAGAAGAGTAACCACAAAGAGTTACCACTCTTTTGACCCATCCGTCCAGCCAGTGCTTGATCCAGCAGATCGTATGCTCATCTAAGCCATGAGCAGCCAGTTTTCCCATGAGAATTCTATGGGGAACAGTGTCAAACGCTTTTTGAAAGTCTAGGTAGACAATATCCACAGCCTTTCCCTCATCCAATAGTCGGGTCATCTTGCCAGGAGATGAGGAGATCAGGTTCGTCAGGGAGGACCTGTTGTTCATAAACCCATGCTGACTAGGCCTGATCCCCTGGTTGTCCTTTATATGGTTTGTAATGGCACTCAAGATGATCTGCTCCATGACCTTCCCTGGTACTGAGGTCAGACTGACAGGTTATAGTTTCCTGGATCCTTCTTTCTGCCTTTCTTGCAGATGGGTGTTACATTTGCTACCCTCCAGTCCATTGGGGCCTCCCCAGTTAGCCATGACTTCTGGTAAATAATGGAAAGTGGCTTGGCAAGCACATCTGCCAACTCTTTCAGCACCCTTGGGTGTAACCTGTCCGGTCCCATAGACTTGTGTGCATCCAAGTGGTGTAGCAGGTCACTGACCACTTCCTCTTTAATTGTGATGACCTGATTCTGCTTCCCCTCCCTGTATCCTAGCTCATGAGGCTGAGTGTCCAGGGATTAGCTAGTTCCACTGCTAAAGACTAGGTGTTGAGCACCTCAGACTGCAAAGTAGGCATTGAGCACCTCAGCCTTTTCCTCATCCTTTGTTACTATGTCTCCCTCTGCATCCAATAAAGGAGGGAGATTTTACCTAATCCTCCTTTTGTTGTTAATGAAGTTATAGAAACATTTTTCATTATCTTTAACAGCTGTGGCTAGGTTGAGCTCTAGCTCTGCTTTGGCTCTCCTAATTTTCTCCCTGCATAGCTTCACTACATTTTTATAGTCTTCATGAGAGACCTGCCCCCTCTTCCAAAGGTCATAGACTCCTTTTGTTCTTGAGGTCCAGCCAAAGGTCCCTATTTAGCCAGGCAATTCTCCTTCCCCGCCTACTTGTTTTTTGGCACACGGGGACAGCCTGCTCCTGTGCCTTTAAGACTTCTCTCTTGAAGTATGTCCAGCCTTCTTGCACTGCTCTGTCCTTCAGGGCAGCCTCCCAAGGGACTTTGTCAATCAGTCTTCTGAACAGGTCAAAGTTTGCCCTCCAGAAGTCTAAGGTGGCAATTTTACTAACCCCTCTCCTTGTTTCTCCAAGGATCAAAAACTCAATCATCTCATGATCACTGTGTGATCACTGTGTGATCATAAGATGCCAGTTGTTGAATGTGTGACTCAATCACTATTTATGCTTTCAGTTTATAAGTTTTCCTTTGACTTCAGCAGAGAATTATCTATTTTCAAAAGTGTTAAAATCTTTGCTCTAGGTATAAACTGATAATGACTTCTTTTTTAAAAAAATGTTTAACTCATATAAATTGTATTGCCAGTATTTGCCTATTCTTTAAAGAATCTTGTGGGCCAGAATCACAACTGAGTTATGAAGTTCCATATTCATTTCTTTAATTTTTAAATAAAATGACTCAGAGGCATTTCTAAAGAGTGTAGAGATCTGGTGGGTGCAAGTTGCTGACAGAGTCAATCTCGTAGGAACTAAGTGAGCCTTTGCTAAACTAAAAGCAAGACTAGTAGTAATAGGAAAGGAGTGTTTTGAAAGCACCAAAGCTGAGTTCCTGTTTGCAGCCAGAAGGAGTAAAACTAGAATAACTTTCTGCTACCAAGGAAGAACAGGAGCCTCCAAGAACTGTAATTTTGAGTTGAAGCAAAAAATATATTTGATATGCCCAAGCTCTGTGGTATCTTTTATGATTGAAGGTTTGTTGTAAATAGTCTCCTATTTGCTACTTTTGAGCTCACTGCCAGTGACCTCCAAGAATGCACACTAGTTCATTTGCAGCCAGAGTATTTTCCAACAAGCAATAATGCAGCCCCAGATTGAGTTAATTGCTAGTAAAGAACACGTCATCTGTCAAAGGTCTCACTGTCACTTAGGTAACCTTAGGTATTTTTGTTCTTTTGCAGGGGCCATTCTTCTTCACTCACTTTTGCCTCAATACCCTTCTTTCTCTCCCTGCTAACAGGTCTTTATAAGGGCAACAACTCTCATTTATACATGGAAAGGTACAGCAGAAAGTGAAAAATAATTTTTGTGCAGGTGAAGATTTTCAGGAGTGTTTAAATGACTCAGGAACTACAACTATCACTAAAAATAACATGAGGGCTTTTGAAAATACTCATCTATTCTTTCTTTTTTTCCCCTGAAAGTAGAGGAATTTCTGCTGTTGGTTGTATAGAACCAAGATTAGTACTAAGCGGTTCAGTGTTTCTTGAAGATGAAGGACTCATCTGCTGAAACATGAAATAATTGAAGTTTTCCCAAGTTAATACATATGAAAAATATTTCATTTCACAAAATAGGTTGGATTCAAATTTTGTCTAAATAATCAGTACATGATTTAACAGAAACAGCCTGAAGTAAGTATTTCATTACAAGGAATTTTTCCCTCAACTGTACTAAAAAAAACACACATTACTTTGAGTTGGTTGTAAAACTAAAACACATTTGGTCTTTTACACTCCTGTTATCTTGTAGCTCTACTACAAACATTCATTTCGGACAACTAGCTACAGCGGCTAACTAGTTCATAGCTCAAGTTGAAATGTATCACCTGACTAGTCTAAATAAATCTCAAGCTTACAAAAATTACTTTTGTTATGCTACTATTTTGTCTTATAAATGTTTGTAACACCATCATAGATGTAAGAAAAATAGCAACAGTACCTCCTGAGCAACCATTTCAAGTGCTGTTTTGTTACACAGCAGTTATAAATGAACACATTATTTTCAAGTAATTACTTAGAAATAGTAATACTCTTTCCTGTTCCTTCCTTCACATCTTAGAACAAATCACCTATCACCTAAATTCCATGTATTTAAAGAAATAACTATATAGAACCCTTGAGAAATGAAAGGTTTCCCTTCCACCTCTGGTAACAAAATGTGTATCATGACCTTTGTATTATAGTACCCTACATCACAGAAATTAATGTGGAAGACAAATCTCTGCTGCAAGGCAGCACTTGAATAAATATTTGAGAGCAGTAGACATAACAACACTGTGGGACCACCTATATTACATACAAATGAGGATATATTTATCGGTTAATTCTCATACTAAATATCGAAATAGGTGGTAGAATGTACTGATACCAATATTCTTATGGGGAAAAGTTATTTCCTCTGTTATACAAAAGTGCTACGAGAATAACCTATGCGTTTAAATAACATTGATGTTGAATGAAATTTCAATTTTGTTTAAGGAAAGCTTGCTTCAGTCATGTTAATTGTACTGTTAGTAGTCTGAATCCCTTTTGGTAGTGTTTAACTTAATGCAAATCTCAATAAATTCAGCTTCATATGTTAGCTGTAATGATTTCTTTTTCTTCAAACTATCAGATAAGCTATGTAAGTTGAGTGTTTCAATTACTTCTGGGATCTGTTGTTTATAGTAAATCTAGCAACATAAAAGGGGATCTGTCTTCTGTTTTAAATCTCATTTACACATATTTGTTCTTCCCACCCACTTCCTTCCCATTCTCTCCAATACGGATGATTACCACTTTCATTTTAGAGTTAAAACAGAGTTGGGGAAAGGGCAGTTCTTAAAAGCAAGGTTGGAAATTAGCTAGAAGCCATTTTCACAGTTGTTGGGGTTTTTTTTCCAGCTTTTTATGAGTACTCCTTCTCTAACTAACAGAAAACCAGGTTTATTTCACAAGACAGGTTTATGGAAACAAACCAGACAAAAATTCATGAAGGAGTTGTGGGGATATCATGGTAAAGGAAATCTTCTTTTCATTTTACTTTCACAAGAGGATGAATTGTGTAAAAGGCTGTCAACAAATCAAGGAAATAATGTGTTTGTTCACTGAGCATATGACAGGTATTAATGGGTTATATTATGGAAGTGTGGGACATTTAAGATACCCCATAGGATAGTGAAGTTAAACTGCTGACATTTTCTTCAGTGGAGGGGTTTTGTCCTTTCTTTTTTTCTTTCTTTCTTTTCTTTTAAATTTCTCTAACAAAACACTTGCCAAGCCAGTTTATCAGGAAAAGCAGAACGGTCTTGCTTTCATGAAAGGAGTAGGGGACTGGAAATGCTTCTGAAGACCATTCCTCTTTAAACAACAAAAAAAAGCTTTTAGTCTAAAGTTCATCTATTTGAAAGCTATTCTGTTAACGAGATACAGAAGAATTGGTAATTCTATGCCTTTAGGACACTATCCTTAGTTAGCTGAAGCAAAACAAGTGATACTCCTGAAGCCCATTATGTGCAGCCTATGCACATATTTTCCCCTCCTTACATGGTGCTGGAGCTAAGCAGCAAGACCCCACTCACAGGACACCACTGTGGCTACAGGAGAAGTTCCATTTCCAACAAAGAGAGAAAAATTCTCCTGAAAAGAGCCCCAGTACATTTCAGGAGGGGCTGCACAAGAGGGTTTCTCATGTGTGGGTTTTAGGCTGACCCCATCACCTGTGCAGCCCTGATCCCACTCCCAGCCCCAGCTGCCTGGCTTATTCAGTACCCTGACTCTCTTATCCACTATCTCAGAAAACTCACATCATTACTGAAATAAAGACACAGTCATCCCCAAATTTGGGAGGATCCTTGCAGTTGCCTTCTGCAAATTCTCCTTTTTTTTTTTTTTTAGACAGTAACAGCTGGAAAAAGTGATGGAAGCTACAACATTTCCATGCATTGTTCACCAGTGAACAGGGAAACACTAATTCATCACAAAGCGGCTTCCGTCTCACCAGGCCTAGAGCAAAAACATTATCACATCCCTCTCAACACCACGCAGCTACCTTTTACATTGCTTTTCTCAGTGCAAAGCCTTGTTAAGCATTGTTACCTGTGATCTATGCCATCCCCAAAGATAGTGGCAAACTGCCAGGAGAGCCTATTAGACCTGCTAAAAATAGCATACGGCTCCCAAGAGCCCAAAGTGCTAAGACATCTGCTACATTAAATGCTTTACCATAACTAAAACAAAAAAACAAATGTCAGTGAAGAATTTATTCTTGTGCTCAAAATGAACATTAGAAGTATTTTCTTCCAATGCCACAAACCCCATTTTCAGGTTTAACAGTAATTACTACATATCCATTAAAAGAGTAGGTTAAAACTTCTGATAGACTCTGTGGCTGGTTTGGAGAAAGGCACACTGAACAAGAAATGAGTGGTCACACAGGAGTGACTGTAAGAATGCTGGTAAAGTTAGGAGTTGCCACAGGGAAATACCTCTGTGTCCTCCACACTTGGTCATATGTAGCAGCTTCAGAAGCTTCCTATCCAGAAATATGCAAGAGTAAATTCACTGAGTTGATGTATGCCACCAGCTGTATTTAAGTAATTATGCTGTAGATGCCATAAAGAGGTTTTATAAAAGAAACTCAAAAGTATACCTGCAGGTTTGTTGCATGCAGTGAACACAATTAGAAGTTTATTGAAGTGTAGCATATTGTAGTTGTGTTACACGTAAAAATCCCACCTATATACTTTCTAATGTTTCTAATGCTTTCTAATGTAAATGGACTCTTAAATGCTATGGGTTTTGGCACCACAGCAGTGCTGCAGTGAAGTCCAGAGACAATGAGGGAGGAAGGGGGAAGTCACCACATAAATCCATTTAAAGTCATCATATTTAGACATAAAAAGGTACTTGCAAAGCATCTCTGAAGAAAAGAAATCAGACAATTTGAGATGAAACTTGCTGCTCTGTGCACTTCTAGAGTTCATTGCAGCAGCACGACATCTGTGCCAGCAGAAGTGGGAACAGCATGGCTGCTGCAGTGAGATACACCAACCAGGCTGGTACACGTTACCCCTCAGCACGGGTTATTTGCCCAAGGAGCACACCAAATTGGTGCTTACCTATCACTGGGTATCCTCCAGCAAGCTAACATAAGTCATAGAAACATAGAATCTTAGGGGTTGGAAGGGACCTCTAGAGATCATCGAGCCCAATCTCCTTTCATCACTCTGAGTGTTGTGTTGTCATAGCCTCAGTTTCACAGTAAGTCAAAAGAAAAATTGCCTCCGTGCATTGACTCGGCACAGGCAGCTGCTACAGGTTTAGAAGTCTGCATTAATTTCTTAACCTCCTAGTTAAACATGACAGAGTAAAAGAACCCAGTAACCCTCAGACATACTATAAAGAGGTAAAATAAAGCATTGAGTATTAAAATATAAGCTATGTAACTATTTGGGCAGAATATAATGCAATATAGAATCTTTGACCTCTGTGTTTCTGGTTAAAATCTACATGCAGTTTTATAGTCAGTCGGTTATAAAAAGTATCCTGCCATTTGACTCATCTCTGTAGGCCAAACTTCTGAAGAAATTTATTCATGGTTATATTTGAAAGATTGTCTATATGCCTTGACACTTCAAATCAAAACACCAGAGGAATATTATTATGTTATTTCTAATGATTTTTTTTTTTTTTAAAGTCCTATTTGGCTCCTCTGTATCATTTCTCCACTGGGAAATCTCTCAGGAGTCATTTCTAAGCCACAATCTTCAAAGCGTGATGGAGTTCTTGACCTGAAAAGTCAGCTTCTTGCTCTGACAGACCATTATCTTTTGTGGGATTCCCTTAGCATTGTCCATCCCACCTTAATTGGCTGTTCTTCACGCTCTAGGCTGTTTGTTTTTCTGCTGAGAACATGCATTTTCTTGAAAAGCAGAAATGTAGCCAGTGACCAACAGTCAGAATAGCCACACAACACAGAAGATGAATATATCACTTCTGTAGACTTAAATAGCCTTAAATTGATTTGCTGTGTCAGTGCAAGCTGAAATCCATCTAGAATTGTATACAGAGCCAATTTTACAAGGCAGTCATCCAATGCACGAGTGCCAAACCTCCATACATTAATTTCTCTTTTTTTCCCAGTCATAATGCTGTCTCCAAGCCCATCTCTATATTTAGGTGGCTGCATCCTGGATGCCACAGGTGTATCTTCCTCAGTACCAGTCACAGTTAATTCAAAGTCAGCCCAGGTACACATACAGCTTTCAGTTACCGTATCAGCCAAAGCAGTGGAATACTTCTGGATGAAGGCTGAATTTCAAACAGAAACCTCATTTTTACACCAATGAATTATTACCATGCTCTGTACATTCAAAATTAGGAAAATCAAGGCAGAGGGAGAAAAAAGACTTGCTTGTTTCATTGTGTGCAGAGTCACCGTGAACTGCAACAAACTGCCTAAATTAGCATATTTACTAAAAGGATTTTCCGCTGTAAATTTCATCCCACACATCCAAACTCTTTTTGCTACAGTTCTGTTCCTACTTATACCATACTAAGAGACATACTGATTGTATATAAAAAGAAGCCTAAAGAAAATGGAAAACAAAATGTAAGTGACAGAAAGGCACAGAAATTAAAATACTTACATATTTAAATCTACTTGGAGATTTAGAAGACAAATGCGGTACAAACAACATCAAGATGTCCAAGGTTTATGTTTGCAACTTGTTCTGTATAGACTTGCACTTCACGGAAAAGTGGAAAAAAAGGAGTAGCATCCAGCAAACATCCACACTGTCCCAGCACAGCCTATAGCAAATATAAAGCCAATAGTAAAGCACAGTAACGGCAGCCATGAGGACAGTGTGAAAAAAAACATCAGCAGCACCTTGTTTTTCTGCAAATTCTTACTGGAAATTAGTCAGAAACCATTTTCAGATAGACCGTGCTCTGTCCTACTGTAGAAAACTACAACAAAACAAACATCCCTCCCCTAAATACCTCTGCTAATCTTATCAAGATAAAATTTCTTCTGGAGTTAAAGCTACCCCTATGTGCTACACAAGAGTTAGCAGTGGCCTTGGTCTGCACACCATCCTTGGTGGTAACTCTAAACATCAAGCGTTATCACTGCTAGAAGCAGATGTTGTCTGTGAAAAAATGCTGTTAGTAGAAAGCACAGTTAGTTAGCAGAGACTCAGATGAAAAGTAAAATCACTGAAAAGAATTGGTTTAGTTCTAACTCAAACCAGGACAATATCCAACCAAAAGCCCATCTCCAGCTAAAGACATCCTTTAGTGTCTCTATTTGGCATTGTTCCAGAAACAAAACCAAAGACATAAGTTTAACCAATCAGTGGAATGAAGGAAAAACACTCATGTAAGCGTACACTACTTCACCTGTATGCTCTGCATAACAGACACCAGGCTGAAACAAGAAGAGTGCTCCCCCTCTCTAAGGAGTTACAGTATTGACTTCCAGTAACAGACAGTGATGTGCAGACTTGTTGAAGTTAAGAAGAAAAGCAGAGACCTTCTGGTATGGCCGCCAAAACAGCGTGCTCTGGGGTTGTGCTGCTAACTAGCAAAGCTGTGCTGTGCTTGTATAGTTTTTCCAAACTAGTGGAATAAACTCACTAAAACTAGTACTAGCTATTTCCACTCATTCCTGCAACACTTAAAAACCTACTCACACAGACTAAAGCCCAAAGTTACTACTTGTCTCACTTCAGTCCTGTAACTGCTCTTCTCCAAAAGAATAAAGGGAAACATTGCTCTGAACTGAACAGCTGAAACTTGTATCAGATGAGCACAACACAGCAAGGTTAGATAAATGCTTAAGAATCAAAAATAATTTTCTTTTTTTCATGCAAATTTTCCTAGTACTAGATAAAAAATTAAAAGGCATTATTTGCAGGGAGCTTCTGAATTTTTGCGTACAGCTTTTGAACTTATGTATCAGTTAAGAATATTTATGCTTTTAGTGCTGAATGCTGCCACAAAAAGCAGAAGTAAGAAGTTCATGCAAGAACCCTTCTCAGCAGCCTTTCTTTCAGCCCACTGGAAGCAAAAGCAATGCAGGGGCTGGAGATGCAGATGCATTTCTCACACATTCTTTGTCAGCATGGAGAGAAAAACATCCTCATCTTTAGACTTCCAGTGCTATCTATTGCTTCTGTAACTCACAACAGCAGTATGAAATGCCGAACAGTGCTTTAGAGAGAGGCAAAGGCTAAGTTTTATTATTATTGGCTTAATTTCTACTCTTTTTCTTCACACAGACATATACTACTGAGCCCATGGGAAACATTAACAACAATAGTCTCATTTCTTGTTCCTAGTACTGGCTTTAATTAAATATTGCTTTTTCCCGGCTTAGCCTGGTGGCATGGGACACAGGAATTATTTGAAAGGACTTGGGAGTGGACTCAAAGGCTGGCGCAGTGGAATGAATCATTTCCTTGCAAAAGGGAGGACTAATTTCTTGCCAACTCATTTTTAACTATTCTCTGTGACTTTCTCCTGCAATGTGGCAGCCAAGATTTCTGACAGGTAAAGAGAGTCCCTCCACAATGTGCACACACCTCACAATGTGTATGCTGCACTCGGTGCTTTTTTACATTAAAAAAACAGAGTTTCAGATGTTTGTGACATAGTCAATGTTGCTTGAAACCGAAATGCTGAGATCCTTCTCTTTTTGCATTTGTTAAGCTACTACTGTTCCTGGAACTCTGGTCTGGAATTGAGCAACACAAGATAAGGAATAAAGATTGTTAATTCACTGCTGCATGAACAGACTTGCATTAAAACTTGCTTCCCTTCTCAAATTTTAGGTAACATAACTAATGCAACTTCAACTAAGAAAAATACAATAGAAAATGTTTTGGTATTTTTTTTCCTCTCTCTCTTAATACCTAGTCAATTAGCAAATCCTTAAATGTACATTTCTAGGAGCTTGCCTGTAGGGAATCAAAGCTAATGCTTACACGCATGGGGATACTTTTTATCTATCAAAACTTAATGGGAAAGGAGCAACACATAACAGGGAGAAAATCTCCATTTGTGAGACAACATGGAAGAAAGAGGCTAATGTTCTGTTTCCATTTTAAAAAACAAACAAACAGACAAACAAACAAGCACAAAGCATAAAAATAAAATTCTTTTTAAAACAAACAGTATGGACTCTAGGTGCCTGAAGTTCTGATAATTTATGGCAACACTTTAATCCAATGATAATTTTAATTATTATTTTAACACTGATGGAAATGTCTATACATTCCAGGAATATGCTTTTTTTTCCCCCCCTTTTTTTCCTTTGTGTTAATTTATGCTCCCAGTCTTCATACTAGTCCTAACTAAAGAGAGATGGATATAAAGAAGATATTTGTATGTTGGAAGCCAGGAGACTGATTTAAGCTTATTAAACAACCGAAAAAACAAGCCACAGGCAGTTTGGCCAACAGTTGGGATTCATAAAGTTGCAAAAACATGTAATTATTGGAAAAACACATCTAATCAAATCATGCTCTAGCTCCTGGCAACACACTATTCAAACTATTGCCTTTGTGCTAACTCTAATGGGTTGCTTCCAGTAGCTGCCTCACTCAACCCATTGCTTCAATTACCACCATGCCTTCCCAATTCTGCATTGTTACTTGATTCACTGAAATATATTCCTCACTTGAAATGTGTTTTCTCTTTTTACAGGTTATTTTGTGGCACAAATACTGTTGTGACAGTAGCTGTGGCAAAGCAAGTTCTTGGTGTTTGAGAGCTCATGGACCACTGGATGGGTATCGTAGAGCTGAGCAGGCAGGACTCAGCTGTGCATTAGTGAGCTGCTGGTGAATTCCTAGTGCAGTTGAGTTACAGAGTTACAGTGCTAGAAAGCTTCTCCAGAAGTCATGTAGACCAGCCCCACTCCAGGTGTTCTACCAGCTTGAAATCCTGCAGCGACAGGTATTCTAAAAATGCCTTTCCCATCTTTCCCAGTGCTTTTCAGTCTTTTGAGGCAGGCTTTTTTTTTACCTTTTTAAAAAAATCTCCATGTTAATCTTCTTTAGTACAGCTCAGACACATTAATTTTTGTCTTTTCTACCACAGAAAGGGAAACATTCCTTCTTCGCAGTAGCTGTTAACATGTCTGAACATTTATCTTCCTCCTTCAACTTCCTTTCTTCATGTTAAGATATTCCATTTTTCCAGTATTCAGCTTTCCTTAGTTTTCTAGACTGCAGAAAATTCTCATTGCTCTCACCAGGTTTCAGTTCAGGCGAATTCAAGTCAGAAGAGATACACCTCCTGAAATACAGTCTCTTTAACAGATCTTATGAACAGAGGAAGCCTTATCAATGCTATGAAGTAATGCCTCGGCCACGATGAAGTCCTGCAGACTTCTCTAAAACACACTAGCTTCCAGTCTGATCCCTTACTATAATATGTGTCTTTCCTCTGCAACAACAACTTTGCATTTGTGCAGCTGAATTATCGTTCCCTTAGAATTTAGGGAACTAACATTTTCTTTTATCCTTAAACCAGCTTTCGAGGGAGTTTTATTTACCAGTTTATGATTGAGTCTACTTTTCCAAAATCTAAATATTTTGCTTTCTGTGCTTAATTCTGCTGCAGAATGACTATTATTCTTCTGCTGCTGTAGCTGCTGAGGATCATGATCTCAATAATTTCACCATCGCTTTCACCCAAGTCATCTCTTCCCTTAACATCCTCAATGAACTTCTTTCTTTTAGTTTGAATCATGTTGAATCATGAGAGTTTCATCTAATTTCTGTATTAAATTTGTACCAAAAACCATTCCAAACACACCCAGAATTTGCAGGAATATATGATACTGAATACTTTAAATTGCTCAGTAATTATGAAGTTTACTGGTTAGTAATAAAATAGTAGAGATTCTATATCAGCAGTTAAATTTTGAATCAATAAGCAAGAGTTTTACCTCCAAAAAGTGTTCTTCTCACTACAGGAATGACATTGAGGTGCTGAAGCCTGTCCAAAGAATGGCAATAAAGCTGGTGAAGGATCTAGAGAACAAGCCTTAGGAGAAGCGGCTGAGGGAACTGGGGTTATTTAGCCTGGAGAAAAGGAGGCTGAAAGGAGACCTTATCACTCTCTACAACTACCTGAAATAACATTGTATTGAGGTGGGGGTCAGTCTGTTCTCTCACATAGCAAGTGACAGGACAAGAGGAAATGGCCTCAAGTTGTGCCAGAGAAGGTTTAGATTAGATATTAGGAAAAGCTTCTTCGCTGAAAGGGTTATTAAAGACTGGAACAGGCTGCCCAGGGAAGTGGTGGAATCACCATCCCTGGAGGGATTTAAAAGATGTGTAGATGTTGAGGGACATAGTTTAGTGGTGGCCTGCCAGTGCTGGGTTAATGGTTGGACTTGATCTTGAAGGTCTCTTCCAACCAGAATGATTCTATGACTCTATGAAGTAAAAATGTGAAAGAAATGCTTGAAAAGTGCCCAATATTGTCCATTGCATAACAGTTTCATACGCACATTTAAGTTCAGCAAAGAGAAAACCCAACCGTTTGCAAGTCACACTACCTATAATATCAATAATTTTTCCTTTATCTAAATGTTACTTGCAAATGCAAAGTTTTTCTGCTTTATTCTTTCATTTAGTTAGGAAAACCATAAATCTTCCTGAAAAACATAGCAAAGTGTAAAATACTAGTCAATATCACTTAAAAAAAAATCTGTTCACCTATCAGTGTCTTTTTCTCCCCCCAGTTGAAAGCACATAGCCATCAGCAGATGTGTCCCCGTTTGCTCTCCCACTTTGTACCCAGATCGTTGTGTGGTTTTATAAACTGTTGTAGTGGGTCTGGCTGAGCTGGTTTTCCACATAGCAGCCATGTTTTCTGCTGGGAACAAGAAGGGTGTTGATAACACACCCGTGTTGTGACTAATGCTGAGCAAGGCTCACACAGCTCTTCCCAACATCCACCCCCGCAGTGGGATGGGGTGGGCAAGATCTTGGGAGGGGACACAACCAGGACAGCTGACCTGAACTGACCAAGGGGATATTCCATGCCATATGACGTCAGCTCAGCTATAAAGCCAGGGAGAAGGAGGAGGAGGGGGGGGCTGTTCCGTTGTCCTCCAGAGCAACTGCTACGCGTCTTGGCGCCCTGCTTCCCAGGGAGTGGCCAAACATCGCCTACTGATGGGAAGTAGAGAATAACTTTGTTTTCCTTTGCTTCCGCGCACGGATTTGCTTGGCTTTGCTTCTGTTATTATTAAACTGCTTTTTGTTTCTCATCTTATTTTCCTCCCCTTTCTTTTTGCTCTGCTGAGGAGGGAGAGGGGAAGAAAAGGGGGGGTGATAGAGTGGCTTGGTGGGCATCTGGCACTCAGCCAAGGTTAACCCACCACAACTGTAAACCAAATACTGCCCAGATGGACTGATGATGTGAGACTACTGGTTTCTACCACCAACTGAACTTATTTACAAATCATCTTCTCCCAACAAAAAATCTGCAGGGAGCAGGGGAAACATCTTCAGGTATTCCTCTGTTCTGCAGAAGGAAAATTAGACTGGAAAATGCATTTTAAGGATCTTAATCTTTTTATACACTTTTCCTTTAAGAGTTATGGGGTCTAAACTTCCAAGATTTAAGAATAAACATAGAAATTTTATGCTTGTCCGAAGAAAACCAACAAGCCTGCAAGGTTTGCCATGACAGTACATACTATTACACACATAGACACCTTTGTATTTATTCAAGTGTTCCCAAATATAAGACGTTGAAACTGCGAGCAGGGGTAAATGAAATGGCTCTTTTATAATGATGCTGTGTAAATACTGATGTACAAGGACTCCGTGGACACCTCCATGTTCCGTCTGTCTCATTATCTCTAATGTTTGACAGTGTAGAACACTCTCCAAAAAGAAGACTCACATCCACACCTGAAATCCTAAAAAGGAAAAAAAATCACTGTGCTCACAATTATATAATTTCAATTTTAAAAAGAAAGTAGAAAAAATTATAAATGTTACAAATTAGAAAAAAATAGAAAAATTTAAAAAGATATTTTTTTTTCACATTGCCACATTTTTTTACTACTAAAATCTTATTTGATGTCAAATGCTTACTGAAGGATGGGAGTTTTTATTCTTTTCGTTTGTTTTCTCCAGGTATTTTGCGGTTTTATTCAGCAAAATTTTGCTAATTTATTTACTAAATATAATATCTTCAGGCAAACCTCAAGTGTTATGAGCCATTATTGTTGGCCAAAACACATCTTCCTTTGTTAATACTTGGTTTCAATAAAAATTTCTGTTCACATAAATGTCCACAGGCCAATTTATGAACAACTAAAGAAGGGAGGTGTAGGACTTCTTCTTTTAAAATGCAAACTATATTCAGAATCCATAGATAAAACTGGCTACTTGTTAAAGGTCATGAGAATGAATATGACCTGAATATATCAGATTAGAGACCCCAGCAGTGAAATTATTAGAGTAAAATTTTCTGTGTTAAACAGGCAGGTGTTAATAAAGACACAAAAATTAACTAATTAAAGCCAGTAGCAGCTGTCAAGTCTGCAACATTTCTTTGCTCATAGTTTTATTTGGTTTTCATTCTGAAGAAAAGCAAAGAAGCCACACTTTACTGTGTGCTTCTGAATATAAATAGTAAGAGGAAAACTAGCTACAGAATAATGTGAACAGAGATACACAGTGACAGGTACATGACTAGCTATTTTTGTTGCATTTTTCTTCCGTTTTATTAAAAATAACAAAAAAAGAAATTCTGATTCAGGCAAAACAAAGCTTTCATATAAACTGTAGTAAGTTTTTTATCTGCCTGATTAGTTTCTTCTCCAAGGACATCTTAGCACTGTTTCTTAGCTCTACAGGAAGAAACTAAATGCAGCTTGATTGAGCCAGTTTAAGGACCTGCTACCACAGGCTACTGTCTGAGTTTTTGTAAAGCCAGTGACATCTGCTGCAGTAACGTGCAGGTTGTAACAGAGTATAACCCACATGTTACACAGTGGTTTAATGTTCCTTAATAAAACTGCCACGTTTTAATCCTTTTTTAGTTGGAGTTACATGTCGAAGGACACTCAACAATACATATGTCTTTCACTCAACTTTCAAAAATTAGATCATCCTGACTGGTCAGTGGCAGGGAGGATTTCCTGCTCTTCACAAGTGAATGTGCATAAACTGTATATTAATACCAATATACAAAAAGGTAAATGCTATATTTGAATACCTGAATTTGGGTCAGTAATTAAAAACTACATCTCTGAATATTTATGTTTGCCAGAACATCTTTTTAAGAATTAGTGAAAGTGGATCTTTTTTCCTTGATGATAGACATTGTTCTTCAATAACTAAGAATAGTTCACACTCTAAGACTATTAGTGGTCTGTTACTGTCTCCTGGTATGTATGCAGTTTCATCAGAGCTCATTTCAAGAGTCAGCGCGTTCATTGCTACACTAAGCTCCCTCCACAATGAACTATTTTTAATACCCATTAAGCAAAAACAAAAAAAAAATTGTCCCTCTTTTTGCAGAAAGAAAGCAAGTGATACTCAATATCTGTTCAAAAAGGGCTAAGAGGTAACCTGGCCATATCGTATGCAAAAATCACCTACTTGTCTACCTGCTACCTGTATACAACACTGATGGACTGGGCACAGTTTTTTTCACTGACATAATGTACCTTCAAACAAAAAATTAAGAATGTCACAGTGGAGTTGAAGAACATATTTTTCCTCTAAGTAACAACAGCATTTGCTGTGATATAATGATCAGGAGTTTTTCAGTTATTTATTTTTCTCTGTGAAATTACAAAAGGTTTATATTAAGTCCTGAGTAAAGTGCAGAACAGAGGGAGGAGATATACTGTGAAAGCACAGCTCTATATCTTACAGGTGATGTTCAGGAAAAAAGAAATTCCTGCAATAAGATGCAGTCCTGCTTGAATCTCTGAATATGATTTGGTGTGTCCTTGGAAGGACATACCATACCTGTATGCATGTTAATATGGTATCATGCCTCAAAGCAGCTGCCTTGAACAAGTGCTAAGGAAGAGATATTGCCCAGTTGAATAATGCTGTAGAAGGTCTCTGGAAAACTCCTCCCTCTGCTCCTGTCAGATTTTTAATATTCAGAAACAGGTGGATCAACAGTGTGCAGTTTAGATAGGTATTAGCTCCTGAAATACTTGAGTTAGTTAAGGAAAAAGCAAGACATCTTGTTATGAAACAATAGTTATGCTGAGTTTCAACTGAGAGCCTCTTTAACAGCTAAGAGACCTGTGCCTTATGTGAAACATAAATTTTAACTGCACACTTTTTCTGAGACGAGGGAATGCTTTGCTACCTAAATAATAGGAGCAAGAGTAACATAAATAGGATAACAAAAGTACATGATTATACAAATAAATAAATAGTGTAAACGCATTCTTGGATAGGTCCTTTACTGTTATTGATAGAAAGAGTTCCTTTATCATGAGTATGTAACATTTTTTTATCAGTCTCTTTTTACTCCCTATGCTTTGCTCACAATAATTTCTAGATTACATTTAAGACAGGATGATCATATCAAAGTGCATACCCTGTGCAAGCTCTGTTACATCTTGGTTTAAAGAAAGGGACAAGCTTTGGGAAAATGTGTTACATTTAAGAGCTGTATTAGTCATTTATCTGATCTAGAGCTTTTGTAAACTTGATAAACGCACCCTTCAGTTAGCGATGGTCCAGAGATATTTCTTGCCAAAGCAGAGATGAGAGGACCATGATTTCATAGGTCTCCATTTCCCGCACACACTACTTGTAACATAAAATACCTCAAACAACTTCTGTAGGCACTGTGAAGAAACAGGTACTGGAGAAGATAAAAGAGAAGAGAGTATCTTTCTGAATCAATGCAGATATCTAACTGGATACAGAAAAGTCCTCATTTTAGGACAGGATCTTCTTCAGTACATATAGAAAAAAGGTAGATTTGCACTATGGAAATACTGAATGATTTAGAATAGCCCTTGACTCCCTTCATCATTTCTTTAAAGGTGTATTTAGCTCCACAAAAATAGAGAGACATAGCATATCCACAGTTCTCTTTGTAAAAATGACCCCTGCAAGGCTTTTCCTGATTGTAGTCTCTCAGGTGAAGTGCCAGCAGCATCCCTAACCTTGCCCAGTAATCACAGCTACAGGAATCCTTTATTGATGTTCTAGCTTGAAGTGCTGTCTATATCCAGTACCCTGCATGAAGGGACAGGGTGTCCTGGATGAAGGGACAGAGTGTACTCTCAGCAAGTTTGCTGATGATATGAAACTCAGAGGAGTGACTGACACATTGGAAGGCTGGGCTGCCATTCAGCAACATCTGGACAGACTGGAAAGTTGAGTGGAGGGGTATCTAATGAATGTCAACAAGGGCAAGTGTAGGGTCCTGCACCTGGGGAGGAATAACCCAATCCACCAATATGGGTTAGGGGTTGACTTGCTGGAAGTTCTCTGCGGAGAAGGACCTTGGGGTCCCGGTGGACAGTCAGTTAACCATAAAGCAGCAGTGTGCCCTTGTGGCCAAGAAGGACAATGGCATCCCGGGTTTCATTAGGAAGAATGTGACCAGCAGGTCAAGGGAGGTTCTCCTTCCCCTCTATTCTGCCCTGGTAAGGCCACATCTGGAACATTGTGCCCAATTCTGGGCTCCCCTGTTCAAGAGGGACAGGGAACTACTGGAGAAAGTCCAACAGATGGCTACAAGAATGATTAAGGGACTGAAACACCTCTCTTACAAGGAAAGGCTGAGAACCCTGGGGCTTTTTATCCTGAAGAAGAGGGACTGAGAGNAAGACAGAGAGGGGATCTAATTAATGTGTATAAATACATGAGGGTTGGGTGTCAAGAAGAAAGGGGCAACCTCTTTCCACTTGTGCCCTGCGATAGGACAAGGGGCAATGGATAGAAGCTAGAGCACAGGAAGTTCCAGCTCAACATGAGGAGGACCTTTGTCACTGTGAGGATGACAGAGCACTGGAATGGGGTCCCCAGAGAGGTTGTGGAGTCTCCTTCTCTGGAGACTTTCAAGACCTGTCTGGATGCGTTCCTGTGTAACCTGCCCTAGATTCTATGGTCCTGCTCTGGCAGAGGGGGTTGGACTTGATGATCTCTGGAGGTCCCTTCCAACCCCTAACATTCTATGATTCTATGAATATTCCTATTCCCTGGATGACAAATAGTGAATGAGATGAAGCAAAAAAACCAATCCTGTTTTGAGGGAAATGCTATTGCTATGGGAAAGGTACTCATTACTGTATTGACCTTTGAAAAATAATTTGCATCTGTTGCTAACAAAGACCAATTCCTGGCTTAACTATCTCCCTCTGAAGTTAAATGTGACTATCTCACTTTGTAATGTGGGTTTATTTGTTTAATATGAACCACCAGCCAAGGAGTTTTCTAGTCTAAAATATTTTGTCAATTGTTCAGCTATTGTTTTGAAACTGGCAGCATTAGCTTCCTACTTGTTACAGTCCAGTTACACAACTTACTAAGTGATACGCCTGACGTTATTCACAGAAGTACTTTCCCATTACTAGCAGTGAGGGGACTCAGGCAAATAAAGGCACACACATATGTAACTATTGTCAGCAGCAGAGCTTCACCTAACACTTTATTCCAGCATCTCCTCTTCTGATATTGCTCTCCGAAAATCTCTTTATTTCACCTGTAAGGTCTCATTTTATTTAACAAAAACTCACTATCATGCCCCCTGAAAAGAAAAAAAAAAAAACAACCAAACTTATATTTTTAATCTCAACTTTTAGGAGAGTTGAGATATGCTTTTTTTTATAATGTTAGCTCACATCTGGTGTGAGGATTTACCTCCAACAAAGTTGTTTATTGCACTTCAATAGCTTCACAGAAGAACAAAGTTAGTGTCATTTGCTTGATGTATTTGCTTCTAAAGCTCAAAACTTCAAAGAAGTTATAGCAAAATGATGGAGAAACTCAAGTGAAATTGAATATCAGTAGTACAATACTGTGGTGTATCAACCCTCGGGATATAAATGCCATATACCTTTCCATAAGCTTTTACAAATTAGTTATATCTGGAAAAGACAGCACCACTTAAATTTTCAAACTTGTGTTGTTCAGCATCTTCTGATGCTTAAAAGAGCCTGGTGAAATAAATCTGGTTGACTTTTAATGATCTGTTGATACTGAAATGGATATTTCAGCCCAGTGTATAGGTTACTCTTGTTAAAGTATCTTCCCTCTCTATAATGTCATTTGCTGTGAAGAAGTGTTTGTTTTCCTGATGATGTCACAGAAAAGGAGGGGATTCTGCATTTTTTTCTTTTTACCATGACCATAAACAGAACTTAGTTACAAACTTTTTTTTTTATATCACTTACAAACAAATACTCTGAAATCATTCAAATTTAGAAATAAATATTTTTTTAGAATTTGGGCCTTTCCCATACATATGTCTCACATAGGCCATGGTTCTGCACTGTGTAAAATGTCTATTGTCTTTAAAGCAAACCAAATACCACTCAAGATGTCTTCACTCTGCACAGCACCCCAGCTGTAGGCTTTTATTCTGTAAAGGACTATTATGAAAAAGTCAGAAATACCCAGAACACAGGGAGGCAAACATCAGGCAGTACCAAGGCCACAAGAGAAACTCTGCTCCAGCAAGAAAGATGAGACAATGCAGGCCTCCATCTCCAAGTTTTCATCAGGGTAGAAGGTGCAGTAAAAAAGAATGGTGCATTTCCATTTCCTGGATGCTGATAAGGCCCAAGCAAAGATTATCAGAGAAAAGAAGAGTCAAGCAAAAAGAGTCACTGTTCTTTTCTTCACCAGAGGTATTACAAAAGGGGAAACATAGCTGTGTGTAAAAAGGGCTGAAGGGGAGTGATCTTTCCACCTGCCCAGTCCCCCGGAAAGAGAGGATAAACAAAGCAGGAGGAACAGAGATGCAGACTGAATCAGTGAGACTGACAAGTGTAACTGCTGAGTATAAGTGCTTTTTCAGCCTTTCTAGTCTCCCATCGATTGTAGAGGAAAAAGGGAGATCTTTCAGCCACGTGGAGGATTATTTCATAGCTGCTCAGCACATGGAAAAGCAAGCACTAAGTAAACTGTGTAACCTTTCCGCAGCCCCTCTTCCCTACTCTTGCCTTCCACCTGAACTGCCCTGATGATGCTTAACTGCAGCTCAGGATCAGTCCCGCAGTATGCACAATGCACTTACATATTTCAAGGTTTAATGAAATTGGTATTGAATTGTTAGGAACACTTGTTTTTCCCCCTCTGCCAATGGCTTTACTCCTTCCCAAATGACTCTTAGAATGCTACAAACATTTATAACCAAAATTGCAGAATAGTTGTTTTTCTACTTTGGAAATTATTTCAGCATTACTGTTCAGTCCTTAGAAACAGTTTCTTTACACAGTCCTAAAAGCTGTTTGTGACAGCCCAGCTGCAAGATTTTCCTTTTTCTCTTGAAGCTTTAAAGAAAATGAAATACAGATGAAGGACACTTTTTATTACATTGTCCCCTCATTGTGAATGAGTTTGTTTCTTTCTGCTTTCACTGCTAAGAAACAGCCAGTCTCAGCAGCAGAGATAGTAAAACACTTGTATGTCCCCTGCTATACTGTAAGATTTTTAAAAGATGCTAAGAAAGTCACAGGGGCTCTTGATTCATACCTAGGATAGATTTAGGAAGCAATAGCAAAACACAACCTTCACTTATCCCCTAATATCTCCTTAAGGACACACACCAATGGGAAGTAGCCAAGAACTGAGAGAAAAGAGCTACTGCAAAGAAGAAAGATTCACTGCCTGGGAAAAGGAGCCTTTGCTCCACTGCCATCCACACCTCCACAGCGAGCTCTGACTGCAAATCAGCTGCACCTGCACATTTTTGTAGTCAGGCTAAAACCAATTAGTAATACTGTCAACACTTCTCCATTCCAGAGCAATAAGTGGTGCATGCTTAACATAGGCACTCATTTTTGGGGGGAGGTGTTTCCTCCTTCATGTGTTCCTGGAGAGTTATTTTCCACACATGTGCATATGTATGCTGAGAATCTATTCATGTTCTTGCCTTAGAGGCGTAAGATAGACCCTATTAAAGGGCTAGATTTTTTTTTTTTTAATTCTCTCTTGAAGACACATCAAATAATATAAAAATAAAATCAAACGAACCCTTTTAGTATTCTGAATGATTAAACCATGGGTTTTTTCTCTCAACTACAGAAATGAATTAGAAAAAAAAATTAAAACTTGTAACTAGAGCTGTAACAAGGAGAATAAGTAGGGTCAAACACGAACAAAAATTGATGCCTTCCTCTCTTCTGTCAACTGCTGCTGCTATAAATCAGGAAAAGGAAAGACAGTCCTGAAATGCTAGCAGTAACATGAAGTACTGAAGGAGTAAAAAGGTGTTATTTGTATGCATATGCCTCCATGACCCCAAATGCCTTGACACAGCATGTCTAATGGCAGTTGTTACAAGTGGTTAATATTTTAACTACATTTGCATATTATTATACATATTGTAATATATAATATAAATATTTAAAATAACAATTGATTGAATGNNNNAAATAACAATTGATTGAATGCCCTTTCAACCCTTGAACTGTTTAATACATTATCATCATAACCCCTAGGATGACTGCAAGATGCTGCTGCATGACTTTCCAATGCTGAAAATGGCTCTGAGTTTACAAGTCTGCCATTTAGAAATTCAGATAAAATGTATAGCATGGAAAACAAGTACACAGAACAGCATAGGAGAGCTCCTGTTGTGGGTCTGCTAATGACATCAGATGCTGAAGACTGCAGCAACACTGAGATAAAGAGAACCTAGAAGAGTTAGATTTAACAAAAAGTGATGGCAAATATCTAATAAGTATGCTTTCCATTTCCATAGCAACTTCCATCAAAGGAACAGAAAGCACTTTAAAACATCAATCAATTTACCCTCAACACTACTGCATGGCAGGCAAAATATATATTAGAAGAAATAAAGTTGCTTCCTGGTGATTGCTGGGCTCTATTTTAGGACTCCTTTTTACTACTTCTACACTAACTTTCTCATTAACACTCAGAATTCCAATCTGTCTTTTTCATGTTCTCTCATATGGACTCTGGTATAAGAGGAGTGATCAACGACATTGGGATAAAACATGAAGATCTTAGGAAGTAATGAATTTATATATATTACCGAACCACCAGCTCAACCTAGCACAGTCTAAACAGTCTACTGTAAGTCATCGCTGCAGAAATCTCTTTACAATGACAGATGTCAGAACATTGGTGGCTTTCAATGATGACCTCTTTAATTAAGTATTTTGCCAGTGTACCTGTGCAAAAGACATATTTTGGCAGCTATCTATATTAGGCAGGTACAACATGCATACTGCAGTGTCCAGCGCGTAGGCACCATGACTCAGCATAAGTTACTTTGTGCCTGAAAATGATGGGTTGCTCTAAAATATAAAAAAAAACCCACAATATTTATGAAGTTAATATGTCTGAAAATAAAAAAGAAACCAAGCAGACCTTAAATTAGTATGTGTGACACACCTGCCCCCAACAAGAGAAAACAAAGTGAACCTGGTTCCTCTTGCTCTTGAATTTTAGGAGCTGGGAATCTAAAGCCTGAAAAAGTCAGTTTTATGCTCTGTAGCCCACACAGACAGAAATTGAAATGGTCATCTCTTGACAAAGAGTTGTGCTAATTTTATGGGGTTTTTTATTGTACAGATGGCTCTGCTGGCTGTAATGAAAGTGAAGATGACAGGATTTTGGCCTCTGAAGAGAGAAGATTTTATTGTAAAGCTGGATGTTGCATGATCTCCACCACTGAGGACAAGGTTAGAGTTGGTTATGGCCAGTAAGTTACTTCCCCTTCACTGTGAGGACAGGTTTCTTGGCTATAGAGAAAATGAAGGTTAGGATTAGGTTATGGGTGTCTGAAGAGTGAAGGGACTTTTTTGCATGTTGAATGACTCTAAGAGTTTTTGAAGAATACAAAGGCCCTTTTGTGCAGATAATCACTTTTCCAAAAGAAGTGGATCCTCTAGCTATAATCAAGATGGCAGCAAAGGGTAGCATTTGGGAATCGGTAATTAAGTTTTTTGGCTGAATGGCCTTTCAGAGTTCCAAGGAAAGTAGATACCTCTCGTCAGCAGTGTTTTGTCATTTTTTTACTACTCACAATGGGTCCCTGGGGTACAATGAAGTTGAAAGTGAGAGTTAGGGCTTGAATTTTTAAATCAAAATACTGGAGAGTTATTTTCCTTCCTGGGGGCTAAATGGCAATAAGTGATGGCAAGAAGACAGGTGCCATTTTCAGTATTCACTTTCCCGGTGGAGATGGTTTCCCTTGGCTAGAATGGAAAGGTCAAAGTTAGGAATGATGTCAGGATTTGCTAATCCATAGATAGAAGAGTGTAAATGCTGAGTTAGGCAGAGGTTTAGTGTTAATTATGGACAGTATGTGATGAAGTCTTTAATTGCTGGGATAGCTCCCCTGCATTTAATTACACTAAAAATTAGGACACATAAGATACAAAGTTTTCTCTTTGCCGTGTGATAATAGGCCTAATAGTAGGAAGAGGTAAGGAATCCTTTTAAGTCTGATGCCTTATATACATATTTTCTGAAGAGAAGGAACTCTGGGCTATAATTAGGGTTAGAGCTACTAGTTGTATGTCAAAAGCGAAGACCTACTCAGCCATCCATTCTCAGTCCAGTAGGTTCCTCCAGTGTATTGATGATAACTTCTTGACGTAAATGGTGGATGAGCCAACTAGGAGAGGAGCACTGCTGGATCTCATACTCACTAATAAGGATGGTCTGATCTAAGTGGTGAAGGTTGAGGGCAGCCTTGGTTGCAGTGGTCATGAGATGGTGGAGTTCAGGATCTTGTGTGGCAGGAACAGAATACCAAGCAGAATCACAACCCTGGACTTTATCAGGGCCAACTTTGGCCTTTTCAAACAATTGCTAGTGGAAATCCCATGGGACAGGGTACTAGAAGGTAAAGGGGCCCAAGATAGCTGTTCAGCATTCAAGGACCACTACTTTCAAGCTCAAGATCAACAGGTAGGAAATCAAGAAAGGGAGCCAGGAGACCCACATGGATAAACAGGGAACTGCTGGGCAAACTCAAGTGGAAGATGAGAGTCTACAGATCATGGAAGGAGGGGCTGGCCTCATGGCAGGAATATAAGACTGTTGTCAGGGGATGTAGGAAGGCAATTAGGAAAACTAAGGCCTCCTTGGAACTAAACCTTGCAAGAAAAGTCAAGGACAACAGAAAGGGCTTCTTCAAGTATATATATATTGCAGATGAATGAGGTGGGGGCCCTGGTGACAGAGGATGCAAAAAAGGTGGAGTTACTGAATGCCTTCTTTGCCTCTGTCTATAATGCTGGAGGCTGTCCTCAGGAGCCCCAGACCCCTGAGGCTCCAGGGGAAGTCAGGATAAAGAACGAGTTTACCAGTGTTGATGAAGACTGGGTTAGGGACCAGTTAAGCAATCTGGACATCCATGAGTCAATGGGTCCTCATGGGATCCACTCGTGGGTGCTCAGGGATCTGGCAGAGGTCATTGCTAGGCCCCTCTCCATCATNCCCTCTCCATCATCTTTGGGAAGTCGTGGGGAACAGGAGAGGTGCCTGAGGACTGGAGGAAAGCAAATGTCACTCCAGTCTTCAAAAAGGGCAAGAAGGAGGACTAGAGTAACCATAGACCTGTCAGCCTCACCTCCATCCCTGGAAAGGTGATGGAACAACTTATCCTTGGTGTTGTCTCTAGACATATCAAGGATAAGAAGGTCATTAGGAGCAGTCAACATGGTTTTACCAAGGGAAAGTCATATTTGACTGACCCGATAGCCTTTTATGAGGAC